>JAOVVA010000029.1:15263910-15290295 GCA_028565275.1 Leiocassis micropogon | reverse complement strand
CGTGTGCGACTCACATATTTTCTGTTTTCCCAAAGCAGTGTTTCCCCCACACATAAAGTATACAGTAATTGTAAACTTTTCTGATATGTTCTGATATGATCCTTTTTTAAATTTTTGCTTAGTCATGTGTGTAAAGTTAGTTAAAATAAAATAAAATTGAGTTCTTTATATTGAAGAATATATTTTACTGAAAAAATGTCACTCTATGTTGCACAATCCTGACTCATATACAGTATATTTATTAAAACATAATGCAAAGAATGTCTAAAAGTGCTATGGGGTGCCATCTACACTAAAGAGTGTTTAGTACTTTTTTAAATACTTCATCTAACTCTTCATGTACGGGTAAATGGAAGGGTAGGTTGGATCTCTGAAATGAAGATATGTAGATTGTAGGTTGGTAACAACTAAATTTTACTTTAACTAGGTTCTTTTCAGAAGCATGCCACCTCAGGAGACCAAGAATCTCAACAAAGAAACTGCAGGAGAATGTTCCAGAGTCTCCACCAGCACCACATCATCAGTCAGGTAAACACCAGCCCATGAGCAAGCTCAAGTCCACCTCTCAACCTTCAGAAAGTTGGGAATGGAGTCGCTGAATGGTGTTTAGGTAAATCTCAAATGTTTTAATATAGTTTTTTTGTTCCATTAGATACTAAGCAACTCCAGGAGTTGCAGACTTTGGACAAACTTGTTGGACATCCAGCACAAGAGAAGACTGATGTAGCCGGCGAGAGAGAACTTTTCCAGCCCTGTTCTTGTAGCCCTTACATACAGCAAGCAACCAATTTCCCTTTAAAATTTTTCATCTCCTTTTTGACTGATTCTTTTCACTGGAAGATTGTCACAATGCTGTGGACTTTGTGTAACTCCTGTATAAATCATACTATGTGTTGAGCAGTGCGACACTTAATATCTTTGTCAGGGTGGGTGACATTTTGTATTAGTATCATTTAGTCTCTTGATTTGCCAGATTTTGCTGGTGACTGTTATATTGTGTGAATTGTAAATTGTAAACACTGTATCCTGTTAATTGAGGATTTTTGATATGTTCAATAAAATTATAATATTTCTCATTTGTGTTTCATGCATCTCATTTATATCTGACTTTAATCTCATTATGCTCTTATATATGGCTCATCATTTGCTTCTCTTTTAAATGCAATTCTGTTTCTCACGTACATCTCAGATTTCTTAAATGTTTCTCAAAAGTATGTCTCGGGTTGTGTCTCAGTTATGTCTCTTTGTTTCTAAGTGGGGGTTAGGAGAACTAGAAAAGACAAAGTCGAGCCTGTAATGAGACAGCTCAATTCCGTCTCATGAGACTGAAAAAGCTCATTCTGAGCTACAAGATTTTGCTATGGGGACAGATATTTTTAAGGTTGCAGTTGTTTTCAGACCCTGGATACTAAAGCATACTAACGAAATCCCACAGTGCCACCAAAAATACCACACAACTGTTTTATGTGGAAATCCTGTTCTACAGCTAAAACTATTCAAGTATATAAAGTACAAGAATACCTTTAAAACAAAAGGAAGCTGTTGTTAATATAAACAATCACGTTCATCTGGTTCAGCAAGACGAGGGCCAGTCTAACATGCATGCTCTGACCCAATCCGGGCCATATTGTACAAATTAGCGAGGCTGGATGAGCGCACTACACTCCCCTCCAACGTTTCCCAGCACTGCTTTGACTGAGATAAGGAGAAGTTAGAAGAGCGGCATAGTGCCTCACGGACAACCCATCAAGACATGACCTAACAAGATGAGATCTTAATCTTAAAGACAAAACAGGCAAACACATGTAGTGGGCACAAAAAGAAGGAGGATAAACATTGGTTAGATGACATCATGGGATATGTATATTCGTGGAAAAAATAGGTAAAATTTTTTTTTACCACAAGTAATTCTCAAAAACTTATCATGACAATTTGGTTGTGTTATATGATTTTTCCTGGATAGGCTACATGTCATTGTCAATGGTGTGAAAGACAAAAATACGTCCAGATTTCTTTCCACATTCAACTTGCTCACAACATGGGGCGTGACTAAGATCTAAAAACAGCACAACAAAACTAGCACCATCAGGAGGTGGAACTGCTGCGACACCATTCTACGACTCATGGCTCAAGCCTGACGCGCCTGATATCAATGTCCCCATCTCTGTATGGCCTTCCTCTGGGATCTCCAGTTCTCTCGGACTTCCCAAAATAACCTAGGTGCACTTGTCTAAATTGTCTAAAAGAAAGTGAATGTGTGTTAATCTGTCTTAAGTTGGATCCAAAGCTTTATATGCTATAACCCAAAAGATCCCAGGCTTCACATGAATTGATTCGTACCCTGCTCTGGAATGGTTGCTCCTTCTCCCCACTCGCCCGCTGGCCATCCTTCATATTGTTTTTTTGTCCCACGTTCTCAGGCACGCTTGCGAATTACACTCTCCACCAGGTGGCAGTATGCACCTACTTGATTTGTGGGCCGCGAATAAACACAAGAGAAGAGAACAAAGAAGACATCTCAGAGGTGATACTACTTCCGTTCTCGGGTAAGACTGCTTCCATATTTAATTCCACCCATGCGATCCTATGCGGTGCATCGTTCCTGAGACCACTTGTTCCAAAAGATTCGGGCGAGGTTCCCAAGCGAGGAACGATCGTGTTCACACTGATCAAAATGAACCAGACTTTGGTGTCAAAAAGCACCAAGTTGGCGTGGTCCTGTTTCAACATACCTGATTTATGCCAGGATTCTCAGTCTCAAGAAAGCTATAGACTTAATAATAATAATGTTGATTTTCTAATAGTACTTTTCTCTACCAGGTTTCCATCAAATACAGCACATCCGATGAAGGTTGGGAAACAGCTATTCGAGTACATCGAGGACTGGAGTAAATAGAAAATTTGGACCGGGCTCGCTTCCTGAAGGCAAAACTGTGAACATCTGCCAGATCAGTGGTGCAGAAGGCCATCTTGGAATATACTCATCCTTAACCAGAGGACATAAAATGGAATACTACTTGCTCCAAGACCTTGTTGTAACCTTAGACTTCATCATCAAGACTAAAAGCCAAGTTCCCGTATGGTCTCTTTCTAATTCAGCCAACTTGCTCTTTCCTGAGCGTAGATATAAGAGGCGGGCGCTGCCTCCTCAGCTACTATGTGGTCTGTGTGGCAATCTCATCAGTTCCTGAACTTAGGAGCACACAAAGGAAGCTTTGTAAGTACTGTAGCATCACTGACCTGCAGGGCTGCGCGGAGACGCGAGTGGCTGTCTTTTACTGATGATCCAGCCAGAGATCTGGGATTCTCGTTCATCCAAATACTAACATGGGTTTTGATGAAAGAAGGTTAAAACCGTGGTGTTATCGCAATAACTAGATCAGGAACGTCGAGATTTAGAGTCTTCGGAAGGATCAAATGGATTTGGTGGAACGTGTTTAGTTCTTCAAATGGCTTCTCTGTTAATGGACGGGAGAATTCCAGCTCATAGGTTTTTAAAATATATAATTGTCCTTTAGGGTTTCCTCCTGTTTCAAATCATTCACCTTTAAAGAGGTCAGAATGTAATGCACACACACTTCCAAGAACTGGATAAGGTCCTGACCCAGTCGGTTTCCAGATATTTCCTCTTCACACTTAACCTAAAACTGTATGCATAAAAGAGATATTCATTTATTACTGCTCACTACCCTACCCTGATTACCCTCAAATCAGATCAGCAATGCACGGAGAAATACAGAAATCACTAAAGAGCTCTGAGGAATTCTCTTTCGTACTGTGCACAAGGCGTACAGACATCACTGGTCAGCATGTGCTGAGTTTCATTTTTTTTTCTCTCTCTTCTGTGCTATAAAAACCTCAGTGCATTGTTCTGCTCTGACATAACTCTGAGCGAACGAGAGAAAGAGAGAGAAAAGCAGGAGAGGCTCTCGCTTGCATTCGCAGAAAAGCCAGGGCGCCTTCTTTAATTTCACTTTGGGCTCAGACAGTTTTACCACCATACATGGTTATGTTTAAGCAGCTCGAACACATTTCCTCTACACTTATGCCATAGTGCTTCAAACCCAGTATGAAATCCATAAAGTTTGAGAACTGGAACGAGACTGTCAGTAAAGAAGACTTAACCGCTCCCTGGCTCCTCATAAACTCATGTTATGAAGATGCTGGCATTATGGCCACTTAATGTTAATCATCAGCCTGGATCCTCCAACCAGCCGTGTCTCAATAAGTGATTCATAAAGTCTGATATCGGGGAATTTCCTACAAACTTCTTCAAAAATATATGTTGTATATTTGTGCAGTCTATAAAGTCAAACAGGAGGATGAAGACTATTAGTAAGGAGTAAAACGCTTACATGCATGTGGTTAGAGGAAACTAATCAGAGATAGAATGCTGTGCAGAGATTACTATAACCAACCCAACCTTATTCATATTACTAGAACATGCCAAAGAAAAATCTATTATAATGTATGTGTTTTGTTGTTTTTTACGTTTTTACATCATATAATAGAGATGCACTGGTTAATCAGCCAGTGATTGGAATTGGCTGGTTTCTTCAGCTTGATCAGCCATGACCAATCACCTTGGACACGTTTGAACGGTGCAACAGAAGCGCATTTTGATGGCGCTCCATTATCAAAAGTTGCACGTTAAAAATCCTCCAATCAGCCATTTTCTCCAAACACTGAGAGAGTTCATCTCAAACCCACTCGTTACGCACACTTGCACTAGTCCCAAAAACCATGAGGGATAATCAGTCTGGAAACACACACGTTAAAAGCCGTCACTCCAGCTTGCACACAACTTCTTGCTTTGGAGGCATTTCTTTATGATTTTCTTTTATGTCAGCGGTTCTTAATAATCCTAGAGGTGGGAAACTATTTACTCATTGGCATCCCATGTAATAGGAGTGAATTACTTGCCAAGTTTGTTTAGAAGTCTTATTTATGGTGGATACATAAAAACTAACGTAGGGAATAGGCTCCATTAGTTTTTACGTTCAATTCCAAACTTTTTATTTGTATTTTAAAAGACTCAAGGTCTTACAAGCGTAAAAAAAATATTTTAACGTAATATGTTGCTGGTGGTCTTTCGGCTGCTCCCAGCAAGGGGTCGCCACAGCAGAATACCCAGTCCGCACAACAACTTGGCACAGGTTTTTATGCCGGATGCCCTTCCTGACGCAACCCTCCCATTTAATCCGGGCTTGGAACCGGCACTGGCTGGGAATTGAACCCAGGGAAAAATCCCAATCCTAGGTATCGTGTTAACATCGTATCGCGTCATCACTGTTGATTTCCATTTATAAATAGGTGGCTCATAGTGGTGGTAGGTCGGGCGTTCGAGCCCCAGCACTGGCAAGTTTCCACTGTTGAGCCCTTGAGCAACGCCCTTAACCATATCTGCTCCAGGCGGGCTGTAACCTGGCTGACCCTGCACTCTGACCCCAGCACAGGAAAAAATAATTATTGCACCGTTTGTGGCAAATAATTCAATAATTTGATAGTTTTTAGTTTTTTTTTATTGATTACCCAACTACGGAAAATTACCTGAAATAAACCAACTGTTCAACTCATGGCTCACATTTTTTCAAAAGTTTGAAATTAAGACAGACGGGTAACAATTCAGACTTTCCGAAAAAACTAGAGAACGTTCAACGATTTAACTCTGAATGAGGGACAAACTAAAGAACCCATCAGGTAGGAGATGAAAGCTTTCCCTCGGAGACTGTAGCAGTGTGATCAAAGCAAAATAACACGACTAAAGGGTGGGGCAGTTACAGTGACGTGAAGACGCAATATTTGCACTTACAGGTACAACCTGGCTGGATTCCACAGCCGGTTATCCTACTATTTTTATAACAACATTAATAACTCTCTTTAATCTCATTTGAATTATGCTGTTTGCACAGACAACTCATAACCAGCGAACCGTTTTACTCATTTACTCATAAACGACTCCAACAGTTCCCCATGTAAGCGGTATTCATCTCGAAATCAAAGCTATGTGCCTGGGGCTGAGGGAGGAGCACAGGTTCACACCGACTCATCTTGTGTCAACTCTTTAATTACCCTGATCATCAAGTATGGACTCGGTATTCTCACGAGTCTTATCAATTCCCCATTGTAACTTCGCCACCCCGCACTACAAAAGCTGCTCATTAGGTTGCAGTTGCAGGACAGCAAGTTGCTGTAGTCCCTCCTCTATCTATTATTTTCACAGAGCACAACTAGCAGGCTGCTCCGCTTGCTATCTTTAAACATGCGGCCCGTCCAGATGGCTGTCATTGTGTGTCGTCATCTGTTGGTAGTGCGATAGAGTAAACTGGGATTAGGTCACGTAGCATTTGGAGATGTACTAACTGCAATGCGACTTTTTTTTTTGTCTTTCTTTCCAAGAACAAAAATCGACAGCAAAGTCAAACATTTATCAAATGTTTTATAAAAAAAAATTAAATAATAATAATAATAATAATAAAACAGTATACTTTTCTTTAACAAAGACATAAAGGTTATAAGATTTTCTTCCACACAAACAAATATAAAAAAGAAAATTGTGGCAGAGTATTAGGCAAATAAACTTCAACTGAAAACAGCTACCAACCCGAGAAGGCAAAGTCTATCACAGGCTCCCTCTGAGACACTTCAAACTGCTGCCTACACACTGTAGGGAAACGTGCGTTCCCACACTACCATTACCACACTGGCCAATCTACTCCCGGCCATGAATGGCTATAGGCGGGATTAGAGCTGTAGCTATCGAATACTTTAGTAATCGAGTATTCTACCAAAAAAAAAAATCAATCGATTAATCGGATAAAATGTACTTTTGCTTAATTAAACAGCAATGTCAAATATATAAGAGAAACAAAGATTAATTGGTTTTCTTTTTAGAAAAATCACCTTTTATTTTTTAAATGCGTACAGCATTTCATCAAAAATAAACATCGTCATTAAGCCATCCTTGTATTGTGAATAAAGTTGACTAAGTGAATAAATTAAGTGCATTACAGTGTCATACATTCTTATTTTAAAGCCTTTTCTCAGATGCAAAACTAAAAAAAAAAAAAAAGGTATTTCAAATGACTTTAAGTATCAATAAAACTAAGGCACATTAAAATAAATTGTAATATAATTTTAATCGCTCCGTTCCATTTTGCAGGCGGCAACAGAACGCTCGCTCAAATCAATACACAGCTAAGTGTTTGCGTCTCCTTCCGCTTTGTGGGTGACGTAAGCGATTCTTCTTCGTCGGTGTTTACTGGCGGCTTGCATCCGGAAGCGCGCTGTGTAACGCCAAACAAATAATTGCGCAAAACCCTAACGCAGGCTTTTAAAATTAATTAAAAGAAGCTTCGAGGCAGAAGATTTTGCCTCGATCAGTTTTTGCAATCGAGTTACTCGAGGAATCGTTTCAGCCCTAGGCGGGATTCAACTTTGCGTTCTCCGAATGGCAGGGCAAAAACTTTATGACCGATCGGTTCATTTTAACACTTAATTACAGCAAAGAAAATACCAAACATAATTTCAGAAAGCAAGTACAGGAATTCACCAACTGAAAATCACACTTCTGGGGTGTCAGTCAGCGCAGAATCATAAATAACAAAGACGCCTCCTTTGACATATTCCTGAGTTACAATCTGCAAGCCTGCTTTTTGTCACTGACGACATGAAAACAGTCAAAACGTAAAAGCGTGTGATCGACCACTAAAGGAATCCCAAGAAAACAAGTTCAAGTGGAGATTTCTAGTGCAGCTTCCAGTAAAACGTCCCACTGGGATTTGACTCAGTGTAGCTGGACGGCGATGCTGCAGCGCGTCCAAAACGTTCCTAAAGATATTCTCCTTCACATCGAGCGTTTAGACTGAACCCGTCGCCGCCTCGCATGAAAAAGTAAAAATTACGGTTCCCGTGAAAGCAGATCACACGTGAACAATCGTATGCACGTCTAAATGCTGACCGTCTAATAAACCTACTGCGAAGGTTTTGCTAAACACTGATCAGAAAATCTGGGTCCTATCAGTTCATCGCCGTGGAGGTTTTGGCAAAGCCAAAACAGCATGATTTCACCGTTCTGGCTCAACAACTTGCCACTTAGACCAGGCCAAATGAAACAAACGCAAACCGAGCAGAGAAGCTTTCTAAGCATGTCGGCACACTGCCTCGATAATCAATGAAAATGAAGCGAGTTTTACAATCACGGGGGGTTCACACACTCCGGATGTCCTGTGATACAGAAACTAAGAATAAGAACAAGTATGTGCCATCATGGGAAAACCAATCAGCGTGTAGAGAAGAAAAGTTGATCGCTTTCATCCAGCTGCATCTCATTTTATTCATCTTGCACCACGGCGATTAGTCAATTACTGCAATTATTTATTTACAGTTTAGGTATTTTTTGAGACACATTTAGTGTTGCGGAATGTCCACGAACAAGTTGGCTCCTGTTATCGCTTGCGTTATAAAAGCTATAAACAGCCATTCCCTCACCAGCATGCCTTTTTTCCATTCCCTTGACGTGAATATGTTAAAAAAAAAAAAAAAATGCGGCTTGGGTTCTAGAGAAACCACAAACTTCTGTGTGTCTGTAAAGTTACTGTTTTGTAACCGTTACAAACGTCTGACGATTACAACGTCCATAAATGTGCAATAATGTGCAAAGGTCTTGAGCCAAGGAAAGAGCCTTTCCTGTATTTTGAACGTAATCTTGAGGAATAGTTATGCAAGACTTTTTTGGCCCTCATTTTCAGTCAAGTCCCAGAACCTGAGCAGTTTCAGAGGAATGTTTCACATGTTAAGCCACACAGTGACCTATGAATCACTGAGGCATTAAAACATCTAACTTTAAGGCATGAACCAGTGAGAAACAGGTGCAGATGATGACAGATGTTCGGGCTGGTGATACTGAATGCTGAGTGGTTGGAACAGATGAGAGGGGAAATGAGGCTGCTGCTGAGGTTGTGACAAACAACCCATTTTTGATTTTTATCTTTGGGCACTTTGCAGCCTGTCGCAGCAAAACTCACTCCCATTTATTTAGTTTAATCTTTGTAATTGAGATTAAAAAATTTTTTAAAAAAACAATATAAACATACGAGATAAACCATTTTAATTACCACTTTACTATTAAGCACAATCTAAATTTATTTTAACTAACTGGAAATTAAAATGTACAGTACACTGAAAAATGGGAACCAACTGCTCTGCCGCATTTTGCCATGTCCCAATTGTGGACATCGCACTTCCTGTTATATGTTGGACGTTCTTGGAGAAATAGGTCATTCTGTCCAACAGTCCTGGAAGCAAAGCCTCCCAAATGACTAAGTTGAACTACTGCCCCACAAGAATATTAAACACAATATAACACTATAAATTGTGGGAAAAGTTTATGCATATTAAGGCTCCTTAAAATGTGGTTACAACTAATCAGTTTTGAACTGACCCTAATGTTCTGCATGAACCTAACGACAATCTTGCAGAACGTTTTTACTCACTCGGTCGCTTGAACACACCCTAGCCCGGCATCCTTCCCAGTCCCACAGCAGCTTCCTTGCTTCCTACATCTAATTTTATCCAGCCGACCCATTTCCCGCCTAGCACGAAGACACGAGTCCAAGAATACACACCACTGAGACACAGACACAGCACACATGATCAGTGACCCAAACTGATCCATGATGACATCCCACCCAAACATGACCATATTAAGACGCATATCTTTAATACAGCCACTGTTATTCATCTAATAATTCAGATTCAGTCATTCGTCTATCTGTGCTGGAACCAGAGCCTCTCCCGGGAACACTGAGCACAAGGCTGGAAGAAATCCCAGTCCATGTCAGGCTACCATGCATACACAAACACACACACACATACTTATGTACACCTAGAGCCAATTAAGTGTAGCTAATACACAGAGAATGGAGGAAACCAGAAGAGCCAGAGAAAACCTACAGACACAAGGGAGGGACTTGGGAACCACCACACAGACGTGACTGAAGCTCATGTCAATCTGTATTGGTAGAACTGGATAGATTGGCAATATTTTTTTTTAATTAAGACAATTATACACTTGGTTAATGTGGTTACACAGCAAAAGTGGTCAAGTCTACCTAAAATCTGTGTAAATCTCCACCTCAAACCATATGCTGTTCTTCAGTAACCGCTTGGTTTAGGCCACAGTGTGATCTACAAGCATGACCATCTAGCTGTAAGGATTGCACACGCACACGCGCACACACACACACCCACACCTAACTGGATTTTGACCCCCTTGCCGCAGTTTGATACCGTTAGTCCAACCTCACAGTTTAAATTAGATGTGTGTACAGATCCAATGTGAACTTAAATCAGTAAACCCGAACCCGGCCGTGTTATTCCATAAAACTGTCAGCGCTTGCTCAAAGTGGAAATGGCAGGTTCTCAGTGAACATCACATGCTTGTTGATGCACAGCATGTCATTCTGAAGAGGATATTTTCAGTATGAGGAAATGAAAAGAGCTACAAAAGTAACTTAGAATGATCATGGGCATTAATACAGCAGTATTTAAGATACCAAGATGTCTTCATTAATATGATCCTGCAAACACTGAAAAGCCAATTAAAGACAGATTTTTTAATTTAAAGAAAGGGTTACTCGTATCTATAACAATAACTTCACATTTTTTTCACTAGATTCACTGGTTAACTACATAAATTGGAAACGTGAAATTTTGTATTATATCGTGCTCAATCAACAATGATTATGTGATATTTACCCATAAGAACTTTTTTTTACCATGGTATAAGTACCATTGTGCCCGCTCCACAGTACTGATGATACTACATACCATACATAGTGTGGTAAATCCACCACGATATGTTCTTTGGTACAATGGTACATGTATGGTACTATGGAACACATACCAGAATATTTTCAAAAATATATTCTACACATTATGGTACTGTCTGTACTATACCATACCAGGGGTATGTATTAGCATATCTAATAGGGACAGGGATGACCAGGGAACAACTGATATGATGTCACGATACCTAGGTGGCGATTTGATTTATATCGCGAATGCAATTAATTGAGATTTTGTCACGCTCCTCCAATGTTTCTGGAGATATATTATTACATCACAGTATGGCATAAAAGATGATGATGCTGTCTCCCGTTACACGGTAAGGGATGCCCGCTACACAGAGGCTTCAGTAGCTATGAACTCGGCCTGATGTACCAGTTTGCACTATAGACGCCACCGCCGCTGCCTATTGTTACATTTGGTGAGGATTGATAGAAGAAAATATATATAAATAAATAAATAAATTAGACAGATATATAGTACATACCATAGTAAATATGAGGACCCCAAAAAATTCTGAGCTAAAATTCTAAATTTCTGGTTTTGATATTGTTTCTGATTGCGAGTCATGTGAAGTATCTGAAGTATCTGTCATAACTAGCTGTTGGTTTTTAGATTATTAGATTTTTTTGGTGCCATGTCTGCACTCATGATGTTTATGGTTGTCTTCTTGTATTGTCTGTTGCTCCTGAGAATTTCTGAAGTAACAGCCGCTCACTTTCTTGCCATGTTATCTGATTCAGGGTTGCATTTTTGGTTTGCTAAAGTGTTTCGCTTTTGCTAGTCACTTCTCTATAAATATTTGTGGGTGTCGAGAACAAGGATCACAGTTTGGTGACTCTTCTGCTCAAATACAGCTGACTGGGTGTGTTTCGGTGTTGGTGAATTACACACCGGGTTGGAGAGCCCAAGATGCTGAGGGAAGCTTTAATGTCTTGTTACACAGACACTAGCAGCTAATAGCAAACACGTTTTAGCTGATTGGGACACAGGGGATAAAATATCAAAGTCCTAAACACAGAGCCCACACACTCCAACACTTCAGGTACAGTGTAACCACCATTTTGTGATAGTGAAGTGTTTCTTTTGTTCAACTCCACTTCCTCCCTGAATTAAACACACAATCTGTGTGTGTGTGTGTGTGTGTTTGGGGATGAGGAATTTCCTAACTCGTCTACATCAAAGGCCTGCTCTTGGCTACGTCATCAGCAAGGCCGGAAATGCGGCCAACCAAGGAAACCGCCACGTTTCACGACACCGCTTCACGACAGTGTCACCCTGGTCGCTGTGGCTACATCCGACACCGCACAATACCGTACCCAAATCAGGGCTAACAAATGTTGTGTAGTAACTGTATGGCTGCACTTCTTCCTAGTACAGTAATGTGGTTTTGAGTACCGAGTGTAAAAAAAAAAAAAGAGGAGAAAAACCAAGGAGTGGTTAGCGTTGATTAAGTAAATACACAAAAAACACAGGAAAACACACAGGACACATACTAGGAGAATCATAAATGCCATAAATCGGAGTATGCAGCACTCAGCCACACACACACACAAATACTATAGTACAATCTAAATAAGCATACGAATAAAAGGTTATAAACTGAGCTCGCGCGCGCGCGTGAGCAAACTGGGAGAGGCGCGCGCGTGTTCGCAGCCCTGCTTTTTTTTTTTTTTTTTTGTTCCAAACGAGCTGAGAGCGCGCGCATCAGCCCACATTCAGCTTCAAGCCAGGACATGTGCACAGGAGAAAGAGAGAGATGGGGGATGTGAACCCATTCAGCATGTTTCAACACACACACGATGAATCTGATCACAATTCCTCCAGCAGCTCAGAAATTAGCCATAAGGGGTGAGGCTCCAAGACTGGTGATCTCACAATCATTACAACAGCAGCACATGTGGAAAAAAAACAAAACAAACAAAAACAAACAATCCCACCTGGAGCATTCGATTAGGATCCAATGCATTAAAGCTGACTAATCGAAAGACGAACACTGACTTATCGTGACTGATCTCCAGGGCATGAAACGGTGTCAGTTCAGCAAAACTACACCGACAGGAAAGACGAGTGTCACAAACTTGCGTGTTCCTTCATGCATATTTGAATATAGAGGGGAAAGCTAGCGAGCAGGTCTATTCACAAACACTCTTTATGAAAATCAGACGGATTCAGAAACGATTGCTGAATTTAAATGCCGTTCAAGATCAAGATCTCAACGAGAAAACAAGTTAAGAGATTTTAGACTAAGCCCCATATGCAGGCACAGTTTGAATGAACGCTTGTTCCTTAGCAAAAAGGTGTGTTCCTGAAAAATGTTTTGAAAACCAGCAGATCACAATATCCCCAATCAAAGCCGACCTCGTGCATGAGCAATTACACGCATGATCAGAATGCAAAATGATTTGCAACAAAGCAGAACAAAACCTAATTAAGAGTCAGTAGCACTGAGGACACATCCCACCGAGGAGCCAGGCCTGGAAATCCCTGCAACTTTGTGCTGTACTGGAGATCAACACAAAACCAACAAAAGAGCAAGATGAAGGAAAAGCGAAAAAAAAACAAGCATTACCTTCTCAGCTAGAGCAGAAAAAATCCCTGACCAGCGGTATAATTGTGATATGTACAGCTTCTGTATCCTCACCAGCGGTCCCGCGTACTGCTGAGCCTATTGCTGCCTTTGGCGCGGCTGACTCGCCTTCCCAAGCCTACAGGCCGGAAACCACGCCCATTCCACACAATGCCCCGCCCATAGCGCCATAATTGGGAAAACTGACCATCTGAAATCCCAATCGCAACCCGCGGTGCTAATAGCCACGCCCATTTACATTCCAGTAATATTAATAATAATAATAATAATAATATTAATAATAATAATAATAATATAATAATCTAAAGATTCATGATCTCTAAAAAGGTTCAAATTGTTGTACTTTACTACAATTTTTACATTAAACCTCATTGGATTAATTGTAGAGTATCAAAATGACTACATTTAACTGTATAATTATAATAATAATCATAATAATGTCATATTAGAATAATATGATTTTTTTCCCCATATGTGTGTAGGTCACATATTTGGTAAGGTACATGATGTCCATTCAGTTTTCCCACTAGATGGCACCATAGCGCAGGTTCCCCAACCCAGGATCTTCAACCCAACAACACTTCTGGACTTCTCATACTACAGTTTGAAATCATATCTTTAGTTTGATCTAATGAATGGATTAACATAGTCTTATCTGTGATCACAGAAACCCCATTGTTTCACCAGCGTTTAGTAAAAACACCTTTAAGATCTCGAGAAGACAGGACACCAGGTACACTACTAAACATTTCCATCGTTTCAGGAAGCATGAGTCTTACCTTTCCTTGCTGAAGGCTTTTTTTCCAGACCTTTATCCGGTGACTTTTTTGGCGAGTCGAACGCCGCCTTCATCTGTGCCACTTTGACAGACTGTGCAGAGTCCAAGAGCACATCAGCTTTAGCCTCTGCAGGTTTGTTCCATTCCTTCATCTTCTCGTGCAGCTGGATGGTTTCTTTTATCAGGTCAGACACAGGCTTGCCTTTCACGGGAGTTTCTGCTTTTTGCCTTGCTTGGGCGCCACCCTGAGCAGATACAGGAGTCTGATCATTCCTTGTTTTGATGCTTTTATCAGTATTGTCATGGTCAGGAGCTAGAGACTCTCCAATGGATTGTGGTGACAGATTGTTCCGGTCTGTATCGTGTTGCATACAGCACACTTGTGGGGAATTTTGTACATTTAGAGGAGTAGTGGTAGTATCTACCCCAGGGTTCTGTGATACAGGACTCCCACATCCATCCTTCACCAGAACAGTTAATCCTTTAATGGGTTCTCCAATGCAAAGCTTTGTTTCATTTGTCACAGCTTTTAGTTCTTGGCTGTCTGTAGATTTTGAGATTTCGGTCCACGGTATGTTAGTCTTTGGTTCTGCATGTGACAGCAGTGGCCGGGCCTCCTCATGACCCACAGTGCTCTGAGAGTCAGAAATGGATACGGATGCTTCCTGATGAATATCAGTAACTAATGTCAGGTTTTTGCCAACACTCTGGTTGTCTTTTTCCTCCAAAATTTTCTCCGTTGCCATAATGTTTTCTGTATCTCCGTTCCCGCTCTCTAATGCTGTAGTTTCAATCAAAACCAAGTCTGGAGTTCTCATTTCTCTCTCTCCAACAAGAGCATCTTTAGATTCCATGGCTGTGTACAAGGCCAGATGGGGATCCATTTCACCAATGTTGCTCGTTGTCCTGTCAGGAAGTGACAGCATCTCTGACTGTCCAGTCACCACTCCCACAAACTGCTCAGCAACTTTCTCTGCAGTTTCTGTTGGTGCATAATAATCAACTCTGTTTTCTTGTTCAGTAGGAAGCTCTTCAGTCTCCTTATATGCTTCTCCAACATCACACAAGGGGTCAGTTTTTCTTTCCGAATTATTTTTCAGGTTCTCCAAGTGGGGCATGGGCAAGTGCTGATCCTCTTCCAGTTGCTTTTCAAACCCGGAGATGGTTGGACTTTTGTAGATTGTATTGTCCAAAGATGCCATTACTAAAGAATCTGTGTTGGTCATGCTCCTCCCTGTTGTACAAATACTCTCTATGTTACTACCAACAGCCTCGTTTTTTTCTGTTTTTCCAAAGCTACCCCTGAGTTTGCTCTCCGCTGTGTTGGTAAAATCACAGACATCTTCACTACTGGGCAATAACACCCCTATTGGCTCTGTTGTATCTGCCAGGTCAAAGGTCATTGCAAGAGATGGTATTTCTGTTCCATGGACTGGTTCTGATTTTGCTGCCAGCTCCTGTACTGCTGAACTGCCTGGTTCACTAGAAATTGTCTTCTCCTTGCATTGAGATTTGGTTGATGTCCACTTAAACTGTACATTGTCTGTAGAAGACATAGAAAGTGATAATAAGTCTTCTCCTCTTAAGCATGGTTCACTGGACTTTAGGATGACAGCAGATCCGTCTTGGAGTAACAGATTTTCTCCAGGTAAACTCTTTTGTCCTAGAACGTTCAATGTGTCTAAGCTGTACTTCTCCGTGGTCCTAGTTGGAGCTTCAGACTTCGGAATAGACATTTCCAATGGAAAATAATCATCATGTAAATCCTCTGTGATGAATAAAGCATCAAGGCCAGGAACAGCCACAACATCACTCGTTCCGCTTCCATCTTGTTTCTTAGTGCTGCTCATATCCTCTGACGTGACAACGTTCTCCTCAATGACTGACGATTTGCACTGTTGAAAAGGAACATTCTCCACTCTGCTAGACAGATCCCATTCGAGGTCCTGGATGCTGTCCTTATGATCTACCTTCCATTCATGACTCTCATTTTGCGAGTTCCCCAGGTCCATCCTGTTGCTCCTTTCTACCACAGCTATGAGCTCTGCTTCTGAACAGCCGGTAACTTCAGTGCTCAATGTGCCTCTAATATTGTTCAGCTTCTGCAAACCTCGAACTTCGGTCCTGCCTCCCTGTGCCTCTTTTTCCTCCCTCTTTTCTCTTCCTCCCTCTCTTTCTCCATCCCCTCCCTGTGTCCATTCCCAGTCTATAGGAGGGGCTGCTTTTTTGTGAGAGTCAGTATCCAGCTTCAGAGTAGGTGATGCTGGCTCTATGCCTGGGCTTACATCCAGTCTTTCCCTAACCGGTCCCATTTCATCCTCCACCTCTCTGCAGGTCACCTCACTTGTGTTTCCTTCCTCCTCGCTACCCCCTGGGTCTGGGCTGGGTTCCTTTTCCTCTACCGTCCCCTGTTGCTCTCCAACCCTACCTTGCTTCTGTCCCATTTCATTCTGTGGAAAGAAATTGTGTAATTACTCATCTGTCATGCATGTTGCAAATGATGCCATGGCTCTGGCATGCAGGTTTAGCAAGTCCATATCTTGCACAGGGCTGAACTTTCCACACTCCTCCATACTCACTCCCATTCTTCATGTATCTCTGCAGTGTTGGCTAACCATATCAACTTCATATTTCTCTCGCTTATCTCTAAGAATGTACAAATCATTTTCCCAGATACCATCAAAGACAGCTACAGTACAACTGCTGTTCATTTAACCTATTTCTAACCTTTTATGTATTTACTTTTCCCCCCTCTAACTGCTTGAGGTATACAGCAGTGACGTGAGAACTTTGTGAGTCTTGTGATCGCTGCATTTCAGAACGGTCATTGGTTGCACATTCTGCTCTTGTTATGAGGACAACAACATAAACAGAGGAACGTGGCAATGAGAGTCACAAGTTTTCACTTTTTCAAGATCTTAACAGTGTAGCTGATATTGCTACTACAGACACAAAGTTCCAGCTCAAGGCAATATGGTTTTGTTGTGCTGGATAAGAGATGAAGTGTAAAAAAGAAATTTGTCCCCTAAAACTGTCTTTCCTTTCATCCGTTTATCTGAACATGAATTAGTAATAGGACATTATTCTAAATAGTCAAAATTCTTTTTTTTTAATTAGTCTAATAGACTTATGGCTATACACTGCCTGGCTAAAAAAAAAAAAAAAATCACCAGCTGGATTTATCTAAGCAAATACTTAGAGCCTTCCACTGGATAATTACTGCAGTGTTTAATAGGGTTCAGCTGGCAACACGTTATTTTAACCTAACTGATGCCATGAGTAGCTTTTCATTTTCTGAACAACCGTGTCAGAAGACATATCATGTGGTCAAGGCAGAGATGTTACTCAGAAGGATCAAATTATTGTCCTGCATCAAGCGAAAGAAAACAACTGAAGAAACTATTAAAACTTGCTTAAGAACTGAAAAGCACATTATTAAAACCTGGAAGGATGGTGCTGAACCATCATCTTCGAGGAAGAAATGTGATCGGAATTTTTTTTTTTTTAATGATCCTGTTTGGAGATCAAATCAAATCATAAAAAAACAATAGTAGAACTCATGGCTATGTTTAATAGTGAAAGTAAGAGCATTGGGACTAAACATCAGTGTAGGCTTAAGAAAACCACTTATCAGTTAAACTAATTAAAAAAATAAGGCTACAATTTGCTAGGGAGTGAAAGAGTGGTTTAGGAAACATGAGACATCATTTTCTCACATGGCCTCAACAGAGTCCAGACCTTAATTGGACCTTAATTGAGAACATTTGAGATGTGCTGGAGAAGACTTTACACAGATGTGTGACTCATCAATGCAAGATCTTGTAGAGAAATGAATGCGACTCTGATGACATTACACACTCTTATCGGAACATTGGCATGGCGAATGCATGTCGTAATTAAAGCAAAGGGTGGTTCAAAAATATGGTGTGAATAAGATCCTCTGTGTTAGAAATGCATTTTTAGATTGATCTTGCTTATAGAAAAAACATAGTCTCTTTCTCCTGGTAGAAAGCTCTCAAAAACTAGGAAAACAAGAACGGGTCACATGTCATGTTCCTGACACACTTTGACTGTAACCTACAGGAGGGAGTTTGTGTACTCTTTTGAAATCTATTCTAGGAGATTCTTCCTCGCTGGTACCATCCCAAAAAAAAAAAAAAACATTCACTATGAAAGGTTTATTTTAGCCTCCATATCTGCACTTACTAACCTGCGTGAATGTTATTTTAGTGTCATTCGTTCTCTTAGACCAATTTTATCATCCCCGGAGATCGATATATCAGTCTATTATGGCCTGTCGTAGTTTATCTAACAATTACAGCACGTTTTCCACATCTGTAAAAGCCGAAGGTCTTCGCGGCGACATCGGTAGTAATATATTTAGCAGATACTATGGTACAATGCTGAGAAAGAGAGACCCACTGGAACAGGAATGACTCATACAATAGGCGATTTTCTAGACTGACAATGTGTTTCCTGCCCCTGCACCTCCTGATACCTCGTATACCCGCACCCAGACCTAACCAACACACAGAATTTGGTTCAGAAGGTTTCCTTTGATGGTTTATAGCACGGATCAGTTTTATGTCATAGCCTCATCCCCCAAGAGTCACAAATTAACATTGAAAGCAAGTAACAATTGTTTATGTGCCTATTATACAAAATAAAGCTAGCTAGAGAACACTGCTAGCAAGGTCTAAATCTAGCCAAAGACAGATATGGCTAGAAAACTCTAACAGCAGCCTCCGGTTATTTTTAAAACGGAGGTGTCTCTTCTTAGAATAAAAAGTTAGTACAATCCTGACATCAAGCTTTTTTGTGTCACAGTAACTGAAGCTTTTATTTATTATTAGCATGTGCTATATTTAAATGTTTGAGCTCCCATAGCAAAATTTTGTAGCTCAGAATGAGCTTTTTCAGTCTCATGAGACTGAATTGATCTGTCTCATTACAAGCTCGACTTTGTCTTTTCTATTTCTCCTAAACTCCACTTAGGAGAAACAAAGAGACATAACTGAGATACAGAGCATAATGAGATTAAAGTCAGATATAAATGAGATGCATGAAACACAAATTAAAAATATTATAGTTTTATTGAACATATAAAAAATCCTCAATTAACAGCATACAGCGTAATACATTTACAATTCACACAATACAACAGACACCAGCAAAATCTGGCAAATCAAGAGACTAAATGATACTAAATGTCACCCACCCTGAAAGATATTAAGTGTCGCACTGCTCAACTCATAGTATGATTTATACAGGAGTTACACAAAGTCCACAGCATTGTGACAATCTTCCAGTGAAAAGAATCAGTCAAAAAGGAGATGAAAAATTTTAAAGGGAAATTGGTTGCTTGCTGTATGTAAGGGCTACAAGAACAGGGCTGGAAAAGAACAGAGCTTCTCTCTCGCCGGCTACATCAGTCTTCTCTTGTGGTGGATGTCCAACAAGTTTGTCCAAAGTCTGGAGTTGCTTAGTATCTAATGGAACAAAAAAACTACAGTATATTAAAACATTTGAGATTTACCTAAACACCATTCAGCTAATCTATTCCCAACTTTCTGAAGGTTGAGAGGTGGACTTGAGCTTGCTCATGGGCTGGTGCTTACCTGACTGATGATGATGTGCTGATGGAGACTCCGGAACATTCTGCTGCATTCATGGTCTCCTGAGGTGGCATGCACGTAAATAATTACCAAGATAACCATTCCACAAACAAACATATTGGTCTTTATTTATAGAATATAATTAACTGATGTCTCTAAAGTTACATGTTCTGGTAACTAAACACTGAACACTCTATAATAAAACTACTGGTATGCAAAAACTGATCATGCAGTAACATTAACTTTCTATTAAAAAAAAAAAAAAAAAAACTAAACTAAAAAGTAACTTAAAATGTCAAACCACACTGGTTAACTTAAAACCAGCCTAATAATAATACCGTAACCAACTGACTGATTTTTAGCATAAAAAAACCTCACTAGTGTTAGTTACCTAGATATGCTAATCCACAGGTAGCATTTGAAATCCTTTAGGAATTAAAGGACATAAGCTGTGTGTAAATTTCAGTTTTCATTATATATATATATATATATATATATATATTACCACAGACTCTGTGGTTTTAACTTAAATTTTGACTCCTTGTCAATAATAAGTAGTTTTAAATTCGGCGCGAAAAAGAAAAATCTTCTTCTTTGTTTTTTTTTTTTTTGTCGGCTGGCAGCCGACTTATAGGTACATTACCGCCACCTGCTGGACTGGAGTGTGGATCATCAGATTGACAGTAAAAAATAAATAAATAAATCAAAAAACAGAAAAAAGAATAATAAAATAGAAAAAGGATTATAGTTACTTCTCTTAGATTCTATCGACTAGGCCAAACGTAAAACCCACCTCAACCGTCCGCTTTGTCTTCTTGGTCTTCATTTTTCTTTGCGGCAGGTAAAGTAGATGGTGTTGTACCGCCACCTACAGGTCTGGATGAATGATGGATTAAGTGGTTTTTGCTGACTTGACACCGAGGCCTGGCGATGCGCTGCACATTTATTTTCGCTAACACACTGGCCACTTAAACATTTGCAGGTTTAGGGCATGTGTGTGAAAAATTGTGAAAAATTATTAGAATCTATATGTACTGTAGGCTTAATTTGGGTGACCATGAAAAAATGTTGAACATTTAGTCATAAATGTATAATCATAAATAGTTTTGGTCTTAAATGATAAGTGTATAGAGAAATCACTGAACACAAACATTATCTCATTGCTTCACTTCTCGATAAAAGAATATTCTGTATATTGTATTTTAGTTCTTTATTGGTAACGACATTTGTACAGAAAGTAAGTTTTCCGTTTGCCTGTTTAATTTCAATAAATTCATTAATGTGTACACATTTGTAAAAGGTTAGCCGTGTTGATTAACTAGGGACACCTGGGTGTACTGTACGATAATATAACTGGTGGTTGGATTTTTTTTTTTTTTTTTAAATAAAGAAGCTAGATTTAAAAATAAAACATTTTTCTATTACAAAGCAATTTTGTAATTGTCTTTAGTTGTTACCAACCTACAATCTACATATCTTCAGTTCAGAGATCCAACCTACTAACCCTCCCCTCCATCTACCCGTATGTGAAGAGTAAGATGAAGTATATAAAAAATATACTAAACACTCTTTAGTGTAGATGCCACTGTTTGTCAGAGAACCCCAGCCCTTAAACCCCAAAGCATTTTTAGCCATTCTTTGCATTATGCTTGAATAAATATACTGTATATGAGTCAGGATTGTGCAATATAGAGTGACATTTTAATTTTATTTTAACTAACTATACACACATGACTAAGCAAAACATTTTAAAAGGATCATATCAGAACATATCAGAAAACCCAAAATGCACAGTTTACAAGTACTGTATACTTTATGCTTTGGGAAAACAATAAATATTTGAGTTGCACACAAGACAAATATGAATCTCTGAGATTTAAAGGTAATGAGCCATATTTGAGACACATTTGAGAAAACAGCTAAAATCTCATTCAAGTCTCAAAGACGGCTCATTTCTGCATATGTAAGTCGCACACAAGACAGATATGAACTATCTCTGAGATTTAGGTAATGAGCCACATTTGAGACACCTTTGAGAAGATGCAGAAAACGCCTAAATCTCATTCAAGTCTCAAAGACGGCTCATTTCTGTCTAGGAGACAAAGAAGAGATTAACATGAGATCTCATCTTGGAGTTTCTTTGCTATGAGCTGTAGCTACTACCCATAAGCCCAAAATCAGTCAGCAAAAATGTGTCAGTATCTCTGTAGCGCTCCAAGAATTCTGTCTCTTAATTTTTTGTAGATTGTTTTTTTTTTTTTTAACTTTGAAATGAAAAATATGTCATCTGCAGGCTGCAAGGTCAATCTTTCATATTCACCACAACTCTCCCTTTGTCCCACTGCTAAGTTTACCCAGGCTTAAGGCAAATCACATGATCGTCTTGTGCCTGCATGATTTTCTTCTTTCACACACAAGCCAGGAAGTAAAAGCTACGACTGCAAGCAAGCTAATCTTTTCACAATGTAACAAAGTCAGTAGAAATAATAATAATTTAAAAAAAAAGTAAATTTGTAGAACAGACACCTAAATAATCTTATAATGCCTTCCAAAATTGTGTATGTGTGTGTGTGTGTGTGTGTGTGTCTATCACTCACCGATGAGCACTGTGGATTTCTATAACCAGACAACTTTCTTCACCAGGACAAGACGACTCTTTGTTAAATTTTGTCTGTGTCTCTGATGCACTTCTTCTTCAAAACTGTGTCGTCGATGGAGCTTTTTATTGCTCTCCTCTGCTGTGATGTCACAACCCACTTTTACTTAATGAAATAAGTTACTCCTCTTCCACTGTGATGAGAACCGGACAGAGACGGGGCCCAAGAGCCGCTCTCGACTATAGTCAGATGCCTTTTTAAGGGATTTAGAGACACCATTTGATTATTGATCAGTTTGTGCTGATGAAAAATATAATTTAACACACATTCTCTAAAAAAAAAATGGTACTAAACGGTACATTTAGTTATTGCTAAAGTGGTAATGGTATCTTTTTTTTTAACTTTAATATGAATATTTCATTTTGAAAATATATATGACTATATAGTGTACCCTTAATAATAATTTAACCTGACCACAACTATATTTCTGAAATAACCTGAATAACCCAGATTAGATTTCTCAAGATGATATTTAAAATAGATTTCACAATTTCTTCCAAAGGGATCAACAAAGTCCATCCATCCATCTGATCAGGAATCATTATAGTCAAACAGTCCTGTGTGTGTTGGAATTGTGTTCAGTGTGAACAGAATAAGTTTGCTGAGGTAAGAAAACATATAAACCCTAATCAGAACCTGTATATATGATTGTGGTTTCTTAATCAGGTTTCTGAAGTGCCCGCACTGTCTCTGCTTCAAACCACCTGACTGAGCATACGACGGGGCTGTCCGAACCGAAGCCGGAAATGTGATCGCGCTCAATTTGTATTAATTGCCCTCTAGTTATTTATTGTGGTCGGGTTTTCAACTGTTGGTTGGAAAAACATTTGAAACGACTACGTCAAATCCATTGTTGTGCTGTGTGAGAATGATTCACCATCAACAACAACAAAAACTGGTCTATTGTAGACCTGTGGTGGTCCAGTTCCTTTAATGGCCTGGACAGAGGAGTGGCATGGTTGTTGTTGCCAGACAGCTGATTTGGGTGTTTCAGAAACTGATGATTTCCTGAAATCAGACACCATACTGCGAAAAAACAAGCAAGTGGTACAGTAGATCTGCCTTGTTGATGAAAGAGGTCACAGAAGAATCAAGAGCAGGCTGGTTCAAAGTGACAGGAAGGCTACAGTAACTCGCTTTTTACAATCGTGTTGAGATGAAAAGCAACTCAGACTTCACCTTCATGCAAGAAAATTAATTTGATGCTAAAGATGGCTCAGATTTACCAAAAATTTGAAGTTGAAGATTATCAAAAAAAAAAAAAGCCAGTTTTTTTTCCCCCCCTGAACTTCAACATTCTCATTGCTAATAAAGTGTGTACTTTTTGGTTTAAATACTTTTGGTTGGACTGTTGAGGCACATGAGGGCTTTTGGATACTGTAGCACAGCTTGGATCTTATTAAGCTTGTTGCTAACACATGATGTCACCAAATTACAATGTTAAAATGCCCATATCCCCCCTATTGGCTAGAGTGGTATCGAGCCATTAAGCTTATTGAATAAACATGGAATTTCTATTCCTGGCTCCACATGGTGGAAAACGAGAAGTAGCTCTGTCTGGTGCTAATTCATTACTGTGTGTTTTCACATAAGACTGCGATGTGGTGACTGACTAACGTTATTATGGCTAGATCGTAACCTATGCAGAGAATGGACTTTTCTTTGAACATGCTCCAAATGAACTTTTCAAACAGAAACGCACTTTGGATTAAACAAGAAGTCTGAGTGGACAAGTGTTTAGCATGCTGTGTCTTTAATCAAAAATCTGTTTAAACCCACTACAGGGAAAGGGGATATGTGTGGGAAGAGATAGGTGCTAGTGTGAAAACCGAAATAAAAGAGAAAACCATGGACAGAGAAGGGAAAAGCATGTGAGAGACACTGACACTACGAGGCAGTACAAACACAGAACAGTTACAACAGTCATAGTGAAATCTCCCTGTTTTTCCTCTCAGCCTCCACAGCAACGGCCAAACAGGATGTGTTTCTTCGAGACGGGGTAAAAGAGCTGCAGGCACCGAGAACAGAGATCCCATGAGACATTACAGAAAGAAAAAAACAAAAAACAATAGACAAATAATAGAAACATGGAGTTACTAAAAAGCAGGGTATAAATAAAATGTATTCCAACACGGCGCTGTCGAAGTCTCGATTCCGATTGGTCAAAGGATGTTGATTCATAACGGTCGGACTGACCGGTAGTGATAGGAACACAACTCAAGTCTATATTAATGCACTCGGTCAAAAGCACAGAGGGTTCCATAGCAACAGCTACTTCACCATGATTTGCACAGAGGGCGCTCCACATAGCCACATAAGGGTTTCTGTGAGGAGAAGTTTATTTAACATTCATAGAAGGAGTCTCTGAGGGCAGTGTTTTTTTTTGCATGATAAAGTCTTCAAGGACAGACTGAGTTCATCTTCTGGGTGTGCTCAGGGAACAGGACGAAAGAGAGAGAGAGAGAGAGAGAGAGGTTGGAGAATGACTGTGTGAAAGACACGGATGGGGGGATTATTGTTATGGTTTTAGGTGAGCACCGGAGGTTGTCACAGAGGCGAAATGAGACCTGTGTGAAAAGGAGAACCTGCAACAGGACAGGAGCGGACCATATAGAAACATACCAAAAGGAGTGTAGCGGTTAGAAATGTCCTGTAGAAGCTCTGGTCATCCCCCACGTGTGTACTGTGTGTGCATTTTGGCTCTGTGCTATACACAATGCAGTTGCAAATACAGTGAAACCTCGGATTGCGAGTAACGCGGTTTGCGAGTAACGCGGTTTGCGAGTGTTCCGCAAGACGAGCAAAGATTTTTAATAAATTTTGACTTGAAAAACGAGAAAGTCTTGGTTTACGAGTACCGAGTATCATGTATCACGTATGCGCTTCTTGTTTTGACGCCGAGCGTCACGTGATCACAACTGAGCCAATGTTTTTTCTCTCTCTCGCCTTTAGTCTGTGTGTTTGTGAACCAGCATGGTGTCAAATTACGGGCGCGCACACACTGATCTGATGTTAACATGCTAAAAATATATATTTTTTTAAATAAAAGTTATTTTGCCTGCTGTTAAATCTGGCTGAAATTTAACAGAAGATGAAGAAGAATTATTTTCCTTCAACTTTGAGGTTAGATCAGGTTTCCCATTTTGGTTAGATGCTTTACTACAGATTAAGTATGAGGCCAGTCAGTGCGTCTTCCTCAGCCGTGACCCGGTGGATGGATGTGAAGACCGGTAGGAGAGAGAGGCGTCTACGACAGACCCAAACACATTTTATTTTTACTTTATATTTTGTATTAATTATTTTTATGTATTTATTTTTTGGGGCTGTGGAACAAATAATTTGGGTTTCCATTATTTCTTATGGGAAAATTACATTTGGTTTACAAGTGTCTTGGAATACGAGCCCACTTCCAGAACGAATTATGCTCGTAATCCAAGGTTCCACTGTACATGCCTGTTGTGTTACCATCCTTGGCTACTAGATGTTTAAAATGTCCTTCAGGATCAATAAAGTATGTATCTATGTGTCTATATGTCTAACTGTCAAACAAACTGGGAAGACTGAGGGGTCTGTAATCTCTCTACCCCATAAGTGAAGCTGTTTGTGTGCGTTCTTGTTGTTGAATAGTTATGTAAGGGTGCACAGCTAGCAAAAGCACCTCAGTTCCCCTGCAAACTTTTGAGTGCTTCTTAGTACTCTCAGCATTTCAGATATCATACGTCACACTAGTCAAAAACAATGTTCTGTTACTCAGCACACCTCTTTCGATTCTGAAACACCTGCATATACAGTGGTGTGAAAAACTATTTGCCCCCTTCCAGATTTCTTATTCTTTTGCATGTTTGTCACACAAAATGTTTCTGATTATCAAACACATTTAACTATTAGTCAAAGATA
>JAOVVA010000029.1:15250364-15263810 GCA_028565275.1 Leiocassis micropogon | reverse complement strand
TTTCTCCCTTAATAACGTAAACCTTCATTTAAAAACTGCATTTTGTGTTCAATTATGTTATCTTTGACTAATAGTTAGTGGTTTTTGATGAGCAGAAAGATTTAAGTGTGACAAACATGCAAAAGAATAAGAAATCAGGAAGGGGGCAAATAGTATTTCACACCACTGTACAGTGTATATTTGTAACATTTTGATGTGTTTATTCCTAACTTAAAATTATGAGTAATGAACACAAACATGTACAGCTCTACTGCAGGCATCACAAACTGGATCTGTTTATTTAGGTAAAAGGTTAAGAAGGAAATGAGATCATTCTAATGTGTTGAGCTTCAGGGAATATAAACGCATATCAGGCTTTACCGCATTTGTGTAGAAAGTGATTCATTGCTGTCTGACCACTCAATTATCTGAAAGAGGGACAGACGCCATAGTGATCCTCATGCCAACGATGACATTACGCGCTCTCGTTTCCTGTTTTCCTGCAGATTCTCTCTCTATCGCCACGGAAGCAGAGCGCGCTCACTTTTCCTCTCGGGTCTGGGAGTGCGCTGTCAGTGCACTGTCTGTTTCAACCTGTTGGAAGTTTTTTTTTTGTTTAATAATGAAAAAAAAACATTAACTATTCAATATTTTTGCAGGGACCCAATACTGTTAGACTGTAGGATCTACCCAAGCTAAACCAAGGCATTGCCTCCGTACGTACATTCCACATAGTCACTTTTCATTAATCTCCTCTGAACATGGTATTATGTGGAAAAACAAGCTTTTCCACCCTGATGTCATGCTAATTAATGCCAGTGGCCGGTAGCTGCATGAGCCGAGCCGAGCTGAGCTCAACCACACTGCCGTGCCAAGCATGCCAACTTACCCAGCCAATCAGACGGAGGAAAAACGGTTTCTCCAGCCAACCAATCAGAGTCTGAGATGCAGTGAGTGGAGCCAGGGTGCTTTGCAGACTTTTCTCTCAGAAAGTGCGTTTCCATCCAAGTGTCCTGCAGAATTGTAAACTAATTGTACATTCAGCATCAGCCAATCTCTGTCAAATGTAAATATTCAAAGGATGCGTCAAGGAGAATGATGTAATGTTTTAATGCAAAATCTGCTTCTAGATTTGACATTTGATTTCTTTGTCATTTTTTCTTTTTTTTAGCAAATCTGTTCATTATGATGTCATACTTTCTTATGCACAAGTTCAAAGTTCACACTCAGGTGGTCACTTGACTGGCAATTCAAGTAATTTAGGAATTCTACTCCGGAGCGACAGTACACACAGCAGGTACATGCTTTTATATTATTTTCACTCAATTCAGCTTAATACTTATTAATCTTAAAAATGTTTGGCAAAAGAATTGGACTAAAATACTTATCAGCAATAATTAGATTAATGTTTCTAAATGTTTATAACTTATTGACTCATGGTGTCGAGGTGCAAATATTAAAGGGCAACCACAAATATGTTCACGTTGGTCATCGTGAGCTTTATGGACAATATTTCTTCAATCTGTTCGAAATAATTCTAATAAGAGGTTCTGACCTAGCTTTTTACACCAACACTGATCTGATGTTAACATGCTAAAATATATATTTTTTTAAAATAAAAGTTATTTTGCCTGCTGTTAAATCTGGCTGGAATTTAACAGAAGATGAAGAAGAATTATTTTCCTTCAACTTTGAGGTTAGATCAGGTTTCCCATTTTGGTTAGATGCTTTACTACAGATTAAGTATGAGGCCAGTCAGTGCGTCTTCCTCAGCCGTGACCCGGTGGATGGAAGTGAAGACCGGTAGGAGAGAGAGGCATCTGTGCTTAGAGAGTTTAGGAATGGAAGCAAAATTCCTGATTGTGGTCATTTGACCCCATGTCACCCCCATGAGAGTGAATCGATCAGATCAAGTGTTTGCATGGCTACTGAACCCCCCTCTCACCCTGATCAGGCCGGATCGGCACATTCATGGTGTTACTGATGCATTTTTATTTCAATTGTATTCTGAATATTAGTCTCCACGTAAATGCACCCAACAGCATGCTTTTATTTGACACAAAAAGTATAATGAGTCTTTAATAATGAGTGTTGCTTATCTAAGCAAGTAAAGACCAGGACTGTTGGGTCGCTTCCCCAACGTGCATCTCTTAAAAATGAGTAGCCTGAAATCACACAACATTGTGGAGCACATTTACTGTGAAACACAGAGCCAATGATTTCATCTGTGCAATATCTAAAGAAAATAAACATTTAAATCTAGATCATGAAGAAGAAAGTTCCTAAAACCTGTCACTTTGTACACATAATATAAAGCATGACCCTGTTTTCAGCTTTTTTTAAAGCAGATAGAAAGAATATATTTATATTTTTTAAATCAGGTGGGAGGGAAAAAAAATTCAACCTGAACAGAACTGAATGAAAAAAAAAAAGTTTATTTCCATAATATACACACAGTACATCATTTCCACAAAATGTACAAAGTGCAATATGCGTCAGAACTACAGCAAATCCTGCGGTACAAAAGACAAAATTACTGCATACTTAAATATAAAACAAAAACTAATGGCAACAGTAGTGAATAAGAGAACCGCGTACACATCACGACCTCGTCCTATTTGCATGAAGGGCCTTAGCGACAATATGGCTGCTTTAGCGGTGGCCCAGATACGTCACGACGTTACATATGATTCATGTAGTGATGAAATCTCTCTTGTCCGCTCAAACCGTTCTTTCCGAAGGTGCAGTAAAAGTGGCATCAGCTGAGCATGTGGATCTAGAAATAAAGTCTATACTGACTTGACTGGCATTGAACATTTCATTTAACTTTGGTTATGGCTCAACCAAAAACGTTTGGAGCAAGAACTTTTTCTTGGCTAGAATTTATTTTAAAAACAAACAAACAACAAAAAAAGTCGAATAATCAACAAGCCTAACTTTTATAAAACGTAAAAATGTATGCGAACGGCTTTGTTGGCAACATAACAGAAGGGAAGATAAAGATTTAACCATGCCTCTGGTGTTTCACTTTAAGGCACTTCAACATTAATAATGCGAATAATAAACACTAACGCGAACGACACGAGCTAGCAACTCTTGACTGAATGGCATCAGAGGCAAAATGGCAATGGCTTGTGTGGGAGTGATGGACGGTCGGGGGCAGTCTAGACGTGAACTGTGGCTCAGTGGAATTGCATTTGTATGAAACGTTAATCTGATAACATTCAGGTATACTGTACTGTACACACAAGGGGTGTTCAAGTCGAACCGGGACTTTTGATCAGAATAACAGAATACAGTTTTAAGCGTAACTTTTATTTCTCTGCTACACTAATGCACTTATCCCAGTGTTTCACTAGTGCGTGGATACAAACAAGGTAGAAAGTTATCTCAGTACGCCGCAGCCACGATCTGACTGCCTGCTTCACATCTGAAATGGAACGCTGGCCTCCCAGGAACTCCCGTGGTGGGAGTTACGACATACGATCCTCGTCCGGGATCGTATGTCCTCCTTTAAAACATTTGCGCCATTCAGCTTGAAAACTTCACGAGTAGTTTCAGCACAAGTTTGACTTGAACCTTGAACACCCCTTGTGTATGCATGCATGTATGAGAATATATTTCATGTATTCTCGCAAGAGCAGATGCTCTTAGAAAATGATGGAAATAAATCCTTACATCACTGCACCAAGGAAGAGATCAGGGAACCAAAAGCTTCCACTTCAATAAACACGGCTGATCTGTAAACTCATCAAATGTTTTTTTCCCCCCCACAATGCTTGTTTTGGACAAACGGCTCGTCCCTGATAAAAAGCAGAAGTTGGCGCAGAATTAAAAAAAAAACAACAACACAATGGCCCGGAGAAACTAAACCGGATAACACTTTACACTGGGGTTCCATTAGTCTTAGTCACTGGGACCAAATCTGAAACATCAGACTTAACAAACCCTCAAACTAGAATGACATGTGTACATTTTTGATAAAATACAAAAGTCTGCAGTAGATGAACTCGCTTTCCAGTCGCTAATATGTTCAGTAAGGTGTTTCATGTTTCAACACTCTTCATTACCGGGAATTATTATTTATGATTATTATTATTTTTTTTGTTTACTCATGGCTATAAGCTACTTTGTTAAACGTTACTGATGCTGTGTTAAAGCTGCAGCTTGAGTTTGTTCACGTGTTAACCTTGTAAACAGAATAAAAAAAAAAAAAAAAGATGGGCAGGACCTAGCACTGCTGGCGATGAGTGAAAAGGGGGCCAAGCATTCAACGTCGATGCGGTTCCTCCTTAACATGAGTCATCTGAAATTGCACGACAAATGTCGAGAACAAACGCACAAAGCTACGAATAAAATAAAAACAGAAACTAAAAGTTAAAATGCTAAAAAAAAAAAAAAAACGATGGAAGTTTGAAATCTTTGGAATCATGAATCAAGCTAACAATTCCTAAATAATTTGTTTCAATTTGTCCACAGGAATCCGTACACATGGGTAAGAAGAAAACCGCTAGCTTTTCCCTGATCACCGCCAACGCAAACGTGTGGACGTGACGTTTCCTCGCAGAAACCTTGCCACACTTGCAAGGCAAATCTTGATGTGTATTTCTTTGTTGATTTTTTTTTTTTTTTTTTTAACAGTACGGTATCAGGACATGGAAGTAAAATTCAGATATCAGGTTGCTATGCAGGTGTACAGTAGTGCCTTTTTTTTTTTCAAGCCAAAAAAAAAGTCCAAAACGTCTCCCTTTCCAGAGTGGTCACAAGGACACAAGTACCGGAGCGCCATTTTGTCACCTACGAACATATTTACATACAGTGCATTGTGATGCGTGTGCATTAGATCGGAGCGTGTGTGTGTGTATTGTATGAGCCTGCTCATGGATTAATACTAACGTGCACTCACACACTTGGAAGGTTTTTTTTTTTGTGTTTGTTTTTTTTTCTTCCCCGTCTCTCATAAATAGTTCACAGTAATTGCACGGTCCATGATGTGAGACGTCACTCACGCTCGCATGCAAAGGTATATACAAGTCACGCTTCGGTCAGGAACACACGCACTCGACATGATGACAGATGTACAAAAACAAAAAAGGATTTTGCATAATAAAAAAAGAACTCAAGTATTTAAACATTGAAATAAAGGGAACAAACCTGACTGAGATGATGAGTGTGTGTAGCGGTGTGCGATTGAGTGTGCTAGAACATGGAATATCTGAATATAACTGAGTTTGTGTGTGTGTGTGCGTGTGTGTGTGTGCTTGTGAAGCTGTAGACCTTGCGATCTCACGCACAGGAACAATCCGAGCCCCTCAGGATGGCACACACTAACATTAAGGTCACGTAACCTTCGTAGAGATCAACACACTCCCAAACTCAGTCACGCTGGAATGCAGTTACACAGACAAACGGGCACAAACACACGCAGCTGCGTTTGCGTGTCTGGGATTTTTTTTTTTCAGTCGAAATGTATTTTAAAACAGAGCGAGATTTGAGCAAATCATTATATTTTTTTTTTGGTTAAAACTATTCTTTTTTTTTCAGTAGGATATAAGAGACTTTGTTTCTTTTTGTTCTCGACCCTTCCAGCTCTTTGATGATGTAATGCATGGAGAATTTTCCACACCAAGTGAAATGTACGGCGTCTTTAAAATCGGACCCTGCGTTCATACTAGCGGATGCTTTCCAAGTTTTTTTTTCCCAGTGTTGTCACTTCAAATTCTCATCTGATCAGCTTCGTATAACCTCGCCGCTGAATGCTTCATTCTGATTGGTCGGGTATTTTACGCGACAGCAGCTCTGTCTGCGCGGCAAATCAGGGATTAATCACACATGAATCTGCTTATCATCATAAGTTAAGTAGAATTTCCATGGCAACGGCTCTGTGGAGGGAACGGTTGACGCACCGCACTATAAATCTAACAATCAACTGATGCTATTTAACAAAGAGACACATATATTCGTTAATATAATGTAGCGTTCTATAGGGAGGGTTTTTATTTAACTTTTTTGTTGATTTCTGGTAAGGAGTCTCCAGTGGCGTTTCCACCATGTTCTACAGGTTCTGTGAGGGAATTGTTTTTTACCACTCCTATAACCTAATTACGTTTCATGTACAGTGCATAAAATGAATAAAAAGTCACACAGAGTTGCTGTGATTAAAAGAGGATTTTAAAAAACACTTCAGGGACATCCTGTTACATTAAATGAATCTACGTGTCACCACTGGGTCGGGTTTTATTTAGTAGACATGCTCCGATGTACACGTCATATAAATCTATGCGTTTAAGTTACATTTAAATACTATAGGAAGTGAGAACTGGGGTAACTTTAGGTTCTGTTTTACTTTCAAGCGTCAATCGGTGTAGAATTAGGACTAGATGCAAGTAGGAACTGAAGCTATGGTGGTGTGGAGTCGGGCAGACAAACAACCCGAGGGATGACCCGATACGATAATCATCACAATACTGAGACACCGATTCGATTTGTATCGCGATTCTGCGAGTATCATGATTTCATAAGTATCTCAATTCAATATTATTTTTATTTGATTTTGTTACAATTCTAAGCTCATTTAGCAAATAATTTGCTCCTACCGCGCAAGACGTGTGTGAATAGTTTAGAGTGCACCCCCTGTAGGAGTATCGACAAACTGCTAAATTTTGCCATCTCAAATGCAAACATATTTTGATTAAAAATTTATTAAAAAAAAAAATGTAAAAATCGATGTTCAAGTCTAAAATTTGGCTAGGAAAAAAAATAACCGTCTCCAATTATTCTTGGTTTGTAATTCGTAACATATTGAAGAAAATCTCAATTCAGACGTTGTCTGAACCCTACTGTCACTTATTGCTGGATTCACGACTCACGCCACTCGCTAGTGTGAACGCAGAGTATGCTCAGGAATCTTGTCTGGGGCTGATGTTAAAAAAGCGTCCTTGCGCTGCGTTCATAGGATGTTTCAGCATCCAGTGATTTACATTGCTGGTTTGTCGTAGGCTTGTTTGTTAAAATTTGTGGAATTTGAGGAAATATATTAATTTTTGTGCTATAACCCAGTACACAAAGTGTGTGCGCCAAGTTAAGGGTTGATTGGAGCTGCCCTTGGAGAGTTCTACGCCTGGAATACATAGCTCTGGACCTTACATGACAACCAGGATTAGTTTCTCATTATCCTACCCGCAACCGGGGTAAACGACCGTAGTGATTTAAATAGCCCCGAAATGTAGCACTTTCACTGAATCACATTTTTTTTTTCTTGACAGATATCCAAAAAAAAAAAAAAAAAAAAATCCCTAAGGTGCTAAAGTGATACCTTCCATATTAAAGCATTCAAAAGGAGGCCATCACTATGAGGGTCTGCGACAAATTATCGCCCACTGTTTCTCCAAAACACCTTGAGAAAGGACTTGGAAGTCTTCTCACATACACGCGAACAAACCTTAGGGTTTTTCGATACAATATATCAAACGAGTCCTGATGGCCGTCACGCACCCAGTGTTAACATTCAATGGTAAAATAAACCATGGAATTCAGACCAGAGCAAAATACAGCTAATTATCTCCAGCAACATGTGTTGATATACAGAGCAGAGTGAACAGCAGAGAGATTGAAAAAGAATCGTGTTCTTCCTTTCTGGAAACAACTTCTCAGCGCGCACAAAGTCACCAGCACTGATTGAGAAATCGCTTTTCCCGCTGCTCGTCAGAAGCATCGTCAAAATGCGAGTAAGCAGGAAGATGAGATTCACACCGAAACCAGACTCAGACGTGTAGACGAACAGACAACAGGTAGCAATTTCTTGTGAAATATGGCTGCTCAGCAGGAAGGGGAACCAAAAGCGATGGTTTCCTTGGACGCTTGGCCGAAGAGCACTCGGTGTACAAGTAGTTTTTAATCACACATTTGCAGCTTCAGTTCCATGCAACAAAAGCCTTAAACCAACAAGAACCTTCTCAAAATATTTGGATATCCTGTTTCCTTGAGTAGCATATTTTTTTATATTCACAGCATTTAAAAGGTCTGTTCATTCCCAACTCTTTGACAGATGTTCCCTTTGATGCCATTTGTAGATGACCAGTCCTCTCAGATACGATGAAAGGCTTTTGGGACAGCAGTTTTTTTTTTTTTGTTGCAAACCCTGTTTTCCCCCCAACTCTACATTTTAAATTTTGGGTTAAGCATCAACCTTGGACACAAGTCGCAGGAACTTCAGCAAAGCCTTGTTCAATCCACCCATTAAAGAGATCTTTTTACTGCAAACCCTAACGCCCGACCTGGGTATTGATTCGCGGATGGCCAAGCCTACCGTTTAAGAGAAGTTGGTTTTTAGGAAGAGAATCTTTGTTCAAGTACATCATCATCTTGCACAAATCCCCCTTTTCTTACTGTCAGCTCCTGGGCTCAGATGTTCCCGTTGCTCCTGGACTGAAGAGCTCCATGGCTGTGGTGGCAGAGCAGAGATTGGCACGATCCCAATCTGGACTGGAAGTGACTTCTGGCTCTGGGGAGAGGGTGAGAAGAAGAAGGGTGCCAGCGTCGGAAGAGCACGCTGAGGAGCAGAGGTCCTCCGTGGAGAAGGTGAGGCTGCCGAGCTTGGCCAACGAGTTGGAGCGCTTTAGACGGGAAGGCACTGTGAGTCCGGCCAGGCGCATCCTCGCTTCTATCTCCTGTGCCCGCTGGCGAACCAGACCCGGCTTTCCACGAACGCTGCGGATGCTGTCACTGCTCGAGCTGCGCGTCAGCGTGGAGCCGTGCGGGGAATAGACTGGCGTCAGTGCTCCCGAATCCTCAACTGCAGGTGGCACTGACGTCCAGAAGTCTGCTGGAGTACTGACCATTCCAGACGAAGTGTCTAAAGAAGCAGAAGGACGTTCTGGCGTCTCCGCAGAGTAGCGTGTTGCAGCAGCTCCTGCATGTTCACGGAATCGCTCCTGGAACAAGCCTGAAAGTTTCTCCAGTCTCTCCGCTCGCCGCCTAACCAGGCCGGACCTCTGTAGCTGGTCTAACGTCTCCTGCTGCTGCTGTGAGCTCCCCTCTCTGGATGAACTCAGAGACTTCTCTTCTGCCTTGTCCTTGCCCGTTGACCCTTCGTTCTCTTCGACCCCTTGACTCAGTGCTACATCCTTCGTTGGCTGAAGATCAGGTTTGTGTGACTGGCTTCCAGACTTGTCCTTATGCACCGAGGGTGGAAAGGCTGATGTGCTGCATGAATCTGAAGCTGTCTTGGTGCACTTGTTGCATTTGCAGTTTGGGCCACAAAGACGTAGTCGTGTGGGTGTGATAGCCTTGACTCCAACACTGGTGCAAGATGGCACTTCTACAGAGATACTAGGCACACCAGAGATGGGTAAGGGGGCAAAGCCACATCCACTGGCATTAGAGACAGTACTGGAGGTTGAAAGAGAGCTGGATGGTGGTCTGGGGCTAGACGACTGTTTCTTAAGGGCACTCTCCTGTACAAAAAGACCAGATAACAGAACATTACAGAAGAAAAGCTAAACCGCACACAGGCAGTCAGTCTAAATTTATTCCCTATGAAAGGCTTAAAGGAATTTACTATGAAAGGCTTAAAGGAATTTACTACAAAAGGCAAGAACAATGCTTGTGTGCAAGAGCAAATTTATTGACTACAAAAATAGATCATCAGAAGATTTACTCACAGCAAGGCTGTTTCGTGTCCGGAGGTGGTTGTTGTTGTTGGAGTTCTCGTTGCAGAGGTGATTCATGTTACCCAGATCGATGCCGCTCTCCTCCCCTGCACCCCCTTCCCTCTCTCTTCTCCCTCCCTCGGCCAGTGCCTGCATCTCCTCCTGCTCTTTCTTTGCCTCCTCCTCATCTTCCTCCTCTACAGTGCTGAACTCCAGACGCAGACGCAGCTCCTCCAAAGGCTCGGCACCACGAGTGCAAGTCTGCGCCGCCGTTCCCTCTCCAACGGGTGCCGCGAAGCGGGGCGTTTCGAATGCCTCGTCATCCAGCAGGGCATCACGTTCCACGTCTTCTATTTCAATGTAGACTCGAGCCACATCCAGCAGAGGCGCCGGCATGCGCACCGGCGTCGACGGTTCGCTGTCCAGGGCCGAGTCTGACAGACGTCTGAAGTAGTAGTTGTAGTTCTGGGGGTTAGAAGGGTCGAGTTCCAAAGCAAGGGGTGAAGAGTGGGGAGCAGCCTCGCAGCAGGAGGGACCGGCCCCCGGGGATGAGGAGTCGGCGCAGCATGGTGCTGCAGGACGCTGACAGTCAGGGTGATCGCATTCAGAATCCGGATGCCACAGCCGATTGTGACGCTGCTTGCTGTAGTGTTTAAAAAAATATATTTTTTATAGTTTCAAATATCAGTCAAATATTGCGTGAGCGATTACTGGTTAATAAATAACTAATGCTGGTAACTTTTGAAACTTACATAATAGTGACTTATCGTTGGTGTGTTTTGATTATTCCATGAACAATGAAAGATCTCCTCTGTGGGGAATATGCTTACCTTGCATCCAGAATGCCTTCGTATTCAGCCAGCTGTCTCATGAAGCTTTCGTTCGGCCGCGTGACGCTACGTTTCTGTTTGACAAAGTTGTAGGCTTTCTCCAGGGTCCAGCCGTACTCTTTCATGGCGTAGGCTATGACCGTGGACGCCGAGCGGCTTACACCCATCTTACAGTGGACCAGACACTTGGATTGGTTCTTCCTGAAAAGTCAAGTGTTAAATAAATATAATCTAGGAATAAACACAGTAGCATTCAAACCTTTCTAGGAACTGACGCCGTCACTATGTTAAAATGTGATTATACCACTGAGGTACGGCTAAGCTTTCTGTCCAGCGTTCTGCCAGCATGTAATGAACTGTAACACATCTCTATTCACAGGTTAACGGTTAACAATCTTCAAGACTGTTCAAGCATTTTCTCCTACGGACCCTATTGTTACTCAGCGATACTACTGTCCGTCGTATGTGTCTTACTTAGCCTTAACGATGAAGTTGTACGTGTCGTTCCAGTGAGCCAGCAGGTCCGTGGTCTCCTCGTCGTACACGCGCACGTTGTGGTAACAAAAAGTCCCCGGGAAAAAGTTGTCAATCTCCCGTGTGACATTCAGGATGTAGCCCACCCTAAGACCAAAAACAATATGGTTTTTAATTAAGAGAGATTCACTTAATGTGTATCACACATTAGAGAGATATCCATTAGGAAAAGGAGTCACCACCTGATCCGATGTCAACACAATTAGATAACAATTAGGTAACAATTAGATTTATATTGCGCTTCTGTATCTGTCATAATTTAATAAATATCCAGATTTTATACGAATTTTTTTTTCAGAATTTCCTACAATTTTAAGACCTTTACCTTGTAAAAATAACTTAAAAGTTTAATACTTTAGATTGATTCATCAGCTTCACAAATGAACAGTCATGGCTGATCAAGTTAAAAAACAGAAAATGTGCTTAGATCTACCAGTGCATTTCTATTATATATAAAATAAACAAATAAATAAAAAAGATTCAATAAAAATACATTTTGGAGTCAGTGTGTGGGGCGATAAAATTCCCACACAAAAGATGTATACACTTCCTCGAAGGGGAATGTTCATTTAAAGCTACAAACAATGAAATGGTACGTTTGGAAAAGGAGTGCAACCAAAGTGGGGGAACCAAGCACTCCAACAACTGCATGAGTAGAATATCAGCTGGAGCGTTACCAGACCTTATGGAAACATTTACATCTTCACATGGTAAACTCGTTTAAAATGGAGTATAACACTGTATGTGACCTTAAACTCACCCTGTCTCCTGAAGCTCCTCCAGATTGGAAGCGTTCCATTCAGATCCCTAAAATACACAGGATTTACATCACCTCCAGCATTACTCTTATTTCTAATATTACTTTTGGATTTTCAGTAAGACTTTTAATGAAGGCTTCATTTTTTCCCCACTGACCAGATAGAGGTGGTCGAATATGAGCGTGGCTTTATCCATCTGACCCAGGATCAGCAGAATCTCGTTGTCGATGAACTCTTTGTACTCCTTCAGATTGCAGTTCATGTGCTGCTCGAGCTCAGTACGGATCTGACAGACAACACAGGATATAAAAAAATAAATAAATAAAAAATAACACATTCTTGACACTACAGCTACAACAGCTACAGATTTTAATCATGAGCACATCATTTTTCATCTACAGTTAATTAGAGTTAATTATGCCACATTGCTTTTAGAAATTCTGAATTCTGATTGGTCAGAAGGTAACAGTGCAGAAGTGCATTTAATGTGAAATAAGTTATAAATATTCATGTTTCATTAGACATTCTATTCCAGGATCTTCACTCTGATGGTACAGAACTGCACACGACTGTGTGTTTCTTTCTTTATTTTTTTTACCTCCTTCGACGTCACATTCTCCAGGTCCTGCAGCATCATGATGCTCCTGAGTTTGGTTTTGATGAGGCATTCTGTTCGCTCTCTCTCCGTGGGCCTGGAGAGAACACCAGATGAAGATTTAGCCAAAGAAGAGCTTCGGTTTGAGTCAAAATATAAATCACCAGCAACTATATCTGGTGCATAACCAAACAGCTATGTTCCCAGCACGTTTAAAAAAAACAAAAAAACAATAGATCTGTTTTGAGATCTCATTCAGCTAGCCTCGTTCATGTTATGTGAAATGTCTAGATACACACATTGCTGAATTTGTATTCGTTATCAAACATGAAGCAGACGTCTCATTTTATTATAGGTGTCTGAGATAAAATACACCGAAACGACACGTGGACACAAACCACAAAGTGATCGAAGCAAAAAGCTTTAGGTTAGATGAAGGGAAGTTTAGGAACTCACTTGTCTCCGAACATGGCGGGCGAATCGGGCCGCATGGTCTCCAGGTCCTGCATGGCGTTCCACTCGTTGATGCAGCTCTGCTCGGAGGAGATGCAGCTCTCATAGTAGCCCGTCCAGGTGAGCGCAATTCCACCGGGGAAGTAGTTATATCGCCGCGACACCTCGCACGCTTTGTGCAGCACCTGCAGCGCTGACCTGGTAACAGGCCAAAGGTCAGGAGTGAGACACGGAAACTGGACTGCTCCCATTATTTGTCACGGAATAAGAAAATCTTGGCTGAGCCAAGATACCGTACAACGTGATGATGATAACGATGTCTCTTGTATAAAGCGCTTCAAACAACAGAAATTCACTTAAATTTCTGCTAACTTCATCATTAAGAGGAGAAACCAGGATTATGTTTACAGCAACATTGGTCAATTCTGATTTTGTATCTGTATGTCATGATGGTTTACATTCATAACTACAAGTGACTTGTCTCTGACTCTAATGTGGACGCAACTGTTCTCTAAAACGCTGTAGATACATCAGATACCACATTGAAAAGCGACTCAGGGCCTCTAAGTGGCGCAGTGGTAAAGCGCTCGCCCTATCATCCGAGGAGCGCTGGTTCGAACCCCGGGTGATGCTGTTTTCCTCTCACA
>JAOVVA010000029.1:15203645-15226827 GCA_028565275.1 Leiocassis micropogon | reverse complement strand
AATACTAGATGTAGTAGTTTTTGTTGCGGGGTGTATTAATTTTTGCTTCAACCAATTTGAGTAAAACTGAAGATTTTCTGATCCAAGTTATATTATTAACCTTAATTTCATGTTATGGAGTTAAATAAGTGTTCAATAAAACTCAGCCTTGTGAAAATTTTGGAAATTGTTCTTTTGTTCATTAAAGGTGGTGTACTCATTTATGCTGAGCACTGTATGAGTGTTTAAAAACTCCCTGTACAACGTCTCTATACAATCCCCTGCTACACTAATGCACTTATCCCAGTGTTCACTAGTGCTGGTACACCATCAAGGAGCGAGGTGCGAGGTCAGGACTGTAGGGGGGACGTGGCAAAAACACCCAGTCGACTTCCTGTAATGTACAAGTGGCGTTGGTGAATGATTGTGTGGACAGTCAGTGTGTAAACACACACGCATCTTTTATGCCAGCTGGCGACAAGTTATTTGTCAATTTTTTTTCTGATCAGCCGCTGAATGTTTACGGAAACGACTGCAGTGGTCTCCGAGCCACCTCGGCCAGGATCCTCGATTTTATTCCTTAAATCCCCAAACACACACACAGACACACAGACAGACACACAGACATCCTCCTCTCCAGGGGAAGACGTTACACAACACAGCCCCGGCGCTGATGGATGGAGGAATGAAAGATGGAAGGAAGGAAAAACACAGCGATTATCTCCATCCACTCAGGCACTGTTCTGATAGTGATGGATGGAGAACCCAAGGCACTAATGACTTTTAAAAATCATTTTTAAGCTTCGTGTCAGGGATCAGGGTCATGACACGGAACTGCATTACATCGGAGGGTTCTGACTCGACACACTTTCACAGCCTCAGCATTCTGGACAAGATTTTCCTGAAGTGTGTATACTTTTTTTGTATACACTGTATAGATATACTACAATGATTGTGTATATACATAAGTGCAAATATTGGTGTTGTGGAAAAAATTACATTAAAAAATTAATTAATTAAAAAATAATGTATAGAGTCAGCTAAAAAAAATTTAGACACACGCTAATATAAATAGTATGATTTATATATTATATTATATTATAATACATTAGATTATATTATATTAATATATAACATATTATATTATATTATAATATATTATATTATATTAATATATAACATATAGCAATAAATTGAGTATTCAAATAAAAAGTTTTTCTTTTCCTGGAGTGTGTATAAATCTTTTGGGCTGACTCTATACATTATTATTTTTTTTAATGTTATTTTCACAATGCCAATATTTGCACTTATTTATATACACTACCATTTTAGTACATCTATACAGTGTATCTGTACCATGCAATGACAGAAGTTGAACCTACCAAAAACCAGTTTTTGTATTGTTTAGTAATGCTAAGCTTTTTTTGCATCGTTTACGATTTAGATATAATCATTTTTACTAATGATGTTTCTTTCTTTAAACACTGTACTAAAGCCAGGATTATAAATGTACTCGAATGAAATGGTGACTGCGGTGTATACCATAGAATCTAATCTTGTACTGCCTGACGTAACTCCCAACTATTATGACCTCTTTGATCACATCAGGTGAGCAAAAACACCTTTGTAGTCACAACACAATAACTGACATTTGGTAATCAGAGACAACAAGCCTCCACAAGCTACAGAAACCTGGAAGAAATCTTTTCCTCATCTGATGAACAGGACCCTGACAGCAGAAAGCCAGAACTACATTATAATTCCATATTGCACATGAGGGTGCCAACAATCCGGTCCACTCTGAGAAGACAGAAAGCTTCGTCAAAGTTGGACCTGTTTAGCTAATGGGGATCCCAGGACTCGGTGCTTGGCAAAAAATAAAAAGAAGAAAATAAAAACAAACCAAGAGGTAACTGTTGAGTACCTATCCCATCACAACGAATGGTGCTCAGGACAGCTGATCCAGCGCAGGAAACATCTGATAATGAGCTGATGAGTTGGATTATTTGGATTAAGTTCATGGAAAGAACCTAAACTGCTGGCCAAATAAGCAACCAGCGTTCCTGCGGGTAAAACAGAGTGTTTTTTACTTACAGTATCATAATCTCATCGTCTATACCGCTTTATCCTGTATACAGGGACTGGAGCCTTGGATGGGGTGCCAATCCATCACAGGGCGCGCACACACACACACACACACACACACACACATTACAGACAACTCCATTTAGTCTAATCTGCATGTCTTTGGACTGTGGGAGGAAACCGGGGGTAACCGGAGGAAACCCACCAAGCACAGGGAGAACATGCACACAGACCAGAGGCGGGAATCGAACCCGGACCCTGGAGGTGCAAGGCGACAGCGCCATTACCATTTATATCACTTCACTTCACAACTTTAAATTTTTCCTTAACGGCAGCCTGGTTTAACACACGAAATATGTTACAGTTTTTCTCCTTAAATCGTTTCTCTCTCTTATTCTGTGCAAATTTAAAAGCCTTCCTTTTCTGCTTATATATAAAAAAAAAAACTCAACTTTTGATTTAACAAATGAAGTGTTTGTTAATGATAGCTGTCGTTACATTAAACACTGTAACGCTTTTTAAGCGGGACTAAACAAATGAAGCAGAAGCAATGGAGACCCTCTGTAATTCTATCACATTTTTCCCCTTGCAGTTATGCAACACACACACACACACGCACATACACACACATGAGCAAGCACCCAAACAAAAACACAGATAGCTGTGCTTGGCTGCTCCAGTCGCTGTACCCACATGGTGAAATCACTGCCAGGCTCAAAGCCATGCAACACTCACTGATATCATCGTGTAGAACCCAAACAGACATTCTTGCTTCAACACTTTCATGTACAGTTAACTTTAAAAAAAGAAGAAAAAAGTAATGGTTAAGCCTATCAAAAAAAAAACAAAGGTGGTAGGCTAGTCATGGCCAGTTAGCCTGACATCATGGGTATACGGATACCACAGGAACCTACTGCACGTCTGGAGTCGAGCAAGTGTGATACACGTCCACTGAATTACCAAATAGGGTGCGTTTTAACAGGGGAATTGTGTTAAACCCCAACCATGCACGGCTAAATAACCATGGCCGAATTCTGCTCTAATCCGTCGTCTCCTCGTGACCGCTTATGTTTTGTATATTTTATGATCTTTTAATGCACTTTTTAAACGATATGGACAAAAGTATTTGGACAAAGCTGTTAATTAATGCATTCAGGTATTTCAAGCAATCTTAATGCTTCAGGATACCAAGACATCTTGGACGGTGCTATGCTTCCAACTTTGTGACAACAGTTTGGGGAAGACCCTTTTCTATTCCAACATGACTGCGTCCCAGTGCACAAAGCGAGGACTGTAAAGACATGGTGCGATGAGTTGGAAGAACTTGACTGGCCCCAACACAGTGCCCTGACCTCAACCCCATCGAGCAGCTTTGGGATGAACTGGAACGGAGACTTCTCATCCAACATCAGTGCCTCCTGACCTCATACATTTTCTACAGAATGAATAGGCACGAATTCCCACAGAAACACTCCAACATCATGTGGACATCCTTCCCGAAGCTGCTCTAGCTGCAAAAGGGGGAACTTCATATTGAAGTATGTGTATTTGAATACAATGTCGCTGCAGGTTTGGCCAAAAACGTTTGTCTATATAGTGTATGTTGCCATGCTGTAACGCATCTCAGTATCAAAGCATTGCTTGACCATTTAAAAACACACATCACTAGCGAGAATTTAAGAAAAAACACTATAATTCTTAACATTTGCAGACCTGATCATCACACCTGCTGGAACTATGAGGCATAACAATGTCCCATGCACAAAGTCAGCTCCAAGAAGACATAGTTTGACCAGGTTTCCATTTAAAACTGCAAGACCTTGAATGACCTGCATAGAGCCATGACCTCAAACCCCACTGAACCCACAGTTTAAGATGAACCAGAAGACAGATCGTGCACCAGGCCTCCTCACACTGACGTCACTAACACTTTTGGAGCTACCTTAACACACATCCTCACATCCATGCTCCATCATCTAGTGAAAAACACAAAGGTTAGGATAGATGGATGTAAACGCCTGGTGTCCACAAACTTTTGGTTATATTGCAAATTCGGATGAATTCGTATATAATATAATACTAAATTAAATACTACCTAAAAATACCTTAAAATTGTGATATTTTCGGAGTTGTTAATCCCATCATGAACTTTTCCAACAGTAACACCGGAGTAAAATGTTTTAAAATCCCGAAGGCGGCCGAGCTGAAGTGTCTTGAACCGTCAGAGGTGTGATGACTTTACATTCCAACCTTACACTCAGGACACCGTGTCCTGTGAGGTTTTTACAATGATCTATTTGTTCCACTTGCCATTTCAGGTCTATGAAAGTGCAGTAGAATTTATGAGGGTTTTAATCATTGCATAATTCTGTGCTGTAGCTTTGGGGATCGATGAGGTCAGCACAAGGCAGGTCGGGACCAGACAGGGAGATCACCACGTCGGCAGGCAGGCACGAGCCAGCCGTTTCAAACCATGCAGAATTTACCTGTTGACAATGTTTATTAACTTCACAATAGATTAAAAACTGAAGCGAAATCTAAAGCTGGAACAAACAATAGAGAAAAGCATCTGAAGATCAGATCAGAAAACTAATCGCTCAGTCACTCAACTAACTGGTCTGTAAAACCGGAAAAATGTTTCCCAGTCGAGTAACTGTCCGCTTCCACTGAAGCTGTGAATTTCACGTAGACGGTCAATACGAATAAATTATATTCCATTATTTTCTGTTTTCTGATTAGTGGTTTACCGTCGGATTTCCCTCACAGGTGTTGAAATATTAAAAGTTGTCTGCTTTAGCTATCACAAGACAGATATCCATTAATTTATTACTTACTTTTAAGAGCACTCATTCTTTCACTCATCGTCTACACCGCTTTATCCTGTATTCAGCGTCGCGGGGGCCTGGAGCCTATCCCAGGAGACTTAGGGCGCTACCGGGGTTAACCCAGGACAGGGCGCCAATCCATCGCAGGGTACACACTCATTCACGCGCTACAGGCAATTTGGTAACATCAAATTAGCATGTCTTTGAACTGTGGGAGGAAACCCGGAGGAAACCCACTAAGCACAGGGGGAAAAACATGCAAACTCCATGCACACAGAGGGAGGAAACAAACCCAGACCCTGGAGGTGCCAGCCACCGTGCCACCTGCTTTTATGAGCAATTAAGGTAAATTCTAAGTAAATATGAATGAGCATACAGTTCACTGTGAACAGATGCACGTGCGTTTGATAGTCCATCAATAAACGGGCATTTTATAATAAATTGAAATGGCTTCATGGTGCAATGCTCTTGATCGGTCCAGTTAGTTTGAAAAACTGTTACTTTTAAATTCTACTTCACGGGCCTCCAAGTGGCGCAGTGGTAAAGTGCTCGCCCTATCATCCGGAGATCGAGTTCGAGTCCCAGGTGATGATGTAACCTCTCGCAGCCGGAGGTCTAGAGGAAGCTGATTGGCCGAGCTCTCTCAGAGGGGAGGGATAAAAGGTACTCACATCTCTACAGCCAATCAGGGGCGTCTGTGAGCTCAAGCACGCGGAAGGAGCGTACGGAGTGCGTTACGCCGCCCCCAACGGTGCGTGAGCGAGCAGTTCGAGAGATTGGCGTCACGTTGTTCGAAGGAAACACGTGATAGTCTTGAACCCTCCCGACTGAGTGGTAGTAGTAGCCTTATTGTGGGAGCAATTGAACGGGGAGGAATTGGACACGACTAAATTAGGGAGAAAATCGGGGAAAAAAAAAAAATTAAATCTACTTTATAATTATAATAATAAAATGCTATAATGCACAATATGATCTTTTCTGAGGGGACTGTGAACTGATAATATGCCTTTAATTTTAGCAGTAAGACAAAGTTAAACAGTAACGTTTAGGTGTTTAAGACTTTCTTTATGTAAGAAACAATAATAAAATAATAAATAAATTAAACTAAATAAATATTAATACACAATATTAGGGAAAAACATAAAACCCTTTGTTTTGACTCCCAACTACTGATAGCTGTATGGGATGCAAACTCGCCATCTCCAGATGATGAATATTTCAATCATCGGTCATCATATGGGAATCAGCGCATCTCTACTTTTCTTTTTCCCCCCCACTTTGTTTTAAGCATAAGATAAGAGTAAAGAATGTTAAATCCATAAAAAAACGAAATTTAAATTCCAGAGATATTTGGTAAATAATTTAAATTACCCCACCTACCCATCTAAAAAGAAACATTAGACAGATATTTTTAAAGATGACTTCATCATAAAACCTTAGTATTTATCACAACACCCCCCGGCCAGACCCCGTCCCAGAGAGCCACAGAGGATATAGAGTCAGACACTGCCGGCTTTGTCCTGAGCCTCACTGCACAAGAATCGCTGACCTCTTTTCCAACATCCTGTTTTTGAGAAAGGAGGAGGAAAAAAAAAAAAAGCTGAGATTTTCTGACCCACTAGAGGAATGAGAAAGATGGAAAGAAAGACCGGTACGGGGGTGTGAGCGGCGCTCCGAGAGAACAATCCTTCTTTTGCTTTCGAGATGACCTTGTTTAGGTCAATAACACCTTCTGTGCCGCGCTCAGGCTGTGCTCATTAAATTATATTTACAGTAACAATATAGTGTGCGTTGCCTATTAGAAATCCGTCATGAAGGTATGTCGGTTCATCCTTTGTGTGTTTAAGTTATGAAGTAGGAAAAAAAAGGAAATTATAGTTTACAATTTCTTTTTTAATACACACTCTAATGAGGAAATTACAGGAACGAGGAAGTTTACAACACAAAATAACCATCAAAAGAAGGAACATCATCATCTTCCTATAAAACATTAACAAGATAAAACTTCCAAAAGAAAAAAAAAGCAAAGAAACGCTACCGTCAATGTTACAGGAGTGAAAATGTGGGACGTTCAAGCCTTTTCTCAAGATTAAACTACTTGTGATTGAATGCACAAAACTGACTGACATTTACTGAAGACTTACGGTGATGCACTCATTCACCAACACCACTTGCACATTACAGGAAGACGCCTGAGAGTTACCGTCACGTCCCCTGCACAGTCCTGACCTCGCTCTGAGACATTCCCACATGTTCGGGTCATTAAAGGAAATTCCAGGGAAGGTCGCGGTTTCAGTCGGACTGAGAAAACTTTCGTACCTTGATGGTGTCCAAGCACTAGTGACACACTGGTATAAGTGCATTAGTGTATCAGGGCATTATATAGAGAAATAAAGGGATTTTTTGCTTTCATAACGGTGTTCTGTTATTCTGCACGATCAAAAGTCCTGGTTTGACTTGACCGCTGCTCATATCAAAGCTTCTGTTTTTCACATCGAATGAATAACTACGGGATGTACTACACTTACAGACGAACTATATATATATGTTAACCTGGGAAACATAAATAGGATTAAATAAAATGTCAGATTACTTACATTAGTACACGAGAATGTTATGCAGCAGCACCTTGAGAAATCTTACAGGAATACCTCATGTCTGTAACGTCTATATGACTGTACATCCCCAGGGATTGCTAGAAACACAACAGTCACTTGATCCACAACCTTTAACATCCGCTACAGACTTCCTCTTCCTCCAGCAGGACAAATATTGATATCTCATGCATATCTCATGCAAGCTTTGCCTTAATTCCAGACAGAAATCATCAGCAAACTGTATTAGTGTAGGAACTAAAAACTGCGTCAGCAAACTGGAAAACTTTTCACCTTAGATAGCTTTCTGTCGCTGACCCACATTCAGAAGGTAAAAGGACGTTTTGGGGTTTTTTTTGGGACCGCTGACTCTTGACTATCGCTCTCCCAGAGGACATGGGAAGTTGTTTGAAAGCCTCTAAGCAATGCCTTATCTTTTTTTTTTTTCTTTCTATGCCCTGGTTATCTCATATTCACAGCAGTGGAATACTTTCTAATTTTTATTTTTATTTTTAATTTAATCATCCAGTATAAAATTTACCAGACAAAAAATAACAACAATAGATATGAGAAGAACATAATGCCAGTCATTGTCAGGCAATGCTTTTTTATAACTAGGAAAGCTACAGCACATCCTAGAGGTGACTGAAAATATTTGGACAACTTGCTGAAAACTTTGCTAATTTCTATTATAAACTGCAAAGATTGCATGATTTCACTTTGCAAGCAATCAACAAGAATTTGGCTACTACAAAAGTGAGTCTGTACTGTAGTGCGTGCGTATGAGCCACCTGTTCTCGGAACACAGACGTACACAGACATATGGGACTCTTCATACGTCCTCTCAAAGAGAACTCAGATGATCAGATGTGAGAAAGACGGCAGTTTTCTGTAACAGGAATGTCTAAATGCCACGCTCGCCCCCGGAGAGCTTAGCCATGAGTGACATTTTGCAGGAGGTGTAAATTAAAAGGCCGCTTTCCATTGCTAATGAACCAAATTCATTTGATGAGAGACTGTCCAAAGCAGAGCACTCATACCATCTTCTGTACCTGGTCTCCTCTGTTCATCTCGATATGTTTACAGGTTCTTATAAAAGGATGAACAAACCTGCACTGTGAGCAGGTCAGCTACAGGTTTAAGGGAAATCATGAGAAAGATTCAGGCATACATGTCCAAATTAAGTAATCCGTCTCTACTATGAAAATTAATTGTAGTTGCTTCCATTTGGGACTTGAACACAATATTCATGCACACTTTTAGACTTCTTACCTCTGATTCAGCCTTCGGTCATCCTCACTCCCGAAATCCTGAATTAGAAAGACAGAAATAGAAAGACAGTTAAACATTTGTAATGAGAGAAAAGAAAAAACAGCAATTGACCCATGTTCATGAAACAGAGCAGGAAACAACATCCCCCCGCAAAAAAAGGGCCACCAGAATCTGCATACCATATCGCACAAAGTATACAAGCAGGTCGATCTAAATATAAATCAGATCAAATGGTCTCAGATAAAACTGCTGCCAAACTTGGAATGTGCTGATAATTACAAGATGTGTGCTATCATGGGCACTTTTTACCACTTCTGCATTCCAAGATGTTTTAGGGCGATAACAGCTCCTAAGGTTCCTTTCGTTGGAAAAAAATTTAAGGCAGCATCGCATGTTAAGTAAATCTCATGTTAGAGTTCCATGAAAATGAAGAACTATGATAAAAAAAGAACTGACACCTTCACCTCTACAATTATAGCGATATGATAAGTTCTTTTTTTTACTGTATACATGTTGATCTGTTGTGTCCCACATGCTGAGAGGTCAATCCATGTGAAATGACCATCTCAGATTTTCTTCCTACTTTCAGGAAATAATGTCACTATACAGAGAAAGTAGCGCGCAGAATTTCAGTCTTGCATCTGTATTACTGTCTGACATATAGAGGTTTAAAAAGAGGAAGGTGACTCTGGAGAACTAGGTTTCCTGCTATAGAAAAAGTTACAAAGTTAGTAAGTTAATAATTTGGACCTGCTTATGCTAGATGCATGAAATTTTCACGGACTGTTGTTTAGTATAAGATGCCATTAAACTCTAAAATTCAAGGTCCAGAGTTGTATATTTGTCAGCTTATGGCCTGCTGAATGTACAAAATTTAAAACACAAATTCATGCATTTGGTCAGCTACATTTCCACAAAACACCAGATAAAAAAAAAATCTCTCTTTTTCTCATATAAAAACAATCAAAATATTTAGAAAAGACATGTAAATGAAGTAAAATATAAAATAAATAGACAATAAACCTCACCTAACCTCAGTTTGGGATTAATTTAATTAAATTTGCATCGCTTGACTTTTCACTGACGCAAAGCCGTTTTGCCGAACAACTTAGATGCCGTTGGTTCGGTTCGTTCATATGCCATTGCAAATTTCTTGCAAAATTTTATTTCTAAAGGCAATAAATTTTGCCATTTGAACGCTGAGGTTTCACTGTATAATGATAACTGGTGAAAAGACTACACATGAAAAATGCGACCACACCCTGTTTTTTTATTTCCAATCAGGCCTGTATTTTTGTGCACTATTTGTGAGATTATTGACTAATCAGAAACATTTTCTTTAAATCTTTAAGACAGATTTACTCTGAGCAGGAACATGCAGGAAGGAAAGTAATAATAAATGTACTGTTAGGGGCAGTCATCGTTAAAGGAAGTTTCCTACAAAAAGTCTACATTTTAGGTGTGAAGTACCTCATCGACAGTAGCATGTAGTGTGTAACATAATCTCCAAATTATGCCATTCGAAACCTATGGAGAAATTTTAGCACTTTACAGTCTAATAACCAAACTGTAGAAATACGTACAGGTAATCTGTTAACTAGCTGAGAACTAGACCAGATAGCTTTTCATGTTTAAAAGTACAAAACCTCAACATTACACCCAAGAAAATACCAGTAGCTGATTACAAATTAGCTGTAGCTGCAATTGCTATTATTTAGTTGTTGGTTTTTTACTTGAGCCTGGAATTTAAATTAAAAACTTATTATAAACGTAAAATAAAATTGCATGGTCTCTGTGTAAGTAGCATTTAAAATAGTTGCAATTACATTTTTTCGGTCACTTCAGTTTTTTTTTGTTTTTTTTTAACTGGTGCAAGGACATTTGTGTGAGGAGGTTCAGACTTGGAAATAGATAAAGCTTGTATTTTTATCCAAATCTACAAAGGAATAATTGAGAAATCTAGGTTATACCCTGACCCCCTGGAGATTTTACATTTTTACCTGGGGTCGAATTCGAATCATTTCCAGCATGAGTTATATTCTTATATTCTGCTTCTCAACAAGAAAAATCCTCCATCACACAAGCTACACAATAAATATCAATAATAAGCTTATATATGTATACCGTAGTTTGTGTGTGGATGGGGAAATTATTACACAGTTGTTTTAGGGTTTGAAAAAAAATTTGACTGTACAGATTTAAACAGCCAGTGAAATAAAATCTGTTAATGTAGTCTAACCTTGTGGCCCTGGTTGTTTTGTAAGGATTTTACTGTACGATTGTTAATCTGATAACTTAGAATAATGTAAACCTGTACCTAATTCCTCTATCTAAGAGCAGAGATTGAATGTGGGGGCTGGGAACATGTTTCCTGACCACACAAACGAGATTTCATCATAACAATAAATGCTTTAAAAATAGACCTTCATTGTTTGGGGAGGGCAGAAGACCGGTGATTAGGTTACGAACCACAACAGGGAACAATAAGAAACGCAGGTAGGAACAGCCGTCCCACACCTGAAGGGGAAGCGACTCGGTTCAGCCTGAAACTACCCTCAGGAGACACTTTCCCACAATGCTGCTTTCCGTCTCACTGTGTCTACAAACAGAAACGCCACTGACGGTAAGGAAAGATGGAGGAATAGTTTCCAATGACACATTATACATTAATTATAATTGCGTAACTTTTTAAATCACATGTCTTTATAGTCATGATTTCACATCGTGTCACTTTCTTCTCAAATCTGTCCGTCTAATGAACATCTACAGTACAGGTACTAACCATTCCAAAGAAGAAGAAAAAATGTCTTCCCCGATAAAAAAAAAAAAAAAATCAATTGACTATTTGAATACCCATACATGGCGTCTTCATTTGAAGGTGAACCCACAAGAAAGTTGTAAATAAATAAGCGTCATGTTTCACCTTTCCCCACCCCAAGCCCAGCTCTCGCTCAACTGAAAACGCTGAGTCATCTCACACTTCAGGGGCTTTACTGACTAGCAAGCAGCAACACTTGCAGGATTGCTGTCAAGGCATACGTTAGGTTGATCGTGTGTGTGTGTGTGTGTGTGTGTGTGAGACGATCATGTTGATGGAATCTACATCTGACTTGATGCTTTGTTTTCAACAGCCAATCAGTTCCTGTGGATAAAACGACTGAACTGTTTTATACCATTTATGCTGCAGGTAATAGAATGATGGGCATTTGTGAAAAGGATTGGTCCTCGCAACCAGTAAAGCTGTGAATCACATTCCCATCAAGTGGGTGGCGGTAACGCACCAACCGACCATAAATTTAAAAGAAGAAAAAGCGACGCTCTCACAAAACAAGAGTATTTTGCAAGTACTTTGTGGAAGCAGTTTGTATTTTTCTGCAAATGCTGTGGGATATACACTACCGCTCAAAAGTTGGGAATCACTTCGTTTTTTTTGGTGATTTATTTTCTACATTTTACATCAGTTGTTATTGTTAAGACACGGAGGTCAGCCTTTCTAGAATAGTTCTTGCAAGAACATTATTGTCAGGTGCATTTGCAAAACCCATCAAGCACTATGATGAAACTGGCCCTCATGAAGACCTTCCCGGGAAAGCAAGACCAAAACGTACCTCTGCTGCAGAGGAGAAGTTCATTTAGACTCAGAAATCACCAATTAACAAACAACACCTCAGATTAGAGCCGTTATGAAGGATTTACAGAGCATAAGTAGTAGATAATCTCAAAAGCAAAAACTGTTCAAATGAGATCATTGTATTTTTGGACACATTTAGCATTGCTTTACACTGTAGAAAGAAATAAAAATCAGAAACGGCCATGGAGATCGATTTACATTAACTAGCTATATTTCTAAGCCAACAAACACAAATATAGTTGTTACTCAAAGCTATAAATAAATGTTGGATTAGAAAAAGGGAAGTTAGAGTACATTTTGTGAACTTGTTCACAGTACACAAGAAATAAGGCGTGTTAAAGGGGTAATGACAATTAAAACTGAACTGCAGTGCTTTTGACTGCTCAGTTCTGATTGATCAATGATTAAGTTTTCTACAGTTTCTAATTCATTATGAATATAAAACAATGTGTTTATCATTGTTACAGTAGCCTTTTCTGTAAGGAGACATTTATCATTAGCATTTTTGGAAGGGGTTTCCTGTGTTGGCATTTTGGACAGATCAGAGATATACCTGAAATTTTCCAAAACAGGACAGAGGACTGTGCTTTGCAGTTTCCCTGTTACTTGACACGCTTGTTTTTGCTTTGTCTTATTAACTTCAAGACAGTGTAAAAGAGAGGCTTGTGAAAGAACAACTGTTTATGTTGTACAAAACAAGTCGCTTTTTGGATTCAAATAAGTAAACACTTTGAGAGCTTTTGGATAATTACTGCAGTGATTAATATGTTTCACCTGCCAACAATCCGAACCATAAGCTAAAGGCGATCCAATGAAATACTAGTTTGTGCGACTTCTGTGCTTACTATACCAAAATACCATTGGCATGGATGTTCCACAATATTAAATGAAATTATAATTTATTTATATAGCACGTTATACTTTTTTTTTTTTTTTTTTATAGTTTGGTATGAAAAGTGCAAATCAATCCGAGAGCAGAGAGAAATGAGCTTCTGAGACACTGTAGGAAACGGGTCCAAAAGTATCTATATCCACAGTAAAATGAGACCGATATCAACATAACCTGAAAAACCAGCAAAAAAAAAAAAAAAAAAAAAAAAAAAACAGCTGACATACAGCACATGGAGACACAGATCTTACTTTTTGAAGGAATGTCCTTGGATCAGATTTTTTTTTTAAAGTTGATCTGTTTGGTCACAAGGAAAAAGGGTGAGGCTTGCACATTCCCAATCATGAACTGTCCCATTGCTCCAGGAGGGACAGGTGCATTTCACAAAATAGATGGCATCATGAGGAAGGACGATTAGGTGGATATATTGAAGGAACATCGCAGGAGAAGAGAATCGGCCAGGAAGTTAAAGCTTCGTTCTTCTAAACGGACAATGACCCAAAGCAAACCTTCAAAGTTGTGGCAAAATGCCTTAAATAAAATAAATTAAAGGTATTGAAGTGGCCCTGACCTCAATCCAATAAAGCAAGTTCTGTCAGGAGAAACCGGATAAAATTCCAGGAATCTTTTGTAAGAAGCTTGTGGAAGACTACCTAAAACATTTAATCCGAGTTTAACAATTTAAAAACAATTCAACAAATTCTATGACTCACTGGAAATGTGATAAAGAAATAAAAGCTAAAATCTCTCTTTCTCTACTATTATTCTGACATTGCACAATCTCAAAATAAAAGTAGTGATCCTAACTGGCCTAGGACAGTGAAGGTTTATTAGAATTAAATGCCAGGAATTATTATAAACTGGAGTTTAAATGTATTTGGCCAAGGTGTATGTAAATTCTGACTTTGACTGTATATGAGAAATATTTCAAGATTTGCTATTGTAGGAAATAGTAGCAAAGTTTATTTTTCACTTATTTCTTTACAATACTTGCAGAATATGATTTTTCGGTATCATTTATATATACATCATTAGCATAATATTACATCATTGTATCACGCAGTTGTACTACACACAAGCCCACACACACATGCATACTGTCTTCACATTTTCTCATTTTTCACCTTCTAATGCTCCATTAATACTGTGGGTATTTTGCGCTCTCTCTCCCTCTCTCTCTCTCTCTCTAATGGTGTAAGGAGATGACATCACTGCAGCTCTGAGTCTCTCTATTGGATGGGATATTCTGCAAAATCCAAATGTGTGTATGTGTGTTAGCAGTAAGATGATGGAGCAGCCCCACCCTCACCAGGGACAGACCACTTCACTCACGTTGAGGGGAGTAGCCCCCACTCCCTTCCTCCTTAACAGTACTACAGTCCCTCAGGGTGGAATGACATCAGTAGTACAGCAGCGCAATCTTCCCAAACGGAACATTTGTTTTTGATGCGCTAATGAACCAGTGATTCTGAATCAGTGACGTAACACAACCTGTTACACACCTTTAAACTACAGCCCAGTTCCTGAGACCAGAAAGTGAAAACCAGCATGACACATTGCAACACACATGCAATATTTTACATAATACTGTACCTTAAGACTATGACATCCGTAAAGGATGCCAGACTGTAAAATAGTGGCTCACCTAATCTGCTTTTTGTTTACACTGCGGCTCAGTGTGACCATGTGTTGCTTGCGCCCTCTACTGATGAAACTGCCATTCCGCAGCCGAATGTAAAATGACGTCATAGCAAGATTTTAAAAATTACTATACACAACCTGTGATAAATATAAATTAACAAATCCCTAGCATCGTTATCGATAAACAGAGCACTGTATTCGTACTTTCAACAAAAGTGACAGGCGCTGGTGATACGTTTCTCTCAAAAGGTCACGTGATGCCATTAAGACACAACCTGAGCCATTTTGCGCCTATGCAGCCTTTATCTCTACCCAAAAGGATGCCCGATGCTCCTTAGAGAACCAATACAGTTACAGACAAATGGGCGTCACAGTTATAGTTAATCGAATGAGAAACAGATGAAACGCGTTATTGTTATAAGGCATGACGTAGACTGCGTTACTAATCAAACCTTAGAAGGTAACGTGGAAATCAGTCGTATTGTGTGTGGATGAGTTTAATGGTTCATTGCACAGGAAAATGTCAGGTGCATATTCAAAGTCAATGGGTCATTGTACTAGCAAATAGAAGGTGTGAGTGTGTATGTGTGTGTGCATCATGAAATAGCTGTGGTAACATAACCAAACCTTCTGCAATGACAGAGGCCTTTTCACAACGTCCTTATCATGAGATCTCATAAGTCTCATGAACCTCAACATAAAAGAACTAGTTTTATGCTAAACTATTTGACAGTACATCATCTAGCAAATTACTGACATGCCTATTAGAAGTGTGCAATCACAAGGGTGCACATACAATAAAGTCCCTATTTTTATGTTTTGTATTAAGATTTGTATGTATTCATGCTGTAATACAAGCAGTTAGAGATGAAAGACGGCGGTGTATTGTTGAAGAAGAGATGCTATTGGGTTTATTCACCAAGTCTGTTTTGTTCTTAAAATTAAACATGTACAGTTTTTTGTCCTTATCATTGACATGTCTGTGAAAAATTTTACCTTTTGTAGCAAAATAATTTTATTTATACAAAATGTGGTTCACATATAGACATACTTTATGCTAAAGTTAAATTCTTATGTAGTTTATGCTACATAAAATGTTTCATCGTCTAAATTATGATGTATGTAGATTTTGGCGGCACGGTGGCGTAGTGGTTAGCACTGTCGCCTTGCACCTCCAGGGTCAGTGTCCAATTCCCACCTCGTGGTCTGTGTGTGCGTGTGTGCGCGTGTTCTCTCCGTGCTTGGTGGGTTTCCTTCTACAGGCTAAAGACATGCAGATTAGGATAACTGTTGTACCCAAATTGCTCGTAGTGTGTGAATGTTGACTGGAGATCCTACCACAGTCGTAAAATGGGCATAAATACAATGGTAATCACCACTGGCCTTCACTGTACCTAATTGGACTACAAAGGTTTCTAGATGATTGGATGGATGGATGGAAAGATGAAGATTTTATTTAAGACTCTTCAGATTTAATTATAGTTCAAATTTTCATTGAATATATGCGATATTAAGATTTTATGCTAGATTTAGACTTTATACTATGAGTAACATTCTCATCTCTTACATTATCATAGATTACCTCAGATGTCAGATGCTAATGTTCATCTTGTATATTATGGTGTATTTTAATTTTACCTCAGATTTGAGACTTTGGCTTTGTTTTTACCATCATAGCATTTCTGTTCATTATACCAAGTCCTTTTTGAGAGAATAGGACATCTCTGCATGTCTTTACATCTATATTGAATATAATATAAACTGTATATTTGTGTTTGTGATCCAAATAGAAATACAAAATAGAATGTTATCCATCTACACTACAAATTTGTGTAGGAATTAAATGTACACTGTATTTCCTGACCAAACAGACTTGCTCATCCTTTATTGAACACGAAATCACAAACCGCTGTAAAATCTGGTCACGTTATTTATTAGACAATGTTTATTTGATATATTTTAATATTTCAGCGTGTATATAAATAGGTCCATGGCTAGCCCAGGCTAGCTGAGATGTGAGTAGGACTGACAGGTATAGGGCGCTGTGCTACATCACCGGCTAGCTCATTCACCATAACACAGATGAGGGCTGAAGAGTAAATAACGAGAATGCTTAATGTTTAAGGTTGAAATGTTATAAAACTGGCAGTCTACCATGTCAAGTCAGGTATTTAACTCGGTGTCATTTGATTTAAGACAGAATACACACGGCTGGAGCTACAGTAGGTGTTGTCGACATGCCGACGCTAGCAAGCTAGCCAATGATTAACCGGGAAGCACGAGCTGCCTTATATTATTTACTGCACGCGCAGAATACGTTAAATGTCGTTAATGTCTTTGCTGCTGCGTGACCCTGGTGCTTTTCTAACGAATATAACGAGCACATGTTATAAGATGCAACCCGGTAACTGACACACACACACACACACAGGCCTCCTACACATCCCCGCGTCCCGTTAAACCCTGCCTTTCCTGTTCCTGTTTCCCGGCTCACCGTTTCGGCGTTGGCGGTGCTCGCGCTGGCCGTGCTCGGGGTCGGAGATCTCTGCAGCGTCACCAAAGCCATGCTGTAACGCCTCTGATAATCCCAAAAAGCAGCCCAGAACGGTGCAGAAAGGCGGCTCAGGTCTTTAACAGCGGGTGAAAATGGCCCCAAGCAGCTCTTGGCATCTCCGGCGGCTGGGATGTGATCACGGTGGCGCTTTGCATGAAGCCTCCCTCGCCTTATTCTGGTCCGGAAAAAAAATAATAAAAATTACACCAATCGGGCCATGACGCTCCCCTGCTCCGACCCAATACTGGCTGGAAAGAAGAACCCTGACTTACCGAAACTTACTATTATTTCTACAGCTGAAAATAAGCTAGGATGAAGAGAACAGAAACGAACTCCCCTCTGTGCGATATCTACAGTAGAGTGTAACTGGAGCAGCCACGAAATAACACCCCCCCCCCCCCAACCCCCGGTTTAACTGTGATTAGGAAAAGGTTACAGACACCAAACCTGCAGCACTTACTGGTATTTGTCCTGTATTTATGTGGCTGAATTTATATGGAGCTGGGACACAGTGTATAACATCCAGGAGGGGGGGGGGGCAGCTCCAGTTACACTCTACTTAGATATTGCACAGAGGGGAGTTCATTTCTGTTCTTTAGCTTATTTTCAGCGGTAGAAATAATAGTAAGTTTTGTAAGTAAGTCTGGGTTCTTCTTTCAGAATAATGGTTGTTGTTGCTGCTGTTAAGGGAATTGATTCCATCGTGTTACTGAACGCAACTGTGTTTACAAAACCGAGCGACAGGGAAACATTCGCTAAGGCGTTTGAATGAAAAGGCGCGGCGGCTTTTCCTTGAAGATAGCGATTGCGTAATGGGGGGGCAATCCGTAGCAGGGGGTCGTTTTAGAGCATAACACCGGAAACCTGCTGCACGGCGTTAGCTGTCTGAGGCATCTCACATACAGGGTCAGTGCGCTGGAGCTGAGTCAGGCTGCTGGAGCTCACTCCTACAGAGTGGCAATGAGGAGTGTAGGAGCGGTTCAACATACACACACACACACACACACAGTACTGCATCAGGACATGTGATGCTAATGCTATTGGCTGCCGTGGCTTTACAACATTAAGGTCACACTATATCCAGTATGTAGAGGCTGATCTTAATCCTCTGTCTTGTTTTGATGATCTAGCATCTAACAAGATATTTTTTTCTTTTTCGTTTTTATTTATTTATTTTGCATGATTGTATTGGGGCTGGGCGGCATGCTGGTGTAGTGGTTAGCACTGTCGCCTTGCACCTCCAGGGCCCGGGTTCGATTCCCGGCCAGGCTCGATTCCCGTCTCTGTGTGCATGGAGTTTGCATGTTCTCTCCGTGCTTGGTGGGTTTCCTCCGGGTACTCCGGTTTCCTCCCACAGTCCAAAGACGTGTAGGTTAGGTTAATTGATGTTCCCAAATTGCCCGTAGTGTGTGTATGTGTGTGTGCGCCCTGTGATGGATTGGCACCCTGTCCAGGGTGTACCCTGCCTTGTGCCGTAAGTCTCCTGGGATAGGCTCCAGGCCCCCGTGACCCTGAATATAGGATAAAGTGGTATAGAAGATAAATGAGTGAGTGAGTGTATTAGGGCTTGTGTCATTCCTCTACACACACTACTGTATATGAACAAAATTATTTGGCCAAACCTGCAGTAACATTCTATCCACATACACTTTAATAGTCCTTTTGCAGCTAGAACAGCTTCCACTCTTCTTGGAAGTCTTTTGTGAGAATTCATGCCCAATCATTCTGTAGGGCATTTATGGCGTTGGACGGGAAGGCCTGGCTCAGAATCTCCATTCCAGTTCATCCTGAGGGTTAAAGACCATCAAGTTCTTCCAATTCATCAAACCATGTCTTTATTGTCCTCGCTTTGTGCACTGGGACACAGTCATGTTGGAATAGAAAAGGGGTCTTCCCCAAACTGTTCCCACAAGTTGGAAGCAAAGCATTGTCCAAAATGTCTTGGTATGCTGAAGCATTAAGATTGCCCTTGACTGGGGATAAGGGGCCTGACTGAAACACCTGAATTCAATAATTAACAGGTTTGGCCAAATATTTGTCCATATAGTGTAGCTTGTATACATTGAAATGAAATGTCGTTACTCCAGGAGCATCAGGTATGTGGTGCAAAATACAGTGCAGTAAAAAAAGATTGCCTGTTTTTGCACATTTGTCACACTTAAATCTTTCAGCATGTAAAATGGAGTTACAGTTACCAGTATTGTTCAGTGACAGCATGCCCAAGTGTTATTTTATACAGTAGAGATTTTTTTTAAAAGGACTTATTAACAAATGTTAAGTCATTCATTCTGTATCTTATCTCAATAGTTATCTCTATTGTGGAGTACCAACAAAACAAGTTCCCGTTATCATTTATAACATCTATAAACATATAGTCATTCCACCAACAACTTCCCTTTCTTCTCTCTCTTGAACATAATAAGACAAATGACACAGCTTGTCATAGTTACCAATAAATGGCATCAGAAACCTGGGGAAGTAACAGGGAGTAAGAATAAATAAATGGGATTCTAATTTAAATTATTCCTATTTTCCATTCCTAAACTGCTTTTCTGGGCTGGGTTAGTGTCATAGGTTAGCTTAAATGGTGTCTATGGTTTCAACATGGTTGGCCAGTGATTTGACTGTGGACCATACAGTAATAATTCCCTATGATACCCATGACTGTGTGCTCACCTATGCTACAGTTTATGTCTCTTATAAAATGTCTCCATAAAAATTCTGTACCTAATACTATGTCTCAGGATCAAGGTGTATAACCTGATCAGCCATAACATTAAAACCAATGAAGGTGAAGTGCATAATATTTATTAGTTTGTTACACTGGTACATGTCAAGGGTTTGGATATACAGTATTGGGCAGAAAGTCAACAGGTGATGTGTTAGAAGCAGTAAAAATGCCCAAGTGTTAAGATCTGAATGAACTTAACAAGCACTAAGCTGTGATTGCTAGACACCTGGGTCAGAGCATCGTCACAACAACAGGTCTTATGCTGTGTTCCTCATATATAGTAGTATTTAGCAACTACCTAAAGTACAAAGGTCACGGACAACCAAGCCTCACTAATGCATGTTGGGAGCAAAGGCTAGCCCTTCTGGTCCAATTCCACCGAAGAGCTACTGTAGCACAAATTGCAGCAAAATGGTAATGCTTGCTATGATTGAAAGGTATCAGAACCTTGCATTTTGCTGTGTATGGGGCTGCAAAGTGCCCATGCTGACCCCTATCCATTGTTCAAAAGTACCTACACTGTGCAGATGAGAAATGGACCATGGAGCCATGGAAGAAAGTAACCTGGTTGGTCAGTTGCATGTGCTTTGCTTACTTGAGATAGAGCTGCCACCAGGATGCACTATGGTAAGAGGGCAAGTTACAGTAGCTGTAGCAGTGTGACGCCCTGTGATTCATGTGGACTTCACTGCTGCAGACCAAGTACAGGCCCCTGGGAAGGCCCCTGAGGAACATGGAACTCATTGTCATGTTCATAAAACTTTTGCCCACCTCATCCTCAGTTGTCCATTCTTGGCTCAATGGAGTCGATCTGAAGTGGTCTTCAGCTCATGGTTTGATGTGTTGTGCAGTTGTGTACAGTGTGGTCATCCGGATAACTGTAGCCTTTATTTCAGGTTTAACCAGTCTAGCCATTCTCTGTTGACCTCCTTCCACTGAACTTATTATTATTATTATTTTTTGCTCCATTTTGAATATACACAAGTAAATGTTGGAGATAAAAATCACATAATATAGCATATCTTAGAGCATGCAACTGGCACCAACCATCATGACACAGTCAAACTCAAAAGTTTGGTTAAAGTAAAAATAACCCAAAGCTCCTGGCCAGTATCTTCATGATTTTAGAAATTGCATTTCACTGCATGAATGTATTTAATTCAATTCAATTTTAACAATGGTAATTGTTGTAAAGCAGCTTCACAAAATGAAAAGAAAATTTGTACAGTATGGTCAAACAGGTATTCCTATACACTTACTGTAAGTGCTAGGACAAAAGCATTTCTGTCTTTCTGTTAACTATTGTAGCTCAGATATCATCCTCCCAGTGGGACTTCATTTTATATTATTGTGGCCACAAATACTATAAAAATATACTATAAAATGGCAACATTTTTAGTCATTGACTTTTGCCATAATCAGGCTACTTTGCACTTTGCATAATCATAAAATGATTTTCAACATATTTAGAGCCTTATTTAGAACCGCGATCAAGCGGTTAAAAGGGAGTAACCCAGCAATTTAAGGAGGGGGGGCTTAAATTAATTACCCTTAAATTAATTACCATTATCTATCACTGCAGGATCAGTAGAAGTGCACATCTAGCTCACACAACTATTAAGATACATCTATTCTACAATATTTTATTAATTAAGCTTGTAGTGTTTTAATGTTGTTGAGTGTTATATGATGTGTTAGCATGAATGTTCAGTATAACAATTATATAATCACTGATTGCCAATTAAGTACAGGTTTCAAACAAGTTTGTGGGGAAAAATAAAGAAAATGGACAATCCAAGGTAACATGAGTGACCACTTGTGGCTAAAAGCATGAAGGAATGTAGGGCCAGTGGAAGGACACATAATGCAATTGAAATCTGGAAGGGTTATTTTTGGCAGGGGGCAAAAATAATACAGTGGCTTGGGAAAATATTTTATATTACAAAAACAAGAAAAAACTGAACAGTAACTTTCAGTCACATTTTACAGAGCCTCTCCTCCAATTGGTTAAAGTGATGGAACTGAAAGACAAAAAACAACAATATGCATTTCTCCTTGCCCTTTCCTTACTTTACAGTGTTTTAGACCTGGTAAAATAGGAGACAATAAATTTTAAACTAAACTGCATTACATTTGAGCTCTTAACCAAAATATCTAACTTTCCCATGTTGTCTTTTCCCATGTTGGCTTTTAAGTGTTAATGCTTAAAGCCTTTCCAAGATCTACAACATTCATCTACAGTCTTTGGCATAATACATAGACAAACCACAATATACATATAGATACATAATTTAGAGTATAATTTGGATATTGTTATTTGCTGAACGTTTAAAACATGATAAAATATGATTCTGTGTATGAGGCATTATGGTCTTTTGAGCATAATGAAGGTAAATAAATTGATCATTATTACCATAGCATTACCAGAACTTAGTGTTGAACCATCTCCTTCAAGTAGGAAATGTGGTGAGAAAAGCATTCTAAGTGGGATGGGAGATCACTTAAATGCTTAGTGAAATCAAATCGTAAAAAAAAAATAAACAGTAGAGCATTTCAACACGCACAGTGGAGAGAGAACTCAAGGAACATCAGCTCTGTGGCTTTAAGAAAGTGAAACTAATCAGACAAAAAGGCTTCAATTTGCTAGGGAGCATAAAGAATTGGACTGTGGAGCATTGGAAAATGGTTGTGTGGTCTGATGAGTCCAGGATTTGTAGAGAGACGGAAGAAACGGACTGACTCTCCTATCATCAATACAGGATCTTGGAGAGAAAATAATAACACTCTGGATGAAAATACAATAATTGTTGGGACATTGCCTAAGTTTATCGAAATGATCAAAGCTAAGAAAAATGTTTTTGGATGAGCAATGTATATTTATTTTTGTGTGTGTATATATATATATATATATATATGTTTATGTAGGGAAGCAAACAGATATTTTTTTTACAAATTTTTTTTTTAAAAGCAACAGAACCACG
>JAOVVA010000029.1:15187027-15203545 GCA_028565275.1 Leiocassis micropogon | reverse complement strand
ATGGTATGGGGTTGCATGAGTGCATGTGGCATGGGCAGCTTACACATCTGGAAAGGCACCATCAATGCTGAAAGGTACATCCAAGTTCTAGAACAACATGTGCTCCCATCTAGACGTCGTCTCTCAGGGAAGACCTTGCATTTTCCAACATGACAATGCCAGACCACATACTGCATCAATTACAACATCATGGTTGCGTAGGAGAAGGATTCGGGTACTGAAATGGCCAGCCTGCAGTCCAGGTCTTTCACCCATAGAAAACATTTGCCACATCATAAAGAGGAAGATGCGACAAAGAAGAACCTAAGACAGTTGTACAACTAGAAGCCTGTTAGACACGAATGGGACCACATTCCTATTCCTAAACTTGAGCAATTTGTCTCCTCGGCCCCCAGACGTTTGCAGACGGTTATAAAAAGAAGAGGGGATTCCACACAGTGGTAAACATGGCCTTGTCCCATCTTTTTTAGATGTGTTGATGCCATGAAATTTAAAATCAACTTATTTTTCCCTTAAAATTATACATTTTCTCAGTTTAAACATTTGATATGTCATCTGTTTGATACGTTGTATTCTGAATAAAATATTGAAATATGAAACTTCCACATCATTGCATTCTGTTTTATTCACAACTTGTACAATGTCCCAACTTTTTTGGAATCAGGTTTGTAAGTCGTTTATCACAAATCTATTAAATCTATTAAACAGTTACTCAAATCATATATTATTCTGTTCTCTCACCACATGTAATGTGCAGCTGGCAGAGAGTGGAGCAGACGTCATCATCAACTGCTCAGGCGTTCGATCAGGCGACCTGCAACCTGATTCTGAGCTCACTCCAGGCCGAGGACAGATCATCAAGGTCAGAGGTTACTCATGACTAACTGCATACGCTGTATACTGTATATATAGTCCTGAGTACCGTGATTTAACGATGCGGTTCTTTCTGCTTTTTTTCCCGGGCCGGTTCATTAGGTGGACGCTCCGTGGTTAAAACACTTCATTCTGACGCACACTTTCACATCAGCAGTTTACAATTCACCGTACATCATCCCAGGGTGAGCGTTCTTGCTGGTTAATAAGAAGTACATGATGCGTAATGTTCTGTTGTTTTCGATTAATAATATGCATATTAAATACCAGCTTCATGTCTTGCAAGCTGTTCACACATCTCTTGGCACAAACACGTCACACTATTTCTGCAGAACTAGTTGGGTTTGGATTAACATCTGATCGAACTGCATTATTCTCGCCTCCACAAAAGAAGTGGAATCTTTCTGGTATTAAACGCTTCCTCACTGATCTGAATATAAACCCGTTCTACGTCTTCAGAAGTCGTCTAGTGACAGTTGGGGGACTTTTTCAAGTGGGAAACTGGAGTGAGCAGAACAATTCCATCGACCACAAAACCATTTGGGAGCGAGCCTGTGCACTGGAGCCCAGCTTACAGGTGAGAGAATGTCAAGAGTATTACTTCATCTATCACATGTAAGACATTTTGATTTTTTTTTTTTTTTTTTTTACTATAATCAACAAAGCTATGTTTCATATTGAAAGTGGTTTAAACTATTTTTTTATGTTGTTAAAATATGCATAATTAAAAAATTTTAAACATTTTTGACACGTTATGTATCATATCATCGTATTGTATGACAAGTAGGCCTCCTGATTAGGTCGTCATTAAAAGAGCCAGTAGTTAATCCCAGTCAGGTCATTCCCTGATTCCAGGCTCCCAAAAACTTGTAGTCAACTCCATACATGTACAATTATAACACCAGTTGATATTGAAAAAAAAAAAAACAGTTTTTTTTTTTTATTCAAGAAGGACCCTCTCAGTGTTTTTCTACATTTCATGATCCTAAGATTCATTCTCAGGTATACGACACACTAGCCTTGACTCTCTGAAATTCCAGTTGAAAATCTTCCCAAGTTACTGTTAAACTCCTATATACAGTCATTAGGAATACCTGTACACCTGTTCATTTACTGTATGAAGCTGTCTAATGGCATGGCAAAGTCAAATTCCATAAAAGCATCCAGATATACGTAAAGCACTTCAGTCACATCAATCATCAAAATAAAGACAAATGTGATCACTATGACTTTAACCATGATGTGCTTGTTGATGCCAGAATTGCTGGTTTTAGTACTTAGAAAGCTGCTGATCTCCTGGGATTTTCACACACAGCAGACTCTAGAGTTTACAGGTAATGGTGTGAACAACACAGCATTAAGTGAGCATCAGGAGTCTACAGTACATGAGGTTCCTGTTCTGTCAGCCAAGAACAGAAATGTGAGGTTGTCATGGGAACAGACTCACCAAAATTGGACAGTTGAAGATCAATAAATAAATAATAAATAAACAAACCCGGTCTTTAATTGTCCGGTTTCTGATTGCGTGCCCATGGTAGCCTCTGGTTCTGGTTCCTGGCTGACAGGAGAGGAACCTGATGTGGTCTTCTGTTTCTGTATGAAATGCTCTTCTGCTGTAAAGACACATTATTTTAGTTATAATATCAGTCATTCTTGAGAACTGGGACTTTTGTCCAGCACGTAATATTGTGTTGTTCTGTAAAATTCTGAAATAATTCATATTTTGATTAGAATCAATAGAATTTACAAGCTGATCTTCAATATTACTTAAAATTATTAGTGTTTTATTTGATAAAGTGAACCTGAAAAGGTCCTTGTCCAGAACAAGTGTTCACATAAAAAAAACTGATTAAAATATATGTGATAGTTAAAAAAAAAAAAAAGTACATATTAATTCATTAGTGGTTGTTAAAAATTAATTCATTTAAAAACATTTTAAACTCTAACTTTTAATTTGCTGAATTTGTGTCTGGACTTTGTGTCAACACCGTCAGACATTTCTAAAAAATAAATAGTCAGGCAAAAGTCAGGCAATCTTGTGGTCACCTGAAACTCCAATGACCCCTTCATGACTTCCTGTTAGTTCTGTAACTTGTTTCTTGTTTGATCATTTTTTATATTTTAAAGATTTGACATTGATTTAAAGATTTGACATTAATACTGCTGTGGTCACAACCATTACATGTCAACAGCGTATGTCTTGAATTATATTAAATTTGGGGTAATTGTTTTGTAAAAAATTACATGGAATAAATGTTTTGTTGAATACTTTAAACAAAATACATTTTCTTCTGCAAAACATTAGCATTTGTTAATTTTCTGTTAATATAATTTTTTTTTTAAATAATTGTGTTTAAAGCATGATTCATTGCTTTTAAAAGGGCCACACACACACATACAAACTCATTCACTCCCTATAGGCGATATGTGAACGCCAATGAGCCTAATCTGCATGTCTTTGGACTGTGGGAGGAAACCCAATAAGCACAGGGAGAACATGCACACTCCATGCACACAGACCCCCAGGTGGGAATCAAACCCAAACCCTGGAGGTGCAAGGCGACAGTGCTGACCACTAAGCCACTGGCTGCCTAATTCACAATTCAGTGGTTTTAAAAATGTGAACGCTGAATTTAAAAAGAGTGCAATGTTAAACCTGTTCACGTTTAATATATTTTGAAGATGTTAAAATTGTTAAATGCTGTATAAATGTTTACAATAAAATGTACTTGTTTTGTATCTGTAAAACCGTTTGATATCTAGAAATCTCTTTTCTTTTCTGCATGCCACCAGTACCAGCGAATGGAGCGTGGGGTTAATTCCCTGCCGCTCCTCACGCTGCCCCTGCCCTGTTAGGCAGCCCTTACTTCTGCCCCTGCAGTCTGATCCGGGCTTTCAGGAGTCCTGAGTTCAGCAGTATTAAAAGGTGCTGCATTGAATTTTGAAATAATTATATAAAACATGTGGTCATTAGCCAAAACCTATATTTTCAAGAAAATGAATATAATTTAAATGCACCTTTTAATGTTTGACGCTTTTGGCAAACATTCTGTAATACAATAAAAGGTTGTCATTTGTATCAAAAACATGTTTTGTCCCAGTTCTCAAGAGTGACTGCCAAATACTTCCGGGAGGTTTAACCCAATCTGGGCATTGACCTTAGATCTCTGTCATCAACAAGGTGTTTCAGCCCGCAGACCCTCAGCTCACAAGATGTTATTACATTACATCATTACATTTTGTGTAAACTTAATGACTTTTTATTTGTGAAAATCCCAGGAGATCAGCAGTTTATTCCATTTCATTTAAATCGTGATTCCCGTTGAACCTTTTTGAATAATAAATGAATCAGGAGACTTTTGCGTTTTGTCTGTCCCCCGTCAGCATGCTCGCATAGTGGAGGACTGGACAGGTCTCAGACCTGTCCGCAGTAAAGTCAGGCTGGAGAGAGAGACCATCCGTTCTGGACCCAGCGTAATCGAGGTGAGCTTGTATCGATTAACTGCACACTAACAGGCTCATCTGAAAGACAGAAGTAGTGAATTATTATAGGATTCATTTCAGGCTGTTGCAGGAGCCCATCATACTGTACATGATCAGAGCTTCAGAGCTTCACATTGGTGTGATGTGGCAACTAACTTCTTTTTTTTATGGAAAAGATATCAAAAACTCCAGATCAAATCTTAGTTGTGTTAACCATTTTATTATACTGTTTGGTAGAGCAGGAGTTTAGTCACTACATATAATAAAAAAATGTGTTAACTTGATTGAGCCTTCTCTACCGTCTCTACCGTGTCTACGTCTCTTTGGTTTAGATATGCTATGCTAAATCAAATCCGCAAGGTCTCCTAGTCTTCTTCTTTCGGGTGCTCCAAAGATAAAATGGCTGGAGCATTTGTTTCCACCCAACTCTGTCTACCACATCTTCCTTTGTCACTCCAACCTCCTGCATGTCCTCCTGCATGTCCTCCTGCATGTCCTCCTGCATGTCCTCCTGCATGTCCTCCTGCATGTCCTCCTGAATGTCCTCCTGAATGTCCTGAATGTCCTCCTTCACCACATCCATTAACCTCCTCTTGGGCCGTTCTCTTCTGCTCCTGCCTCGCAGCTTCTCTCTACATCCCTACTCTGCACACGTCCAAACCATCTTAATCTGGCCTCTCTATCTTTGTCCCCAAACGTCCTACCTCCACATACCCTGTAATATACTCGGTCCTAATCCTGTCCATTCTTGTCACTCCCAAAGCAAATTGCAGCAAATCTTAAGCTCTGCCAGCTCCAGCTCTGCTTCCTCGTCTCCAGAACGTACGACATTGCTGGTCTCACTACCGTCCTGTAAACTTTCCTCTTCATTCTTGCTGATCCTCCTTACTCTTCTCTATCCATTTCACCCTGCCTGCAAAACCACTGTTCCTAAGTTACTGTTACTGTCTACTGTTGATTATTTTCCTATAATAAACAAGCCCATTGTTTGCTTTATGGGATTGTCCAAGACTGGTCTTACAAACATTGTTATAACACAAAAAAAGTGACTAAAATTCCCAAACCTCTAATACATTGGCATGTAAAACTGTAATATAAGGGTGAGTCAAAAATTATCCGCACTCTGGCTGTAGAATTTAATTACCTTTTAGAGAAGGCAAATACAGTACATTATTTTTCAACATAATCTCATTGCTTTTCAGTACACTTTGTCCATCTGACGACAAGTTTTCTTATTCCCTCATTAAAAATGTTTCAGGCCGAGCCACGAATGCACCACTGTTTTCACTTCTTCATCAGAAGTGAATCTTCATCCTCATACGGTTGCTTTCACAAATGAAAGTCTGATGGAGTGAGATCAGGACTATAGGGAGGTCGCTTTAACAACCTAAAAAGTTTTTGCAGAGTGTCGACAGTGTGGGCAGAACCATGTGGATGTGCATCGTCATGAAGATCACAACGCCCTCGGACAGCAGTCTTCTTTGTTGAATCCGAACTTTAGTCTTCATTAAGCGTCTCACTGTAACGAGCGCTGTTGATTGTTGAACCTGATATTATTTTCCTGATAATGTTCCAATACTGGCGCTTGAGAATCCCAGAAAACTGTAAGCGTTGATGAATTTTTTAGCTAATGGTTGACTAATGGAATTTTTTTTCTTGGTTGGCAATTGAGGATGTTTTCATTCCAGACTCTACCGTTTACTCTCAGGCTCGTAGTGATGAATCAGTGTCGCGTCACCAGTAAGAGTATTGAGTAAACGCTTCTGTTCATGCTTTTCCTTGTTGTTTCGCACCAGGTACACCCTCAGACCACACAAAATTAATCATTGCATGCTGCTCTTATTTGATGAAAATCATAAGTGGAGCCTAAATTCTTTCTCATCACAAATGAATTGAAGTAACACAATATGGGAAGACAGGAGCCTCGAATGGAACGGCCAACATAAGTTTTAATATAACCGTAGTGCGGGTCATTTTTGACTCCCCCTTGCACATCCTTAGTCAGCAGTGCAAATCAGTTAATATCAGTTCTGATAATGTTACTTAAATAGGAAACACAATGTAGAAGGTGATTATTGCTGATTATTTTATCTGCTTTACCAGGTAATCCACAACTACGGTCACGGCGGCTTCGGGCTAACAATACATCGTGGCTGCGCTGAAGAATCCGCGCGTCTTCTCGGCGAGGTTCTGCGGCAGAAAGCCAAAGCTAAATCTCGACTCTAATTCACCTCTGATTTTTTTAACACACTAATATTTACTTGCCTGATCTTATTCGTTGATTTATAATTAATGATCTTTATCAGTCTGTTAATCAAATGTAACCGCTAATGAGAACATCATGTAAATCAGTGTACAGTAGTATTAGAAAAACATCATTTTAAAGACCTGATCCTACATAATTGAACTCCATTTGTTCCAATCAGTGTTAAAGTCAACTTAAGAAGTGCATCAGTAACCAAAAAAAAATCCAATGATGCCCTAAATATAATTAGAGAGAGAAATTGAGAAAGATTTTTCATTTGAAATATAGTTTATTGTAGATACACGTGTGGATCCAGTGTGGCATTGAATGTCTGTACACACACACACACACACACACACACACACACACACACACACAATAATCTCATCACTAAATGGCAAAGGCAGGTACTGTATGTAGGACAGAGACCTCACTCTGAGCGAACACGCACAGGACTTCACCGAAGCTGGGCACAAACCCGTCATCATTTCCACAAGGTGATGAGATCGAATCATTAATAAATCCTCACTGCGCCGACTGCACAGATCAGAAGTGAAAAGCGTTAATCATAAAGCTGAACCCAGAGACTCCTTGCAAAATACAGAACAATAAACTGACAAGAGATATAAAGAGAAAGCTGCTGCTAAAAGTATTCTGAGATGAACATTTAAAAGTAATATTCAGCTAAAAAAAAAAACATTTAATAAAATAAATTAAACCAATTTATTTTATTTTTGCACTTTGTAGTCAATCAGCCAAGACGAGCCAAATTTATTATCTGACGTTTATGACTTCATAAATTACAAACATTCAGTTTAATCTTGATTGTATTTGTATGGTGTGTGTGGGAGAGTGTGTTTTCAGTTGCCGGATTGAGGTCTTAAACATTCCCTGCCAATTTCACTCATTTCAAACGTCTCAATAAAATAAAAATAAAAACTGACCTGACGATCATCAGCTGTGTTTTTATGAACAACGACAATAACTTTCTCTTATTCTCACGGGTATTACAGTAGGACATGTTTCTTAAGGTCCATCTGAGAAATGGCTTTGTGTTTGCTTAACCTTAATAAGCAGTGAGTGTGTTTATACCGTATCTAATACATGAGTGAAGTTTCAGCTGAGTGGTAAAATGACGCTCATGTGACGTGGTGGTTCAAAATAACACCTTTGCTGCGTACAACGTATTTTCAGTCCACATAATTATCAGTGGTGAATGAGGTGTGTGTGTGTGTGTGTGTGTGTATGGAGGCCGCCCTGCTGTCGGTCACAACACCAATGAAAGACTGACCAAGGTGTCATCGAAATGTGTCACTTTTTACAGATTACTGCTCTAAAGCTGTGTTTTGTAGTAAAATAAACTCTCAGAAATTCCTTGTTTTCTGTTCTAATAGCGTTCTGTACTCTTTAAACCAAACACAGAGAGAGAGAGAGAGACACACACACACTAATGCACTGCTTTGCGCTTCCATCTCACTAGTTCCCTCAGATTACTGATGCCATTTGAACCCTCCAGCACATAATTCATTTTGTGTACACTTACAGTACAAGCGGCTTCCTCGGTTATACACACTACCGACACAGAGCATCGCTCTTATCGAGACAGATTTCCGTTCGAAGGAGAGAAAAAAAAAGCTAAAATATAGAATTTTACCTACATTAGTTATAATCGGCTGAGATGTTCGGTGTCTAAGATTTCTTCTTTACACTACAAATGAAAGAAGGTTGTATACTGATCAGCCATAACATTAAAACCACTGATTGGCTGTAGAGCCGTGATTAATGTGGGAGCACTGAGTACCTCTCATCCCTCCCCTCTGAGAGAGCTCGGCCAATCAGCTCTCTCTAGACCTCCGGCTGCGAGAGGTTACAGCATCACCCGGGAATCGAACTCGCGATCTCCGGATGATAGGGCGAGCACTTTTACTTTACCACTGCGCCACTCGGAGGCCCAAAATGGCCATTTTATATAAATATTACTCTGGTTTGCTTAGAAGAGCTGACAAATACATTGACTAGTTGCCATCTGTTATCGAAAAAAGATAAAAAATATATACACATTGGAAATATTTCAGTGGAAATTATTCACTTCTACAGTCGACTTCACACTGAGCTACAATCAACAAAAACAAACAAACTGTTCACTTACAGTGAATTCCATCATGGCCAAGACTAGTTCCAAGCAAAAAGGCATTAGCGTCAGGCTGCCGAGGCCAGGATTGAACAGCAGTAGTTTTACTACATATTTTAACCAGAGTAATAAAAGATTTTTTTTTTTTAAATGACCTCCAGAATTAGCTTCTGCTGTGGCTGTAGAAAAAATAACTGAGTTACTGATCAACAAGTAAAAACAAGCAGGCATGCGAGCATGACATCAGACGCCAAGTAAAATAAACTGAGATACTGAACTACTTAATGTACAACAATGTCGTACAGTCTGCACAGTGCTAAATGCTGGAAGCTTCTCTTACTGTACGTCTCTCGTTAGTGACAATAACCTCAGAACTCCAGTGCGAAGCTAAAGAAGCGATCTGCAGACACCAAACATCGGTCTTGCTTAGCTAACAGGCTAATAAGTGGAAAATTGTCTAAACGTCAATGTTTTTTAGGGTTTAATCTCATTAATAAGGTCGTCAACATCAAAGCAAATTAGCACAACCTGATCCGCGTCATGCTAATAGGCTCTGGTTTGCCTTACGATTAATATCTGCATCAAGTGTTGACTGGACGGTGATCGTCACCCACAGAGAACAAGCTTGTGTCTGAAATGATCGTGAACACAGATGGATTGGTGTGATTCCAGTCATCAAACTGTACATTTCATCCCGACGTGTGCATGTTTAGCTGGGATACACACTGGTCCGGCACGTGAGGATACGGTGCGTCGTCTTCACCCATCCAAAAAGCGCTCGTCCTGCTGAATCACTGAAACGAGTAGCGTCATGTGACTACATGAATCATGTGATTGATCATTCAGGCTTTGATGCCTGACCACATTTCCTTCATACATTATACACAAACTTCTCTTTCTCCCCCTCTAACAGTCTCTTTCTGCTCCATTCCCTTCTCATCTTTCTTTTCCGTTTTAACCTAAAGTTCCTTGTTTCTCCACCGAATCTCACTCTTTCGCCCCCTGTCCTGATTTTCCCCTCCATCACATTTCACTCTTCACTTCACTTTTCACTCCACTTCATCACTCTCTATTCCGTCCTGACCTCTCTCCTGCTTTCTCACTGCTGGGAGGTGGATGAGGAGTTGGAGCGGGGGATGGAGTCGCGGCCCTTCATCTCCTGTCCCCACTCCCTGTGACTGGACTCCTGCAGGCCTCGGCCCGTCGTCTCTATGGGTAAAGCACACGATGCCACGGCGGCCAGCAGGCAGCAGCAGCAGTATACAGACAGAGTCAGATACACTGACCACTCCAGCATCACCTGTACACACACACACACCACATTAGGTCTCTTATACAGTGCAGATTTTCATAATAGGATGGACAAATGACTATGAAGAAATGTAAACATCTAGCATTCATGCAAAATTCATAACTCTCAGAATTTCCACAGCTCTACCTCATCTGTCAATCAAAAGCAACCCTAATGGATGACAGTTTTCTACTATGAATTAAAAAATTTAACCAATCACATGTTTAAAAGCAATTTCAAAGAAAGAAAAGATCAGTTTTAGTGTATAATAAAGTCAAAGCACTGTAGCTGTTCGTATTGTTGATTACCCCGAGTTACATGCTTTAATTCCATCCCTAAACATTCAGGATGTGTGGATCAGACAGCATAAGCCAATTCTGATGGTTCAGTGTGAAATATTGTATAAAGGCACCTGAGCCACAAAAGGTGTGATGAGAGCCCCGACCCGGGCCATGCCACTGCTCGTGCCCAGACCCAGTGCTCGCGTTGCTGTCGGATACACCTACACACACACACACACACACACACACACACAGAGACAGACAGAGAGAAATTCTAATGTTATCATTAGCATGATTCTATGCTAACATCCTGTGCTATGATACTAAAAGTGGTGAATATACAAATTTCGGATTGGGTAAAAATATTGAAATTCAATAATTTGCAATACAAAAACATTACATTATACATCAATATGTATCGTAATGTAATCATGTTTTGTGATTAAGACAACATAACGCAAGTCTTGTTTACCTGAAACATTACATTTTGCAGAACTCCACAAACTTGTCATCTACAATATATACAACATACATTGTAGTTCACGTACAGCAATTAACCGATCAGAATAGAGTTGTTCGCACCTAGAAGTGGCAGCAACGAAACATTTTGTCCCTGAAGTTGACGTGTTGGAGGAAGGAAAAATGGGTAAGCGTAAGGATTTGATCGACTCTGATAAGTGATGAATTATGCCGGCTGACTAAAAGTGCTCCAAGGAAGGAAATCCTGTGAACTTGTGACTGGGTCATGGCCGGACAAGCCTGACTGATGCATGTAGGGAGCGAAGGCTGACCCGTGTGGTCTGATCCAACAGGAGAGCTAGTGTAGCTCGAATAGCTGAAAAGCTCAATGCTAGTGCCGGTAGAGAGGTCTTGGGACAGACATGGCATCTCAGTGTGTTGCGTGTGGAGCCGAGTAGTCCATGCTTACGTGTACCCATCCACCAAAAGCACATATAACGAGAATCAGATCTGGACAATGGAATAAGATGGCCTGCTCTGATGAATCACATTTTCTTAGACATCATGTGGATGGCTCAGGTCATGTACTGTCCGTTCCTTACCTGGAGAAGAGATGGCACCAGGGTGCACTGTGAGAGGGAGGCAAGCCAGCGGTGGCAGTGTGATGATGAAAACCTGGATTCTGGGATGACACTTGGACACGTACCGTACCGCCTACCTGAACAAGGTTGCAGACCAAGAATTCACTGATGTCCTCTTTCAGCAGGATCATGTGTCTGCTGCACTGTAAAATCATTTCAGAATGGTTTGAAGAACATGATAGAGTTCAAGGTGTCGACTCGGCCTTCGAATTCTCCAGACCTCAATCTGATCGAGCATGTGTGGGATCATGTGCTGGACAAGTCTGATCTACGAACATTCCATCTTGTAACTTACAGGACTTGGCGCCAACACCTTTGCACCAGGCACCACAGCACACCTTCAGAGGTCTGGTGAAGATCAGCAGCAGTTGTTTTTTTTTTTGTTATGGCTGATCAGTGTATACAAGAATAATACATTTCTGCATACACAGTAAATTGCAGCTGATGCGACTCAGTCTAGCTAAATATACCTTTGTGTGTAGCGCAACTGCAATAAACTGACAGTTATAAAATCCAGACTGCGCTCGTATTAGCCAATATTCAACCCTGGTGGTGTTTAAGTGCAGCTCAAAGTTCAACATCAGGATAAAGCAGAGTGAAAGGGTGAAGGAAACATAAGCACGTAACGAGTGTGCAGAGTGTGTACGTGTGTGTGTGTGTGTGTGTGTGAGACAAACGTACCTCAGGTGTGTAAACATAAGCTGCCTGGAAACCTCCAGCAATAAACGCCCTCGCAATAAAGATCAGCACTGTTAAAGACGTCCTGCAGCGCACACACACACACACAATCAGAACTGTTCGACTTGCAAGGTTATAACACTGGATGTAACTAGTAAAAAATGTCAAGTCCTAGTCACATGATCACAGTGAAGGCTTCTTGTTCCATGAATCATTGTGGTGATCCAGCTACTGTAACCCTCAGCTGTATTATTCTTGCTGTAAATGTAAATACACTCTGATAATCTCTGGCTGCATTCAAATTCTAGATGTTTTTGGAATTAATTTTTAGTTGTACGGCAAACAGTTTGTATCTCTTACATACTGTAGAATCGCCATAATTACAATTCACGCCGATCCAAACATTGAGTAGATGAGTAGGATGGAACAGAAAGGGGAACAACAAAAAAAAAAAATGCGTGGTATCTACCTGCCCACGCAGGCATAGAGCGGCACGATGCAGATTGAAAAGACGAGGAAACACAGCGCCATGGTCTTCCTCCTCCCCAGCCGATCAATTGCCCACAGCGTCACCAGAAGACCTGCAGCAGATTTACCGTGAATAAATCTCCAAAAAGACAGTAATACTCTACAAGCCTTACAGCTGGCACTCCTGGAAGTTACAGAAAAATCATTTAAATAAAGATTTCCACAGTGTTTTTGATATATACTCACTCACTTACCTTCTACACTTTTTTATCCTATATTCAGGGTCACGGGGGCCTGGAGCCTATCCCAGGAGACTTAGGGCACGAGGCAGGGTACACCCTGGACAGGGTGCCAATCCATCGCAGGGCACACACACACATACACTCCAGCCAATTTGGGAACATCAATTAGACTAACCTGCATATCTTTGGAATGTGGGGGGGACCCAGAGGAAACCCACCAAGCACGAGGAGAACATGCAAACTTCATGCACACAGAGACGGGAATCGAGCCTGGCCAGGAATCGAACCCGGACCATGGAGGTGCAAGGCGACAGTGCTAACCACTACACTACTGTGCCACCCACTCATCGTTTGTATCGCTTTACCCTGTATACAGTCGCGGGGTGCCTGGAGCCTAACCCAGGGAGTCTAACCCTAGGGCATGGATAGTGTGCCAATCCATCAAAGGGTTAGATGAGACAATGAGACTACGGCACAATGAGACTACGGGCAATTTAGGAACGCCAATCAGCTTAATCTGCATGTCTTTAGACTGTACAGGGAGAACATGCTAACTCTATGCACACAGACCTTAGGTGGGAATCAAACCCGGACCCTGGAGGTGTAAGGGTAACAGCGCCAACAACTAAGCCACTGTGGCGCCGGTTGGTATAAACCATGCTATCAACTGTACTCTGGGAGAGATTATTTGAGTAGTGTGTGTGTGTCATCAGTGTAAAGAGCACCTGGGAATTCTGAAAGCGTAGTCCACAGCAGATCTTTGTAATCATCTGAGTTCAGGTACTTGCACTCCAGGTTACACCTTGGCTCTGTTTTACTGCCGTTGGTCTCTAGGGGGAGGCAGAGAGCTGCATTTGAAACTTTAACCTTGTATAGTTGTCACTTAATCTGGATTTTCAACGGTGAATTTCAAGTGTTTATAATGTGAATTTATATCTTATAAATAAAAAATAAAAATAAAAGAAGTCGATCCGCTGTGAGTTGTGAGGAGAAATCAGGTAGGACTCACGTCCGCAGGCGCCGCCCTCCTGGAAAAGCTCTGTCGTCAGTAGGACGAGGCCGTAGTAGGAGAACGCATTCGAGAACCTGAGACATACAGAACATTGTTTAAAGCTGTAGACCTTCTGGTTACGCCTCTCTTTTTTTCTCTCTGCCTCATAATACAGAATAAAATTATGAAATAAGTGTATTAAATAATCTCAAAGTCCTATATGAGCCTTCTATACACTAACTGATGAATGATGTGTGTGTGTGTGTGTGTAATGTCTTTCACACCATATGAACCAGAGGAGAACTGTAGTCCAGCGGAAATGAGGCAGGAACAGGTCCTTAATCTTCCCCCTGTCCTCCTGATGAGGAAACAAAGAGACGGTTTAAAACATCTCACATCTGACATACAAACTGTAAGGATACAACATCAGATAAGTATGAAATCACACTACAGAATAAAACACGAAAAAATACAATAGAATAGAATCAATATCTTTTGCTACCTGGCGTGCCACTATGAGTTTGCCAAGTGGCATGGGGACTTTGTTCTCTGTAGCGATGCGTTTGAGTGTGTTCAAAGCTTTCTCCTGGTTTCCAGACAGCACATCATAGCGGGCACTCTCAGGCAGCCACTAAACACACACACACACACAAAATAAGCCGCATGCTCAGTCCTGATGGTGTGTGTTTTTGGCAGGATCATAGCAGAACTTACAAAGCAGAGGATGGCGAAGATGAAGAGTGGGATTGTGGACAGAGCGAGCAGCCAGCGCCAACCCAGTGTCGGCATGACCAAGATCGCCAGCAGCACCTCAAACACCGTGCCCAGAGCCCAGAACACCTGCACACACACACACACACACACGACAAATGCATGTGTGTATGCACAGTGTTGTATATTCGAAGTGTACATGTACTACAATTTAAAATTCTAATACATAAAACCTCATTCCGCAAGACGAGCAAAAAATGTACAATAAATTGTGACTTGATAAACGAGTGAGTCTTAATATACGCGCATCACAGAGTATCATGTGCATCCACTTCATGTTTTGACACTGAGGGTAACGTGATCACAACTGAGTCAATGGTTCCTCTCTCTCACGTACTATGGAATTGTGGGTAATCGTCTCCCCTGCTGGGTCTTAGTGCGCGTGCGACACCCGTTAACATCCGTGCGAGTGTGTACTGTTTACTATAAAACGCGTTTTATTTTATGTTTGTATGTACACACCAGTTTACCGAATAGAGACTCACCCGCGCGAGGTCGTTTCGAGTCTCCATTATTTCTTTTGAGGGAAATTTGCTTTGATATACAAGTGCTTTGATCTACAAGCACGCTTCCGGAACGAATTATGCTCGCAATCTCAGGTTCACCTGTAAAGTGTATTTAATTTTAAAAAAGCAAAAATGCTCATGAGATTCTTTTTGTGCAAGTGAATTTAAATTCTGAACTTAAATAATGTACACAACATGCATTATGTCTTAATGAGACAGCTTGAGTATAAAGGCAATATATAAAATAATGATACCTCAATGAGAAGAATACACGTAGCTCTGGAGCGCATGGGCAGAAACTCGGCATACAACGTCACTCTGAAGGAGAAAGAAGAAGAAAAACAACGAGAAGTTATTGGTGCAAATATTACACTGCAATGTAACAATGCAAAAGATCAAAGGTGCAGTAAATAAGATCAAAATGTTTGTCTTCAACAAATAGAATTCCAGACAGTCTACAAGGTTTGGGAAATTCTGATGCATGTAAGATGCTCAGTCTTCACTACTGTCATGGTAGCACCACGGACACACTGGCCTCCACCTCTAATCATCCACAACGAATCACACATCCCTAATCACACTCAACTGTGTGTGTGTGTGTGTGTGTGTATTTTCTGTCTATTGAAGTTCCCATTTTGATGTCTCTCTGTGTGGTATTTTGCTTACAGTAACAATTGTTATGCAAACTGCTCATTGTTGTGTCCGATAATCCGTATGTATTTCTCACAGCTCATAGTTCCTGTTCCTCAGTCCTACATTTATTGTGCATCATTAGTCAGCACAGAGTCTAGTTACTGTAAAGGTCTACACTCGCTTCAGACTGCCTCGCTTCTTTACCCGCGACACCTGCAATTATAAAGTGGATTCATATTTAATGAAAGCAGCATTAATGCCAACGATCCGTGGAGGAGAAAAGTTATATAACAAGATAAGAATGTAAAAATCTGAAAAAAAAGTAAATTATGTTTATATGGGAATTTAGTACTGATTTCATACACTCCCTTGCCCAGTTTCTGGAGGGTCGAATTATTGGGCTGCATCAAGCAAAGAAAACAACTAAAGGAGATTTGAAATCATGGGAGTTGGGTTAAGAATCCTTCAACACAACTTTGTGGAAGAAATGTGGTCGAAAAAACAATCACAAATTGAGATTATTTAAACACTTGCATGGTTAAAAACACACACACACACACACACACAGGATTGGGACTACCATTGGGAAAACCAATTGTTATTGAGATTCATCAGAAAAAGGCTTGATTTAGCTACGGAGTATAAAGATTGGACTTTGGAGTAAGATCACATGGTCTGATGAGTCCAGCCTGACCGTATACCGATGTCGTGACAGGGTAAGAACAGGAACGCATAATCGGATGCACATTAGTGATGGGTCGTTCATGAACGAATCTTTAACGTGACTCAGAAGAACGAGTAGTCTCGGAGAGTGATTCGTTCATT
>JAOVVA010000029.1:15110321-15125572 GCA_028565275.1 Leiocassis micropogon | reverse complement strand
AATGTGTATTGCGTGGTTACGTAAGGTGCAACGTCACGTGATCTCAATCGCGATTAAGACGATAGACCAAAATCTCTTATAGGTTGACAAATTTCTACCGGTTAATCGTGTCTACCGGTATATCGCCCACCCCTACCAGGTACCCAGTTCTATTTGGAATCCATACTTGCTCATGCCACAACACTGCCTCTACCATGGTTAATGATGATGTGTTTGGTATGCATTGGTCTCCATATTTTTCTTCTTTCTCTAATATTCTTGTACAATCTAAATCTTGTATTAGACTTGGGCAGACTTACAGCAAAGTCTTACCTAGCCTTTCTGTTCTTTAGTGTTATCAGTGGTGTGCAGCTTGAGAAAAACTCTCTGTATTTACATTCATGAAGGCGTCTCTTGATTGTAGTGTGTGAAATGATGTGTTACCTCCTCCACAGTGTTTATGACTTGGCTAGCTGATTTGAAGGGTATTTTGTCACCAAAAAATGAATTCTGCTGTCATTAGTTGTTTTGCATGGGCTTTTAAGATGCATTCCTCCTTTTTAAGGGTGTACCACATTGTTGTTTTTGATCCCTCCTAAAGATCTGCTATTTTTCTGAAAGGTCTTTCAGAAATGGTGAGGGTTTCCATAAGCAGCTTGCAAATGCAAATGGTTAGCGACTCACTATGCACATTAGTGAGCCTCAGGCCCTGTCATAGGGTTTATCAGTTGTCTCTCCCTGGACCACTTTTGGTAGGTACTAGGAATGGAAATCATATGTCGGCACCTTATACAATATTATCATAATACCTAGGTGCCGGTTTGATTAAAATTGCGATTCTGTAATTATCACAATTTTATAAATTTCCAAATTTGATATAAAAAAATTTCCCTGATTTTGTTACGGTTTTAAACTTTTAAAAAAGCTTATTGATTAATTAAATGTAGTGTATTTATTATAACAATTAAAAACCAAGCACAGCATTTAAACATTACAAACTAATTTTAAATTCAAGAGTTTAACTGAGCAGCATGTATCGCTGTCGTCTGCCCTAATTATTATTTCTAAACAAACTTTGCAAATCATTTACCCCAAATACATGGGATAAAAACATGTAAATGGTTCAGCGGTGATTGCGTGGGTTGAGTGGCTGTGAGCGAGCACGCATGTGGCTTCTAACGTAGCGTCATTAAAATATGTGTATGTTGTGCCACTCTGAAGCTTCTGGACTTGAAACAGAATCATTTATATCTGAGCTGATCACCGGTCATGGCCAATCAAACTGAAAAAACAACCAATTCTGGTCACTGGCTGATCAACTGGTTCATCTCTATTATAAACATTTTTTTTTAAAATCCCTTTTGTAGTCAGTGTCGCGATACGTGAATCACCACACAAAAGAATAACGATTCATGCAACTTGTCTGCCAGTGTCAGTGGTAAAATAAATCTGTCCACTTTTATAAAAGAGGTTTAAGACAACATTGCTGCTGGAACACTGGAGCTTTAAGAACAGCTAAAAGCAAGTGTTTGTTTTGAGTGTACAAAAAGGCACCAGGTTCAGCCCTGTAGATTCAGATTGTTATTTGCACATCACCTTTTCTGTCCGCTACTATTTGGTATGAAAATACAGCATGATGACGCAATCAATATACCAGTTAACGGGTGATGTCATTTAGCGATTTCTAATGACTACTTTCAACTTTGAAAAAAATGGTAAGGCAACACCAAGCTTACAATTGATGGCACACGACTACCGAAGAAAATGGGTCAAAACAATGGAAGGGGATGCAGACACAAAGTTTTGTGAGAAATGGAGGTTTGGAGATGAAAATGTTTCAAGGAGCCGACTACAGTATGTACTGAACGGAATGTGTGTGACACAAAAACTCAGTTTATTATTTTGACTGGTTAAAAAAATATACTTGTCCAATTGATTGGACTGGCAACTTGACTGGTGATTCAAAAAGTTAATTTTAAGCAATGTTTTTAGATTTTATTATAACTAAATATCATAGCCTAATGTTCTATATGACTAAAATAAGTTCTTACTCTTTATCTATAGATCCTGACCTTTGAAACCAAGAATCCAGTTGAGTTAGCTGAGCGCTTGCGTTCTGTCTGTGGTAACCAGAGCAACGCTTATGCACGTCTCCTGGAGTACCGGCTAAATGCACTGCGGGGCCTGTGGGGGGCGCAACGACAGGTAGCCCTGGAAGAGCAGCAAGAGCGAGATGGTGCAACCGCAGGAGCTGGCACTGGTACAGGCGCTGATGAGGAGACCCTGAACCTCCTGAAGCGCCAGGGTCTCTTGCAGCAGCAGTACCAGCAATCTCATCACCACCCTCCACTGCCCTCCAGCTCAGATCAAGCTCCCTTCACATCACGTGTGGGTTTACTGCTCATCTTCCCCCTGCTGCAGTCACAAACCCGCCATGACCCGGCGCTTGCTGGTGTCACTGCCGAGGTCCTTCTGGCCTGTCTGCGTGACTGCCAGCCTCTTAGCCTGGGCAAGGAGCCTGCTGACTGCCTCAGTGGATTGGAGGGACTTCTGTGCTCATGGTTGGAGCAGGGGGGTGAGCAAACGGCAGTAACACTGGAAAAGCCGCTGCTGACTCAGCGACAGAGGGAAAACGCAGCTGCTGCGCTGGTGGCGTTAGCATGTGCCAGGTGCTCGCAATATAAGTTGTAACAGCAGAGTGCATTCTGACTCTGAGTGCTGCAAGTTATGTAACACTAGATATAATTAGTTTTCTATGCTAATATTCTTTGAGTTATCTCAATAAATTTATCAACCTATAGCGCTTGCTTGTTTAGATGTTAAGGCATTAAAAAAGGGCACAAGGTGGCATGCACAAATAGGTATTCCTTTGTGATGATGAAACAAGTGTTGTATTTGCCCCTCATACTTTGCTTTTATATCAAACCTATTATTTACTGTAGATTTGGGGCACCGATAGGTGTGAGGTCTCTGTTCTGTAACTGCTGATTACATTCAACCTACCAATTTTTATTTATTTTTTTCCTTCACAGAACTTGATCTCATTCGCAAATTAAATAAAAAAATTTTTTTTTGTGGCATTGTATACACTTTATACTTCTTACTAACTATATGTTTATTTTGTTTATATGCTTGTGTATAGTGCTATCAAAAAATATATTCACAAAGTTAATTTTCTGTTGTAATTTAAAAACTGAAACTCTAAGGTGTTCTAGATTTATTCCATATAAAGTGAAATAAGCCTATTTTTTTTTTTTGCAGTACAATTATTTTAAAGTACAGATTACAGCTTATGAAAAACAAAAATTTAGTTTCTCATGTTAGGATCCTAAAATTTTCCGAAGATTAATCAAAAAAGAACTTACAATACAGAAATTCTGAAAAATTATGTTCATTCATGCACTTCGTACTTGGTAAAGGCTAGTTAAGCATGAATTTCTGCATCAGTGCAGCATGGCATTGAGGCGATCAGCCTGTGGCACTACCGAGGGAGGCATTATTGAAGACCAGGTTGCTTTGATAGCAGTCTTTAGCTTTTCTAAATTTTTAAATCTTATCTTCCTCTTGACAATACCCCATAGAGAATCAGGTCAGGCAAGTTGGCTGGCCAATCAAGGACAGTAATATCATGGTCAACTAGTTAGTGGTAGTTTTGGCACTGTGGGCAGGTGCTGTGTAAAAGGAAATTGTCAACTCCATAAAGCCTGTCAGCAGATGGAAGCATAAAGTGCTCTAAAATCTCCTGGTAGACGGCTGCATTGACTTTGGACTTAATAAAACACAGTGGAAAAATGCCAGCAGATGACATGGCACTGACTGTGGCAGCGTCACACTGGACTTCAAGAAACGTGGATTCTTAGTCCCTTTATTTTTACTCTAGACTCTGGGACCTTGATTTTTAAATGAAATGCAAAATTTACATTCATCTGAAAAGAGGACTTTGGGGAAATGAGCAGTGGTCCTTCTTTTTCTCCTTATCCCAATAAGACGCTTCTGACCTTGTCTTTGGTGCAGCAGTAGCTTGATATTAGCAATATAACAGTATTTCCTGAAGACGTCTGTTCGTGGTGTCTCTTGATGCACTGACTCCAGCCTCACTCCACTCCTTGTGAAGCTCACCCAAGTTCTTGAATAAGCTTTTCTTGAAAAAATTCTTAAGGCTGTGGTGCCTCTTCTCCTTTTACACTTTTCCCTTCAATGAATATGCTTCAATACAGCACTTTGCAAACAGCCAGCAGTTTTAGTGATGATCTTCTGTACGTCTATCCACCTCTGGGAGGGTGATAATCATCTTCTCGACAAAAGTCAGCAGTCTTCTGCATGGATGACTGGGTGTTTGATTTTCATGAGCTGTAAGCAGAGGTGGGTAGAATAGCCAAAAAATTTACTCAAGTAAGAGTAGCTGTACTTCAAAATAATATTACTCAAGATAGAGAAGACACCGAATTATGAAGCTGTTCTTCTGCAAGCGAAACATGCTTTGTATGTTATGCCAGTGATGCCTCATATTTTTTGGGATGCATAAAAATGTACAACACGTGTGCTGGCAATTAATTCTGTACTGAAATATACCTATGTATATTCATAGACTGTTAAAGTAACATTATATGTACAATTAAAGTTAACATATAGTCACACAAAAATGAAAAAAAGCATTTTTTTATAATTCGTACTCACCGCAAGATTGTACACTAACCGCAAGATATCACTAGTAGCAGCATGGATTTATGGGCGTCCCGCAAAATTAGAAAGAGATGTGGAAACTTTGCGCATGCGCAGGGATTCACAGGTAAGATGAATTTATAGAACACCGGCTGAATCCTGATTGGTCAAATCGAGTCATGTGATCATTGTTGCTGTGTCTGATTGGTGACACAGACAGGTGTTAGAAAAGTAACGAGTCGGGTGTAGCCGAATGTAGCAGAGTAACAGTAGTGTTTCTTCTTCAAAAAATCTACTCAAGTAAAGGTTAAAAGTATGGTGCGTAAAACAGCTCATATAAGTAATTTTAAAAAATAAATTACTCAAGTAAATATAACGGAGTAAATGTAACTCGTTACTACCCACCTCAGGCTGTAAGCCATAATTATCAAAATTACTGTAAAAAAAAAAAAGCTTGAAATATTTCACTTAACATGTAATGAATCAAGAATGAGTTTCACTTTTTAAACCAACTCACAAAAGAAAATCTACTTTTTCACAATATTGTAATTTTTTGAGTTGCAGTGTATTTATTAATGACAACATAATCTGTGACCTGTCACCTGTGCGTATTTGTAGGTTTACGTACATACTTGACTTGTACCATTCACTTTCAGCTTTTATAGTATTGTTTTTGTGATGTCTGTACAGGGGAAGCGATGTGATTAATCCATCTCTTTCTATCTAGGGGCTCTCTGAAGACATTCATTCACACTGTTCATCTGCTACAGAAACAGACAGACTTAGGGCAGCTTCCTGTTGCAGATGTCCTTTATAGGTCAGACTTTGTACCTTATGTGTATTGTAATAACTTAAGTGATGAATCACCATTAAACTGTTACAAGGGAAACTTGTGGAAGAAATATTGCTGAGAAGCTGAAATATTGCACTTAAAAATATCTGCTATTTAACTTTTTTTTGCTATAAGACTGATTCTTCTGGAAGGTGGTCCAGGCTCCCCATCTTGTTTGCTCGGGGGAAAGCACAATGTCTCTTGGGGCTTTGAGGACATGCTTCCAACACCAGACTGTGGTGCTGCAGGAACAGAGAGTAAAGGTAGGACCGTTTTAGAGATTGCTTCAATATATTTAAAGTAAGTCCTGTCAGTGTGGTATACCTTGGTATTGGACAATAATCTACACATTTATTTCATAAATTCATTTGATTGATCCTGAAGAGTGAAAGTGAATGGAAAAAAATACATGTGTCAGGCAGCCTGGGAAAAACCTGCTTTGGAAAAGAGTCCAAAATGACAAACACTGCAGCAGTATGTTAATTACACAGTGAACATCAGACAGACATTTTAGATAGTTATATTCATGAGAAAAAGAAAGTGAGCCCGCTCTCATTTCACCATCTTTTATATACAGTACAAACAGATAACCCTCAGGTCACAGCAATAAAAACACACCAGATTTCAATGTGTAGCTTTTCAAAAATCTTTAAAAAGTAAACCAAAATTTAGAAACCATGTTGGGGGAAAAAAAGTACACCCTACAATTCTGTAAGGTATAACTGCCTTTAGCAACATGGACTTTTCTGTTGGAGTGTATTAGCGTCTCACATAGTTTGAGAACAATTTTTTAGCCCACTACTCCTCAGTTACTTGATAATAGTTTATGCACAACTCTCTTAAGATCCTGTCACAGCCATTCAATTGCCAATTTTCCAGTGTGCTGGAAGCCCATTTTGACCATGCTTCAGCTTCAAACAGATGTTTTCATGTTTGTCTCTTAAATTTTCTTGTATAAAGTAAAGTTTGTCGTTGTCTCAATGACTGCAAGTTTGCCAAGTCCGGTTGCTCCAAAATACAACCAAATCATCACCCCTCCACCATCATGTTTGACAGTTGTTATGATGGTTTTGTGAAGTATTCTGTGTTTAGCTTTTGTCATACCAGACACTGCTAATGTGATTTCCTTAGACCAAAGGATACTGTCTGGATGCAGCTTTTTATATGGTATTCTGGATAAACATCCCGTTTATTTGTAGGCAGAGGACATCCAAATACCTGAAATAACTAGTCCATTTATCTGTGGCCCTGTTCCGTGGCCTTCTAACATTAAACAGCAGGAACAAGAAAAAGAGCCAAGAATTTTCAGTATTAAACTGCCTTGTATTATTATTATTATTGCTCATCACTATATTTTCCTTTAAATAAGTAAGTCTGTCATTGTCCCTGCTTATATCTGTCTTTTGGTATTTTTCCTTCAATGGTATTTTTATCCTACCCTAATATGTTTAAATGTTATATTTTCATTATATCATTTGTATCTGTTTTACTATAGAGTGGGTGAAGTTACATCAATCATGTAGGGTACACGTATGTGCATACCTTTTGCTTTATTTTGGCTTAAATGTTCCTTAAATCGTTCAAATACTGTATAATGGGGAAGTCCTGAGATAGAGAAAGGGTAAGAGAAACAAAAGGGACCCTACCAGGAGAAGCAATTAAATCCCAATGCCAAGCAACAGTGTTTAAACAAACTAATATTCGTATACAACAGTTAGCCACAACGCTAACACCACCGCCCAGTAAATTGAATAACATCAATTACAGTGAAACCTCGGATTGCGAGTAACGTGGTTTGCGAGTGCTTTGCAAGACGAGCAACGATTTTTAATAAATTTTAACTTAAAAATTGAGCAAGTCTTGGTTTATGAGAATCATGTATCATGTATGCGCTTCTTGTTTTGACGCCGAACGTCACGTAATCACAACTGAGCCAATGTTTTTTCTCTCTCTTAAACTGCGGAATTGTGGGTAATCGTCTCCCCTGCTGGATCTTAGTGCGTGTCTCTCACTGGTATAATTAACATCCGTGCATGCGGGTACTGTTTACTATAACACTGTGTCCACGTGTGTGTGTGTAAAACATATTTTATTTTGTGTTTGTAAGCGCGTGTGTACAGCGCACGTGCACTGTTTCTTATAACACACGTGCATGCGCACGTGTGAAGCAAAAGAAAGTCTCATTAGAAAGGTTAAAGATCCATTTTCTCTCCCTCTTTGTTTCAGCCTGTCGTTATGGGTGTGGGCGCATAATTTGACACCGTGCCCCTTCACACAATAATTTGAGTTTCCTTTATTTCTTATGGGAAAATTTGCTTTGATTTACGAGTGTTTTCTAATACGAGCCCGCTTCCGGGAATTAATTATGCCCGTAATTCAAGGTTCCACTGTATATGCCAGTAAACTGGATCATGGATACCCAAGTCTCTTCTGTTTCTGGGGAGAGCAAAGGCTAGTCTGTCTGATCCACCCCACAGAAAAGCCAGTGTAGCCCATATAGCTGACAGAATATCAAAGCCGAAATATCAGGATACTGAGTGCATCGTAGCGTGCTGCGTATAGTGTTAACAGACACAGGTTGTTGATGTCAAGTGTAATAGCGGAAAGCTGCACACTGCTCACACACAGAAAGCCAATCATATCCTGACTAATCATGTCCTGATTTGGGACCATAAAATAGTTTATTTGTATTTATTAATAAATATGCCATACGTTGATTTCCGTTCTATCGTTAAAATGGAGCTGCGATGTTAAAGGGTTAATACGTTTTAGATGTTTAGTCTAATACTACAGTACTTTCTTGTTTTTTTTCTCTCAGACACAGACCTCGGTCGCTGCTTGGCAACAGATGGTTTATATCTCTATACCACTAACTCATTTGGCAGAGGTTTGAGTAAGCTGGGCTCAGGCCTTCATGGAACCCTGAGGTAAGAACCATGTGCTATAGACTCTTGGATTACAAACTTTATACTGTAGTACTTTGAACATGTCGTTGTACAGGTCGGTGTAAAGATTTTCTTGGGCAAAACATAATTTAGTGTTTACATATCCACTTAAAACCTACATGTTCTTGTGCTACACAGTTGGCAGACGCTGTTTTCCAAAAGTGACTTATAAAAGGGCTTTGAAGTTTCCGTCATATTAGATATATCCTTATACTGGGTTATTAGGCTGCTCTAACTAGAAGTACCATCAGTCAAACACTACAGGAAGATTTTTTGGGGTGGTAAACTAAATACTTAATAAACAGATTTTTTTAATTAAACAGACACAGTCTTTTACTCAAGAGCTCCAGTAGAGTCTTATTGTTTAAAGATGGTTGCCATTTCGCAAAATGGTAAAACTAAAGTTTATACAAATAATCACATAAAGATTAGCCAATCTGTTGAGGGTCTCAGAAATGGTAGGATGTTTACTTGGTATAAATGAAATCCCAGGAAATTCCACAGAAATGGCTACAGCTTTCAAAGAAGGGCCATGTGCAGTGTGTGCCTGGGAAAAAATGCTTTTATAACTGGCATCAGCAGCTTTATTATTTCCTGAGCAGTGTTTGGAACTTGTTGATGTTCTTTTCTTATATCAGTCACTCTCATAATTAACCTGCCTCTTAGTCAGCCCCACACAGTATGGCGTGTTCTGTAATAATATAGTTGTATTTACGGTTATCGCTATTATCTCTCAGTGTTGTTTTTATATGCTCACTCTCTTTCAGAGGTTTTGTTTACTGTAGAAATGAAGAGCTAGATGCTGGTTGGGTAGTACACTGCAGTACCCATCTCCTTCATCGTCCCGCCTCCTTTGATAATAAATCCCATCAGCTGTGCCAGGTCATAGACCCCTACACTTTACAAGTAAGCAATAATATACACGCATACCCTCTTTATCACTTAAACAGACATTAAAATGCTAATAAAAATTGATCTCTATGTGCCTACATGTGTATGTCTGTGCTGCTCCTTTTTTAGTTAAATTGCATCAAGTATATTTTATTTTAATTTTGTTAAGAATGAAGTGTATTATAGTCCTATTCTCTCTAGTTCTTAATTAAAATCCATGTCTGTATTAAGGTTTGCCAGACTGTGCCCATGCCTCCTCACCACGTTCCGGTGGGCAGCAGTTTGACCACGCTACATGTGTGCTCGGATGGTACCTACATCTACTGGGTATGGTCGCCTGTCAGTCTCAACGAAAAGACCCAGAAAGGCCATTCTGTCTTCATGGATGTCTTCCAGTTAGCGGTATGGTCATAGTAGCTAAGGGAGAGGTTACGCTAAGTAGACTGTGAATTATTACTTAAATTATGCATTGCATTATTCAGCTTTGTGCCAAAAAGTTTTTAAATGTTCTTCTCTAAACGTTTTCTCTTTCGTCAGTTAAAAGGAAAAGGCAGGGTAGAAGTAGTTTTTGTCTATTTTTAAATATAGAAATGGTTTTAAAATAATTGGTAGATGACCATAAATTATATCATCATTATTATTATATTATGGAATTCTCTTCTTCCCTTTTCTGAGTCCCCTTAGCAGGAAGTTAAAAAAGATCTTGTGACTGATCATTTTTATCCTATGATTAAGTATGTCTATCCTGGTGTGAGTGATTTCTTCCAAGATGGCAAAGCCTCCATCCACAGGAAACAAGTCCTCGCAGAATGTTAGAGAGTATAAAAATAACTCAAATCACATGCTTTAACAGTCATAGTCATCAGATGAAAACCCATTGGGGGTTGAATATGTTGTAAAACGTTTACTGCCACCTTCACACTCAACACTTCATCAGATGTCGAAAAGAATGGAGAAGTGCTGTTCATCCTTTCAGTACAGTTGTAAAGATTTGTAAAATCTGTACTGTAAAGCTGTTTTCATGGGTTAACACATTATTAATGTGCTTCATAATTTAATAATAATAATAATAATTAAAATAACTTCATAATTTAATAATTATATTTTCAAACATAAGTAAAATAATTTAATAACGTTCTTATATTAAATATAATCATTAGTCTCCTACCCTTAATTGCATGAATAATAATTCCTGTTTATCTTTGACTCAGATGGAGTCTGGACTTTGCATGGCCAGTGCTGTCCGGGAGCGAGTGATCTTGTCACGGAAAGAGGGGGAGTCATCAAAATGCCTGAATGAGCTGCTGATGAGCCGCATGTCTCGTTTCCGCACCTCTCACTCAGCCACTCTTGCTGCCCTCACTGGCTCCACCATCACAAACCCTGTCAAAGAGGAGCAAACTGGTAAATTCACACATTCTAATGGGCCCACAGGTTCTGTAGAAGGCAGTTTTTACCTATTTGTTTATTTATTTGTTTGTTTATTGCACAGGCATCTTTTGTATATTCAGCGAGGTTGAAACATGTTCAAAGCCCTTCAGTGTTTGTGCATTTTATTTTGTTAAAAATGTAATTAAAAATTGATAAATCACACAGTTAGATACAAATAAAGATTCTTCACTAAAGGCATTGCAGACTGAGCTCGGACGCATGATGTTTGCTCCGATTATGATATTTCTTGGACTTGACTGGAATGTAGATAATTCAATGGCTTAGATACGATTTTGCAGTACAATTCACAAGTCATAGAACTGGCAAAGGTATAAAACCATGTTTAAAATGCTCTCAAGGTCACAGTGGACTCCATCATGGTGAAATGGAAAAAGTTTCCCTAATGCTGAAGTTCTGGCCACTAGTCAGGCTTGAAGGGCCTTGGTCAGGAAGCACAAACTCATTGACTCCAACCGAAGTTCAGAAATCATACTTTTGTGGTGCTTCTTAGTGTAAAGGGAATCTATTCAGAACAGAAGTACAGTATGGATAAATGCAGTTAAATACAGAAGGAAAACCTGCCTCACTCCAGTGCCTAGAACACATAAAGCTGTGCTGAGTATATCTAGTATAAAGAACTACATACATTAATATCATTAACATAATGTGTAAGTGCCGAAATTGCATGATTCCCTAATCCTCACTTTGTTTTATTAGAGCCCAAGCAGGACCCTCTTGTTTTCCTAAGGATTATTTTTTTCACCCTTTAGGGCTTTTTGGGGGTCTTAACATGCTCAAATAACACACACGTATGTGCACCCGGGAGGCATTGGTGCTTGGGCCCGCTCATTGTTGCTTTCAACTACTGTATATTTGTTTTTGTTTCTTTTTGACTGCTTTGTGGAAAACCAGGGGTAGCTCAGTGGTAAAGGCATTGGATTACGGTTCGGAAGATCCCAGGTTCAAACCCCACAACCACCAAGTTGCCACTGTTGGGCCCTTGAGCAAGGCCCTTAACCCTCAACTGCTCAGATGTGTAATGAGATAAAAAAATGTAAGTCGCTCTGGATAAGAGCGTCTGCCAAATGCCTAAATGTAAATGTAAAACGGCAGTTATTTTATCTCAGTATTTTTACCGATGTTTTTAAAAAATTTTAATGTACTATCTCAGGATTGTCTCGAGGGAATTTTGTGAACATTGGCACAGATGTTCACTTAGACTGAAGAATGAAATAAATGCATTTTTCCTGGTCAAATGTCACGGTCACTGTGACCTCACTTTTGTCCAAATCTGTCTGTCCCGTTATTGTGAATGCAATATCACAGGAGGGACTTTTTTCAATATTGGAACAAATATCCAGTTGGGCTCAAAGTTGACTGATTAGATTTTACTGGATGAAGGTCAAAGGGCAACATCACTGTGACATCATGTCTGTCTCATTGTGAACGTCCACTCTGACTCAAGGATGAACTGAATACAGTTTGCTGGTCAAATGGCATTGTCACTGTGATGTCACATACATGTCTTTCATAATTCTTAGCGATATCTCATGAACATCATGAGGCAATTTATTTAAAATTGGCAAAAATGTCCACTTGGCCAGAGAGATGAAGTGATTATATTTGGAATTGCAGCTCTAACTTCTGCCAGGCCTTTTTTGAGATCAGGTTCTAATTGTTTGTACTCTTGTGGCCTTGGTATGGTCTTTCTAGAAGAACGAAGGATAATATTAGGAAGGGGAAATAATTACATTTTAATGCCTATTGTTTTGAAATGCTTAGTATTCAAGTGTTCATATAATTTTGACCATACACAGTGATCAATATTATCATTAACATTTATCTGTGAAATTCTTTTTTTTCCCTTAGGCTATAATGTAAGGGAATATGTGCACTGACATTTTATTTTGCTTTACATTATGGATGTGTCTTTTCTACCACTAAAACACAACCTAAGAGCAAAGCAATAAAATCTTAGATTTCAGTCAGGATCATTATATCACTAATGGGAAGTATGTTACTAGTTGGGAACTATGTTACTGATGAATAGCAGTAGATGTTACATATTGTATTTCACGTAAACAGAATCGTACCATGATTAATTACAAGTTAAACCCTGGATTGTGAGCATAATTAGTTCCGGAAGTGGGCTTGTTTATCAAAACACTTATATATCAAAGAGAATTTTCCCACAAGAAATAATGGAAACTCGTCCCACAACCCAAAAATAATCTCATAAAAATAATTAATACAAAATTTAAGTAAAAATAAAACTTTACCTTTGAAAAGAATAGTGGCTGAAGTAAGACGAGAGAGAAGAGAAGGAGGGAGGGGGCTACTGTGTAGGATGACTTTCTTACACACACACACACACACACACACACTAACCGAAACACTGGGCTGTCGGAAGGCTCCTTTAACAAGGAACCTCTCTAATGACACTTGCTTTTGCCTCCTTATGAGGATTTCACGGAAATGCGACGTTGCATTGTTGTTAAACAGATTCATCTCCCGCGCTGCTACAGCATTTTTAGCTTTTTTTTATCTTCACAGGACCATTGTTGCAGTACAGTTACTAAAGAACAGTCACTACACTTGGACACAAAATTTTAAAAAATGCGTTACGCGTGCACACATGTGGTCACAAAGTTATAATAAACAGTACATGCGCGCACGGATGTCGACTATACAAGTGACGCACGCTCACTTAGACAGAGCATGGAGACAATTACCCACAATCCCTCAGCTGGCTCGGTTGTGATCAGCAGACAAAGCGCACGCATACTACTCGAATGTCAAGACCTCACTAGTTTATCAAGCTAAAATTTATTAAATAATTTTGCTCTTCTTGCAAAACACTCGCAAAACAGACTAAGTTACTCGCATTCCAAGGTTCCAATGGCCGACATATAGTAAATATTAAAGACGATGTGATATATTAAGTAGAAAGAACAATTTTGCTTTTTTTCCCTTTCTTTCTAGTAGTAAATGCTAGCTGCGGTCTTCCTCTTAAGACTTTGAGAAAAACACCCATGTATGTCTGTGGGACCTACCTGGTAATGCTGGCCTCCCCTCCTGGTGTTGCTGGAAGTTCTGCAACCCGCTCGCTTTTTGGTGGATCTAGTGGCCTTTCCTCCCTTAAGAGTAAGAGACTACAGCTGCCTGATCAAAGACCTCAATCCAGTAATGTAAAAATATCGCAAATGCTATCAGTGTGGTGAGATGTTGTGTACTATCTAAAGCAGTAATATTTATAATGTTTTTTTTCCTTTTTTGCTTGCATGTCTACTTTCTCTCTCTCTCTCTCTCTCTCTCTCTCTGTTCTATATTTTTAAGTTCTGACCTCTAATCTGGTGTTTAACTTGAATGATGGTCAGTTTGTCAGTCGTGCAGACCTAATTGATGCTCCTGGCAGTTCTCTGGGTCGTGGCACTCAAGTGGCCGGCTTGGGTATGTAAAATTTATACCTAACCATTGTTTCTCTGCTTTGTCAATGTGGAACCTCGACATACAAATGGCCTCCCTTATAAATTTTTCCCTTAAAAAGAAAATTGCATTGGCATACAAACACTTTCGGCATACAAACAAACAAACTGAACCGAACACCGGCTATGTTGCGTGTATATACGAGAGATGTCAAAATTTGAAAAACAAAAAAATGATAAGTGTTGAAAATTGGTAATATTTGTAATATTTTTGGGTGGATGGATTATCTGGATTTACAATTTTGTAATGGGAAAATTGATATTGCAATATAAATCATCTCCTTCAGAACTCGCCTACAGAACGAATTAAATTTGTATGTCGAGATTCCACTTAATTATCTTTTTTATGCCATCTCTTTTTTTCAAGCACGTATTTTCAGTATATAGACACACACATACATAGATAGCTATGTGTGTCTATATACCGAAAATATGTGCTTGAAAAAAAAGATACATAGAGACATATAATTTTTTTGTGGTCAGAATTTCTAAATCATGTTCATCTGCATACTTTGTTACCGTAAGCATATTTGTCTTGATTACCATCATATGGCTTCATAATTAATTTAATTGTTGATTTTTGCTTGTAATGCACCAGGGGCCTGCTATGATGCTCTAAACAACTTGATCTGGACTTGCTCTAGTGACTACATGGATCAGTGGTCAAACCCAGGCAACCAAGCTTTTCATCACGTGTGTAAACGCCTTGGCTTCAGCCATGTCATCAGAGAGCCCAAAGGTAAAAAATATGGATTGAGAGCAATGATTTGCAGGAAGGAATGGATTGCTCTGTTTTTATCAAATTTTAGATCCTGTCTACCTTTAATATTGTCACACTCCATCGACCTCTGAAGCTGTGTGCAGTTTGTTAATATACTTAACAAGTCAGCCTGAAATGTCTCTTTCTGTACTATACAGCATTTTACGTACCACTTCAAAGTTTTAAAATACCCATTGTTTTTTTTTTATTTTTTATTTTTTTAAGGATTTTCAAATAATACAGACTCAAACAAACCCACCCACCCA
>JAOVVA010000029.1:15054607-15066518 GCA_028565275.1 Leiocassis micropogon | reverse complement strand
GTGAGCATATTGGTAGAAGGATGCTGAGGTTGGAACTGCCAGGCAGGAGGTCTAGAGGAAGACCAAAGAGGAGATTTGTGGATGCAGTGAGAAGAGGAAGCAGAGGATAGGGTTAGATGGAGGCAGGTGATTCGCTGTGGTGACCTCTGAAAGAGATTAGCCGAAAGACAAAGATGAAGAAAGAAATAGTCTAAACCAGGCCATCAAACTACTTATCTGTCAGTTGTCCAATTTTTTTTAAACCTGTGAAAATGGAGAGATTTTGTAAAATGTTTATTGTCTACACATGAGTCACATCTTCATTGCATAGGCAAAAATACAGAAATTGTGAAGTCTAAATGTGCATACATGGGTAGTGACAACAGGAAAAAAGTGTCCGGATTGCTTTTTAAATCAGTGTAATGATCTTGTACATGTTAAAAAAATCTACTTCACACATACTATACAAACTAAAAAAAACTATATTAATAATGTAAATTTCAGCTCATCAGCATGAAAATATAGATCGATTTTTAAGATGCTGCAGGATTATTTGGAATGTTATCATTGAATGTTAATTCTTTTTTTTTATATTTCTGACCTCAGAAAATGTAGATCTCTTTTCATCCTCAATACATTGTGTACCACAGGTGGCTAGTTATCATCTTTTAATGCCTTCTGAATGCTTGTAACCCAACAAGTATGATGGATCATTAGAGCCTGATTTTGCAAACCCAAGTCTAACTGATGTTTTGTCTTTGTGATGTGACGCATTTAATAAAGTTGTGTTTTTGTTTGTGTGCTATGATAGGGAGATTTTTTTCCAGGAGGTTAGCTCTATGCAGCACTCCAAGTGTGTTGTGCTTCTGGCCAAGACCAGAGCTCTACTGAAGAGCTTAATGAATCGTTCAGAGCTACTGCTACATGTCACAATTTCTCCACACTGTGGGAGCCTAACCTCAACACCTACAAGCCCACCAGGTATTTTCCACTTCCCTGTATAAAAAATACATTTAAAACAGAACTGTTTATTTCACCATTTCCTTATATAACACAGTTACGCACTAATACATATTAAAAACTATAAGAATCTCATAAGAAACCGATAAGAATCTCATAGGGCCATGTTATGAATAATTTGTCGAATTTTCAATTATTTAGAAGACACATAAGTTCTACCTAGATACTGTTTCAGGTAGGAGTTATTTTCAGTTACTGTAATTGTGGGTATTCTGTTAAATTTTGGCTGTTTTATGTCTTGGACTTGTTGCATAATCTCTGTCATTTTGCAAACCTCTCAGAACACTTAGTGTAGCAATGTTATTGTACTAGATGTCCAGTAGGAAGATACATTTTATGTATACTAATCATTGACTGTAGTAATTCACAAAATGCTTATGCATACAGTAATTTTTTTTTGCAAGCAACAGTTCAGTTCATCTTCTGCGGCATGTTGCCTTGTAGCTACTGTATGTTAGCTATACATTTATGGGACAGCTTGAAAGTTTATATTAGCAGCAGGTATTGTTGATATCACCTTGCTGTCCCTATAATGACTTTTAAGTTCCCTTCAGTTTTGCACACATTGTTATATAATTATACACTTAATTTCACTTTGGTTATGTTTAACATTTTTGTCATCTGCACACAATAACATCAATTGGTTGCAAGTAATTTAGAAAAGCACACCCTTATGTGTAAAAAAAGTTCACAGTGGTAGCTCACAGAAGACCTCTGAGATCAAACAGAACATAGATTTGGACAAAGAGAAAAGTCCATTGCTAAAGTTTTGATTGTTCCCAGAAGTACAATGAGCTTCATCATGGAAACAGTTTTGAACAATCAGGAATGTAGAGCTGGTTGTCCAGCCAGTCTCAGGTTAGAAGGGCCTTGGCAAGGAAGATCACCAAGAGTCCTACTTTATCAATTCCAACTTTATCAGAGCTTCAGAAATCCTCAGGAGAGATGGGAGAGCATGCTGTAATGGTCAGAGCTTTATGGCCGAGTAGATAGATAGAAGCCACACATTTTATTTTTCATTTTCTTTTGATAAGCAGATAAAAGTCTTGTTAAGATTAAAATATCTTACAAGGGAGACTTATTCACTTTGTGTGTTGAACATCTGGCTGAAACCATTTTTTTTAAAGGTAATACCACACCCATTATGAAGCATGTTGGTAGAAACATCATGCTACGTGGATGCATTTTAATGTCAGGTCCAAAGAGATCTGTCATAATTGGGGCAGGATACATGCAGCCACATATAGACTGATGCTTGTTAACCTGGTCCAGACTGCATACAGCCTAGAGTGAGCAGTCACCCTTTAAGCATAACCCAAAGCATAAACCAAGACAACGCTAGAGTGGCTTTGAGGCAAAGCTGTGATTGTCCTTAAGTGGCTCTGCCAAAGCTCAAACATGAAATCTCTAGAGTATCTGTGGGGTGACCTGAAGATTGTAGATACTACTAATTCAGTCTGATTGAGCTTGAAAGCTGCCGTCAAAGTCATGTTTGTAAAGCTAATAGAGAGGTGTTGCTAAAGATTCTTCTACAAAGTATTATGTTATTATGTTAGTATTAAGTAGTAAAAAAACTTACGTTGAATAATATTTCAAGATCATACTTTTTTTTTTATTATGGATTGATTGTTTTGTTTGTCATATTTGATTAATTCTAAATGGAATTTTGAATTCAAGTTATGAATTTCAGAACCTGCTCAAGGTGTTAATATACAATATTTACATTAAGTGCAATTAAGTAGTCCTGATATAGTAAAATTTTGATACAGCAAGTTTCCATCATCATTATATATTAGCAGTATTATAATAACAGTATATAGGGATCACAGTCCATATTACAGTGGAACCTCGGATTACGAGTAACACGGTTTGTGAGTGTGGTGCAAGACAAGCAAAGATTTTTAATAAATTTTAACTTGAAAAATTTGCATTGTCTGGGTTTACGAGTACCGAGTATCATGTGTCACGAATGCGCTTCTTGTTTCGATGCCGAGCGTCACGTGATCACAACTGAGCCAACGGTTTTTTTCTCTCTTGCGCTGTGGAATTGTGGGTAATCGTCTCCCCTGCTGGGTCTTAGTGCTCGTCTCTCACTGGTATAATCAACATCCGTGCACACCTGTACTGTTTACTATAACACTGTGACCACGTGTCTGTGTGTGTGTGAGAAACATATTTGATTTTGTGTTTGTAAGTGTGTGTGTACAGCACGCATGTACTGTTTATTATAACACACGTGTGCGCGCCTATAAAAGCAAAAGCAAGTCTCATTAGAGGGTAAAGATCCATTTTTTCTCTCCCTCTAAGTATCATCCTGTCGTGTGTGTGAGCGCGCAATTTGACACCGTGCTCCTTCACTCACACCAACACACACACACACACACACACATACACATATGCCTTTACAGACCCCCTCCCACCCTCTCCTCCTCACGGCTTCCCACACACATACAGACGGACACACTCTGCCTTATACAGAAACTCTGCTCTGTTGCGATACTTTTCAAAGGTAAAGTGCAGGTTCATTTGGGTTTTTTTTTTTGTTTTTTTTGTTACTTTACAGCAGTGATTCCGTTAGTATGCGCTCACGCGAGTGTAATTAGCGATGTTCCTTGCTAATTTTTCCGATAAAACAGTCTCTCCGTTAACACACACACACACACACACACACAGCGCCTGCACGCACAAATGGAAACACTCATCTCTCGGGATTTCTTTTTACTTTTTTTTAAAGGTAAAGTGCAGTTTAATTTGTTTTATTTTTACTTTATATTTTGTATTAATTATTTTTATGCATTTATTTTTTTGGGATGTAGAATTTGAGTTTCCATTAATTCTTATGGGAAAATTAAATTTGGTTTACGAGTGTTTTGGAATACGAGCCCACTTGCGGAACAAATTATGCTCGTAATCCAATGTTCCACTGTATTGCCTTTGTTGAAGTAGCATTTATTATTTTCATCCATCATTTATCTTTAGTTTTTTTATTTTAGGTGTGCATTGAAGCCAAAAATTTGGTATCAAATAGACTGCAGCAGAAATATTTTGTGACTGCAGTGATAGAGTAGGAACAAGGACTGTTCTCTTTCAGCATCTCACTATGGGACAAACCCCTTGCACTATTGTATTACAACAGCCAGAATTAGCTATCTAAATGTTCGATCACCCCAGGGGACTTGTGGAGCTGCAGGTATTTTCAGAACATCTATTCAAGTCTGTGGTTCAGCTAGATCTCAGAGCACTCTCTTTGAAAACAGTGATGCTAATACCACTGGCTTCAGCAAAGCCTGTCGGTGGCATCCAATTTTTGTACATTAATCATCATGTATACAATTTCTATTAGGTGAAGCTCAGGTTTTGTTGAAGCCGAATCACTCTTTCATCCCCAAAGTTGTTGACACACTACTGTTTTTTTTGTACTGTCTATGTATTAGCATGCCTTAACCCACGTGTTATGAGAGGGGTGTAAAAAGTTATAAATAAATTTATGAAGAAATAAGTGAAAAAGAAAGATTACAATATACACATGTACATAAATGTGTATGCACGTATGGAGTTATGTGGAATTAATTGGCACGCTCTCTGATCAGATTCATGAGGTAGTCACATGGAATGGTTTTCAGTACACAGGTGTGCCTTGTCCCCCGTTAATTTGTGACATTCCTTGCCTTATAATGTGCTTTAGACCATCAGTTGTCTTGTGCAGTAGAAGAGTGGGGAGTGCTTATACAACTAATAGTACAAATCCACATCATGGCAAAAAACAGTTAAGTAAATAGAAAAACAGTCTATCATTGCTTTAAGAAGTGAAGGTCAGTGATTCTGAAAATGATTTAGTGCTGCATCAGATGACTGGGCCTCCACAATCACCCAACCTAAATTCAAATGAGATGGTTTGTGAACAGTTGGACTTGAGAGTGATGGAAAAGCAGCCAACAATTGTTTAACACCGCTGGGAACTCAAAATTGGGAAAACCATCCCAGATGACTGCTGTGTGAGGCTGACTGGGAGAATGCCAAGAGTGTGCAAACCTGTCATCAAACCAAAAGGTGGCTCCTTTGAGGAATCGACAAATCTAAAACATATTCTGGGTTATTTAAAACATTTTTGTGGACTGCATAATTCCATATTTATTCTGTCATAGTTTCAATGTATTCCGTGTTAATATACAATATTGAAAATATTAAAAATAAAGAAAAAGCATTGAATAAGAAGGTGTCTCCACACTTTTGACTGGGTGGTACTTTATATACAGATAAAGAAAGAGAGGCATCTTTCATCAGAATAAATGACTCCTCTAACAATATTATGGGAAGCAGCAAAATCTGTTTTAGAGAAAAAATACATTGGAACAAAAGACTAGGGAATTAGAAATTCTAAGAGCAGTAATCTCAGAAAGCACAGAAATAGGATTCTCATTAGAAGATAGTGACTTCATAAATAAAAAGCTCAATTTCAGCTATACTCATCACATGCTGATTCAGGTTAAATATTTTAGAAATAATATGAATCTGTCAAAGTTAATTGAAGCACAGACAAATCCTATAGATAAACTGACAAAAGCAGATCAATAGTAGATCCAACAGCAATGAATACCAGCAGCATATCGCGTCAACTAAAATTCAGTGCTACATACAGTAGGACATTGTCCCAAAGCAGCTTTACGGAAAAAAATCTAAATATAAAAAATATATTACACTTTTTATCCTAATTTTTAATTGCTGGTCAACAGAGACACAAGTATTATAATCAAATCAGCCCAGATCAGTCTGGATTTATTAAACAATGTTGTGGTCTTTGGTCTTTGATAGAAGCTTGGCAATTTGGGGGTCATGACATCCCATAGCGAGAAACCAAAATGAATGCTTGAAAGAGATTCAGGTTTTGAAGACAAGCCTGCCATGTAAAATCTGAGCCAGTGCCTCCATATCTTGGGCAATACAACATAAACCTGTATTACATTTAAACCACTTGGCATTAAATCAGTATTTTTGTTTCGATTTCTTTTTGACTTTAATCGCTGCAATCACAATTTAGATTGACTCAGGGCTGACTCAGGGCTTCCATCATGCTCCCTTGCTAAATAGTTGGCACCAGTGTAAACCGAAAGCTTGGATATATCTCCATAACATTTTTATTAATTGACACCAAATACAGAACTGTACCTTTGGTACCCTAACTTTATATTAATTGTTTACTTGGAGCCACTTTTTGAAACAGGTCAATCCATCACATTTAGCTGGAATCCCATAATTGCTCTTGCTTGTTCAATATTTATTTAGCAAACAGAATTGCAAAAAAAGGCTAAAATATCACAACACAGGTAAACATTGCCCGTTTCATTGCTACTTCTAATAATAATTTTTAATAAAAGTAGTATCAGAAAGAAAATCATTGTTCATAGCTGTATTTATTCTGTAATAGCAGTGCGTAGCAATATTGTATATTTATAATCTTTGTGATTTTGAGTTTTAACCAAGATTAAAGCACAATTGTAGATCTGTATAATGGTAAAAGTTTATTTATACCCACTGAATTGTTCTAATTACTTCCAGCCTGTAAGATGGTGTCAGATACCAAGACGGGTATGGTGAAGCAGCCAGTTTTTCTACGCAGTATGTCTGCTCCCTCTGACCTGGAAATGATAGCAAACCAAGATCTGGAGTTTACACATGCAGCACAGAGGTAAGGTGTTTTATTTACTGTACAGTCGATCATTAACAGCTACTAGAAAAGAGCATCTGTAAACTGGTAGTTTCCCAGTAGGAGTTGGGTGTGTGTATGTTTTGTCTTACACACACACACACACACACACACACACACACACATGTACCATTAAACCTTGGATTGCGAGCATAATTTGTTCCAGAAGTGTGCTTGTATATCATTATTCCCTATTCCCCATATTATTCCCTATATTCCCTATAAGGAATAATGGAAACTTCGATGAGTTGTTTCACAACCCAAAAATATTCATATAAGATAATGAATACAAAAATTAGGTAAAAATAAAACACATTAATGTGCACTTTACCTTTGAAAAGAACTGGTGTTAGATGAGGGAAGAAGGAAGGGGGGCAGGAGCAGGGGGACGTCTTTTTTATACACACACACACACACACACAAACACACAAACACACACAAACGGAATCACTCCTCAGACAGATTTATCTCTTGATAAAGGAATTGTCTGTAGACCTCCGAGACAGGATTGTCTTGGTGACCAAGAACCCGATGGTCACTCTGTCAGAGCTCCAGAGGTCCTCTGTGGAGAGAGGAGAACCCTCCAGAAGGACAACCATCTCTGCAGCAATCTACCAATCAGGCCTATATGGTAGAGTGGCCAGACGGAAGCCACTCCTTAGTAAAAGGCACATGGCAGCCCGCCAGGAGTTTGCCAAAAGGCACCTGAAGGACTCTCAGACCATGAGAAACTAAATTCTCAGATCTGATGAGACACTCTGGCCACTCTACCATATAGGCCTGATTGTTGGATTGCTGCAGAGATGGAGTCCACCTGTGGTAAAATCAACTGAATTTACCACAAGTGGACTCCAATTAAGCTGCAGAAACATCTCAAAGATGATCAGGGGAAACAGGATGCGCCTGAGCTCAATTTTGCGAAGGCTGTAAATACTTATGTACATGTGCTTTCACAATTTTTTTTATTTTTAATAAATTTGCAAAAATCACAAGTAACCTTTTTTCATGTTGTCATTATAGGGTGTTGTGTGTAGAATTCTGAGAAAAAATAAATTTAATCCATTTTAGAATAAGGCTGTGACATAACAAAATGTGGAAAAAGTGATGCGCTGTGAATACTTTCCGGATGCACTGTAACAAGGTTGTACTAAAGATATGAGGCCTAGGACTTTTGCACAGTACTACACACACATACACACACACATTTACACACACACATTTACACACGCACACACATACACACACACACACACACACACACACACACACACACACACACACACAGAGCACATACATATCATATACATATCAGCCATAACGTTAAAGCCACTGCCAGGCGAAGTGTATAACTTTGATTATCATAGGTCTTGCAGATGATTTGTTGGAATCAGGAAAAGTGGGCAAGTGTGACCATTTCAATGACTTTGACATGGGCCAAATTGTGATTGCAAGATGACTGGGTCAAAGCAACCGCTCTTTTTTGCGGGATGTTTTCGGCCTGCAGTACCACGGGGTGGCCAAGACTAATTGATGCACGTTGGAAACAAAAGCTGGCTCGTGTAGTCTGATCCAATAGAAGAAAAAAGTTAATGCTTGATCCTTTAGAAAGGTGTTGGTGCATACAGTGCATTGTAGTTTGTTGTGTATGGAACTGTGTAGCCGCAGACAGGACCGACAGTGCCCATACTAAACACACCTGCAATTGGCACAAAAGTATCTGAACTCTGGCCACAGAGCAAGAAGAAGGTGGCTTGGTCTGATGACTCATGTTTTCTTTTACAGCATGTAGATGGCTGTGTGCGTGTGTGTGGCAGTATGGCTCGTTGGGCAATGCTCTGCAGGGAAACTGTAGGTTTCAACAATTCATGTTGTTTTGACACGTACCACCTACCTAAACATTGTTGCTGACCAAGTACACCCCTTCTTGTTAACCGTAATCCCTGATGGCAGTGGTCTCTTTCAGCAGAAAGTGTGCCCTATCACACTGCAAAATCTGGTTCAGGAATGTTTCAAGGAACACAACGAGTTTGAGGTATGGACTCAACCCAATTAAGCATCTGTGGAATGTGCTGAAGAAACTCATCACTTACAGTACTTCAAGGATCTGCTACTGATGGCTTTGTGCCAGACACTACAGCATACTGTACCTTCAGAGGTCTAGTGGAGTTCATACCTTGATTAGTCAGGGCTGTTCGGCAGCATGTTTGACTAAGCTGTAGGCCTCTCGATCAGCAGACAGAAAGTTATGTTGAATGCAGACCTGCCAGTTTATCTTGTCCTTCATGCTTCTGTGTTGTCACCCTGTTCTCATACCTGTTTCTGTGCCTTAGGACAGAGTCAGTATATGTGTTAGTATTTATGTACAATATGTTTGGCCAAGGGTGTCTGAGAGGTAAAATGCTCTCAGTCATTTGTGGGCGAATTCTTCTAGCCAGAATTGAAATGAGATAGTCAGATTGACCAAGGTGAGGCACGGGTGTGACTTTGTAAGCATTGTATACTTGTATATACATGGTCCAGGGTTTTATGTTTCCCAGTGAAGCAGGAGAAATTCTGTTTAAATGTTGGAACAAAACTGATTGCAAATTGCAGCGATTAAACGACACTTCAGGTATCCCAGATGAACAGACCAGTCATAACAGTGACTGTGAGTGTCAGTGCAGGATGTTAGCTGCTGAATCACTTCAGTAGTTCGAGTAGAAATTCAAGCTAAATTTGGTGTTGATGGAGTAATGAAAAAATGAATTTAACCAGTTTCTTACACTGTGTTGTGTGTATCTGTTCTGTAGGAGGCGCCCTCACCCTACCAGTAACAGAAGTAGCTCATTTACACTGTTGCAATCTCTGGCAGCTGAAGACGGCAGCGAGAAGCCAACTTACAGTGTGCTGCTGGGACAACTGTTTGCCTTCATTGGCACCAGCCCTGACCATGCTGTGAGTATGCTGATTAACAACCTCACCAAAGTGACCAAGTTATCCTTCCCAGGTTGAAGGACTGAAGGGTGTGTAGCGCTGTGCGTTTCAGTAATAATTTACTTTTTTCAGACTTTTCAGTTTTCAGCAGAGCAGCAAACACACATATACACACATACACACACTGATCCATTCAGCTTAGCTTGGTTCTATATCTCCTGCCAGCACAAAAGACAGTAATAAATTTCCTGTAACATGTCAGCTTCACCCCCCTCCCTCCATCTCCAGGGGAGACTTAACCATGTTCCTGCTGTGACATTAAGTTGTAATTGTGGCCTAAACCTATACATTTTTTAACCTTTCCATCAGTTTTGACAAAATTAGCTGATCTACAGTCTCGTGCATCGAGTAAGATGTGTAAGATGCCCAGTAATCATTGGGCATTGGGCAAAGATGCTAAACTAACATTAGTAACCTTCATTTTGTATAGGTGTCTAGTAGAAGTTTTCTGGCAGCAGCTCAGACACGCTGGAGAAGAGGCTGTACGAGGAAGCAAGCACTGGTCCACATGAGGGAGCTCCTCACCACTGCTGTTCGAGTCGGTGGAGTAACACACCTGGTGGGTCCTGTCACCATGGTGCTGCAAGGAGGGCCCAGGTATGGTTTCCTTGCAAATATGAAAGTTGTGGTGGACCTTTTTTTTTTTTTTTTTTTTACATTTTCCAGTTTTTATTATTTTTTTAAATTAGAGTTGTGGTAAGTCTGTTTAAGGATGATGTCTCTTTCTGATGTCCACTTGCAGGATAGAGGAGTTGACCTGCGGTGGCATGGTTGGACAAGTTCAGGAGGCCTTTGGACAGACTATGACCTCTGTCGTATCTCTATGTGCCTGCTATCCGATTGCCTGTGCCAACAGCATTGGCCTACTCTGCACCATCCCTTACACCAGGCAAGCAATCAACTTTAGAATGTATAACTTTACACATTTAAATAAATAGGAAGTAGACTTGGCTGGACAGTTTTGACATGCTTTTATCCCTTTTTATCTTCACTTCATATTTAAAGAGTTAGTACCCCTATTCATCATAGCTTTTAATACAGCAGATATTGTAAACATACAATCTAAAAATACAATCATGGAAAAAAGAACATACTCCTACTTCAGTTTTAAATTTTTATTTCTCAATGCCTAAATAACAATTGTGTCAGCCATATTAACTTCTATAAGCGAAGAACTAACATTAGGCGACAACAAAAAAAAGTTATATATTTATTCTATTTACTGTATTTGCACAAGAGCACAATTCTGTTTCTGGTAAAAAAGGGGCTAGTTAAAAAAAAAAAAAAAGGATATGTCAGCTTGTTTGTCAGCATGACTTTGCAAAAAAAAACAAACCAAAATATTTCTGTAAATCTATAATATTTCATCATTGTATACTTATAATCATTTTTATAATTATGATATCATAATTATTTTAAAAAAGATCAAACTGAACATATGCAATAAATTTGTCTAGAGCTGCTCATCTGTCTACATTTGGCCCCTGAGGTCTAGACTTTTTGCAGGAAACTTGTTTTAATTGGGTCTTAAAATTAAAATAATAATAAAAAATTCTGTCCCCCTTTGTAATTGTGATCAAATATAAATTGTACAGAATTGAATGTTGGTTCATAGTCTGCATATGTAAAGATTCTTTGCATCTTTAGGAGTGAGGAGCAATGTCTGGTACGCAGCGGCCTGGTTCAGTTGATGGACCAGCTTTGCAGTCTTAGTAGCCAGAGAGACTGCAGCTCCAATGAGAAACAAACCAAAAAGCAGAAAGTTGCTACCATGGCCTGGGCTGCATTCCAAGTGCTTGCCAATCGCTGCATTGAGTGGGAGAAAGTGGAAGGTACCTTATATTTTGCTCAATATTTGTGTGCTGAAGCAATATTATATGGCTGTTTTAAGACTTTCAAAGCATTTCCATGTGGTCAGGGTCCTTTCGATTTTGAGTACACATAAATATGTTGATGATTCCCTTTATCCACTCATTCATGTAGCATTGCCAGTGATCGCTCTTTAATGGAAGGGTATAGTCTATTATCTACACTACCGTTCAAAAGTTTTAGAACACTTTCTAACCCCTTGATGATTCCTGATTTTTATTTCTTTCTACATTGTAGGAATGCTGCTTTGCGTCCAAAAAATGCATTAAGCTCCTTTGAACAGTTAAAGTTGAGATGTGTCTGCTACTTCTGCTCTGTAAAGACTTCATAACGCCTCTAATCTGAGGTGCTGTTAATTGGTCATTT
>JAOVVA010000029.1:15044198-15054507 GCA_028565275.1 Leiocassis micropogon | reverse complement strand
TGCCGGTCCCAAGCCCGGATAAAATGGGAGGGTTGCGTCAGGAAGGGCATCCGGCGTAAAACCTGTGCCAAGTTTTAGTGCGGACTGGATATTCCGCTGTGGCGACCCTGTGTCGGGAGCAGCCGAAAGACCAATAACAACGTTTTTAGCATGATCTTTGCAGGATCTCCACTCCTTGGAAGAGTAGCCATAATTATAGACTGTTATTGTTTAAAATTCAGTATCACAACATGACACAACTGACACTGAAAGGCTGCATAAATCTGATGTCTGGTCTATGAAGAATCAAATTTAAGCTAAACGATTTGAAATGATTTACTTCAACCATAATTTATGTGGATGCCAAAAAACCCTTATATTGATGTTCTTTTCCAAACCTTACTGCTTCCTCGTGCTCACAAGAATGAGCATGCTGGAAACAGAGCATCAAAAGGGCAATCTTCTGTGATGTAAACTGTAACTATCTTTATTATTTTAGGCTACACATTTTGATGTTAGATGTTTAAATTTTTTTTAGGTGGTTCCACAGACGCAGTGCATTCTGGATTAGCTCGGCAAGTATCCAGTCTGTTGACCAATCATCTTGCAAGAGCTACAGAATGCGCTGGCAACCAAGCAGCTGGAAATGATGCCCTACAAGATGTGCTTAGTCTCCTGAATGACCTGTCTAGGTAAGCATAGTGAACATTGAAGGACATCTTACTGAAGTGCACATACTACCGTCATGTATCTGTAAAGATGGCCAGTAGTTTATGCATTATTACTTTAAACCTTAATGTATTTGATGCATAGGCAACACATAAATTTATATTTGCTTATATTTAATTATTTATTTAGTTATTGTGTGGCACTTAAATGTTGTAACCTTATATCTATGCTTAATTTATTTTTGAAAAATATTACTGTGAAGTGCTTCATAGCTTCTAACTTAGCAAACTGGTGCAAGTACAGTAATCAGTTCATAGCCTTTAAAATAAGAATACCTAGTGAGGTTGAGAAAGAAGAAAAGAAAGTTTTGTTGTAGACAACCAGGTATGCCTTGGAAAAAATGAGGCTCATCATTTTTTGTAGTCAGCCTGGTCAATCTCTTGTCCATTGTTGAATTATATAATGTGTTGCTTATACATTAAATACATTAAGGTTTCAGATCAAAAGCTGTCTAAGGATATTTTTGGTGACAAACCACCCAATTTGGGGTTAGCAAAAGTATTGGAACATGTAGACCTAAGGTAAATTACAGCAAGTAAATAATTGATTGGCATAAAGCCAATAACTCACGAGAATTTTACAGACTGGTACTGCAGCTTATTTTAGATGCATCTTTTGTACATTGTAATGATATAAAAGGAACATTTTATGGTTTCACATTTTCTCACCTTTTTATTACTTTCAGGAGCAATATTGGCAAAGCAATTCTCAGCCAGCCAGCTTGTGTTTCTAAGCTTCTTTCACTGCTCCTGGACCAGCGACCTTCCCCTAAACTGGTGCTAATTATCCTTCAACTGTGCCGGGCTGCCCTTCCTTTAATGAGTGTGGAAGACTGTGGCAATGTGGCTTTGCCTCCTTGGAGCTACTTCATCAACGCCATAGACACTGAGCAAGAAGACGCCAGTGACCCCGCGTCCCGAATTGCAGCACTTCTGCTTGCCAAACTTGCAGACTATGTGGTGCCAGGTGAGAGCAGGGGTGAAAAATGACATTTTAACTACATTTGCTAGTATTTTTAACACAGAGAGATGCACTGTAGCAAATATCCAAGATACACAGAAAAATATTTTCTTACAAGTTTGCATACACCGGATAGAATATGATGATCACCATTTTTAGAAAATGTGAGAGCTCAAACATCTGAAATGTAGGCTCTTCAAAACCGTCAACATGCAATGCTGACATAAAAAAGTAATTGTGAAGCAATTTTCAAATGCTCACCTGTCTGAAAAAGTTGTAAACGATTTGAAAATGTGTATAATACACTGTACAAGAAAATAAAGTTCCTTTCACATACTATAATATATAATTTCTATTATATGATAGTAACCTTTTATTTCTTGTATGGCGTATTTTGCCACTTGTGGGAAATGACCACGAAATTTTCAAATCGTTCAAATATTTTTAGTTTCTACTACATAATGTTTCTGGATTTCATTGCATTACATTTTGCTCCGGTAGAATTACAATTCTGGACGACTTGTGTTTTTACATGAGTTCTGTTTTACGTTGGATATCTCTACTTTTACTCAGGGACAGGATTTGTGTACTTTGCCCTCCTCTGATCATTCCATATTCCAAACATATAGAAAAAAAACTGATCGCAGATTACCCCTTATGCCCAACTGCTGTAACCCTCACAGGGCCCAACACTTCAGATTTTTGTAAAGTCTCCAAGCTGCCTACTTTCCTAGGGTTGTCTTGTAGAAACTTGCTTTAGCCATCTCTTGCTATTCATTTCTGCCCTGGGGGTTTGTATGTTTCTGTATGAAAAAAAAAAAAAGATCAGCAATGTCTGCTTGACCAGATGCAACTTGTGTGTGTTAAATTTATAGTGACTGTTGTTCAGGTGGACCCAGCCACCTGAGGGGAAGTGATAAAGTGGTATAGTGTCTGTTCCGGTGGTTATCACCTTGGGAGAACAGGTGTAGCACATTAGGGAAATGTGCGAGTTGTAAAACGCACAGGTCCAGGTTTTTATTGATCAGTCGGAGGCTGCTCTTGCAGCCAACTATGAGACTGTGTTTGAACCAATTTTGAAATTAATAAGCATATTATGAAATGGACGATAATCAGACTGTGTGCTGAACTCCAATTCTCAGTGTTGCCAAGGCAGCAGGGTTTATAATCTTTCAATTAAACACCATGAGGGTTTTATCCCACATTGTTCAGTTTATGGTCTGCTTCCAATAAAAGGTTGGCCTTAACACATCATTCTACAAAGCACACAGCTGTTTTTCCTCAAAACATAAAAAGCGTAACTTTCTTGAACCTTTGTATCCAGGAATGGGAGAGTTCATCAGAGGAAGACCAGTAATGCTTTTTCCATTAGATTGCAGAATAAATCAAACACTACACTTTCACACACAAGCCCATTCCATGCTAAGAAGTATAAGGGAAGCCCAGGACACTGCTGAACCGACATGTTAAACTGAGGGTGTATTCACGCCTGACATGTTTGGTTCAATTAAAAACAAACTCTGGTGCAGTTGTTCTGTTAGTGTGGTTCACCTGAACATTCAATAGTTTAATGGTTTAATGAAATCAAATGTTCCTGCATGCTCTAGTTATTTAATGCAGCACTTTTGTGCATCACAGGTAGATGCAGGAAAGGAGAGAGTCAAAGAATAAAAGATCACTATTTGCCTACTCTTCAGGAGTTTCTGAAAAATAAATAAATGCCCATGCCTCTTGTTGTGTCTATTAGTCTGATGATAAAAATGCCAGTGTGAACAATAAGCGAACCAAAACTTTATAATAGTGAACCAAAGCTTTGGTCTGAACCAAGATAGCCAAACTAGGAGTGTGAACACACCCTGACATGAATTGAACCTAAAATGTTGCTCTTCAGGTACCCTGGGTTTCCGTCATATATTTGTGTTCTTATTGCTTTTTAAAAAAATTTAAAAAGTTTTATTAATATTTTTGTAAAACGTTGTTCTCTTTTTTATGTTTCTGTTACTCATAGGCAGCCAGACCCTGCTTTCCCCTGCCTCCTCTGAGCCAGATACCCGATTAATCTGGGCTAGCCCCATGGGCAATGTCAAGACAGAAAAAGAGGTCGGAGAAGAGGGAGAAGCAGTGGATGGCAAACTCTCCATCTACATACACAAGAGAGATGACCAATCTTCCCATGAAGTACTTCAGCCGTTACTCAGGTAAACGTGAGGCTCTAGACAAGATGCTGTATTACTTTGGGGCCCAAGGGAAATGTATCTGACAAAGCTAGCTTTATAAAAGGATTCTAAGGATGTTAACAAGAACAAGGCGTTTTCAGAGTTTTGCTATCGGACAAGTGGTCCACCATTTTGCACTTCACAAGTTCTGCAGGAATTGTATCTAGTTATTTTTTTAGTTTTATAGTAAAATTGTTTTAAAGATACATAGTGTTCATGTTCTCGCTAAATTACTATAATATTTTATACTCATTTTTTTGCCATACAGTTTGAGCATATCTTCTAAAATACCTTTTACCTTAACATAAATTTTATGCAATTTTGTATGTAATGTTTCTGCAGTAGCTCAGATGGGCGCCCTTTTCGGCTTGGCACTGGAGCCAACATGGACAAGGTGGTGAAAATGGACAGAGACATGACCAAGGTCAATTCCATCTGTATTATTACAGTTTTATATTAAAAAGTGAACTGTTTCAGTATTAAACTAATTACGTTTAGATTAATTTAGATTCATATATGAAAATTTCCCACAATCAGTCATGCAATGCTAAATTCATTCAAGTTCTGTTCTGTTAGTTTTTACATACAGTATGAGCAGCTTGGAATTGTATGGACTCCACAAAATTTTGACTCCACTGTTATGTTTTTCTCCTTATAGACTGGGTGCTGTGAAGTGGTCACAGAAGAGGCATCAGCAGCTCTGCGTAAAGCAGTTAAGTGGGCTCAGTCAGGGCTCATTGTGAGTGTGGGCCCCCCAGTGGAAACTCTAATTCAAGAGACTTCAGGGGGAAGTGCGACTGGAGACAAGAAAAAAAGTGCCCAGAGTGCAGTTTGCAGAGACAGGAATGCAGAACTGTCTAGGTAGAAAACATTTAGTAAAATATAAGCTCAGGCTGCGTTTACTCATCTCCTTGTTTAGAGAGAAGATGTATGCTTCTGTTAGATGCTAAACTGTTGTGGGTGAAATAATTTATCTTGCCTGCATTAATGTCAAAATGTCCTGTGCTCACTGTATCAACCTGTTTGATACCTTTATGACAGCTGTGCACTGCAAAGGCATGCAGTATCATATATACTGTACAATATATAATCAAAAAAGTAACTCGAAACATTATACCACGTTCCAAATTATTATGCAAATTGGACGTAAGTGTCATAAACATTATGAGGTTTTTTTAATTAAACTCATGGATGGTATTGCGTCTCAGGGCTCTTTGAATCACTGAAATGAATCTCAGACACCTGTGATAATTAGTTTGGAAAAAGGAAAAGTGCTGAAGAAGGTTGTTCCACATTATTAAGCAAACGTCAAATAGTGCAATGCCTTGGACAAGGTATGATTTTGATTTCAGTAAATATGACCTCCTAATGCTGCAAATTCAACAAAAGCCTATTTTCAGTTCTTTACAACCTACTGTATAAAATGTTTTAACTCTGTTGTGCATAATAATTTGGAACAGTGGGTTTTCAGTTTTTTATTATTGAAATAAATATGATCATTAGGAGGTTTGTTCAATAAAATTCTAATTATACCCTAATGGTTGATGACTTGAAAATTATAGTGACTGTCATTTGTATTGACTAATTATGAAAATCAGAGAAAGATATAATTTGCACAATAATTTGGAACATAGTATACTTACAAAACAGCACTGTTTTGTATAATTTAAAAGTATTTACAACAGGATATGTTGCTCTGCTGTGTAAAAGATATGGACCCACATCTATTGCACTTTTTGCTTTCTCTCGTCTCAGATCTGACCCAGTCCGTCCGTTTATAAGTGGTCATGTAGCAAACAGCATGGCTGCTGAAGTCATTGCTTTGCTTCACAGTCTCCTTACAGCACCAGAGTCGAACACTGCTCAAATTTGGACAACTACAGCAGAGAAGGTTGGCACTCAGTTTAATATACAATGTAGTTTATTCTAATTGCGCCAGTTTGGTTTGTGATGAAACATTTTAATTTTTTATTTCCCATTTTAAATTATTTTACTTTGTATTTCAAAATAACAAATTTCTTCTTTTCTCATGCATGGTCTTTCATGCATTTGTTGCATAAAACAGGTACTGTCCAAGGCACTGATGTACATACCTCAGCTGGGTAAATATGCAGAGAGCATCTTGGAGAATGGAACGAGCAGTAGCAGAAAGCTGGCCAAGCTGCAAGCAATCAGCCGACAGGCTGTGGCAGCCTTGTGTGCCCTGGGTGGCTTTAAAGAGACCATCAAAATTGGATCAGAGGTTCAGGTTAGTACACAGAGTAGCATATAATATACAACAGACCTCAGAGTTTTTTTTCTTATTTCCTTAACTATTCTTCCTTGTCAGAATAATATTGTGATATTAAGGACAATTTAATTTTTCTTCTTTTACTTTCCTACAATGTACCTCTTATAGGTAGTAGGTAAGGGATTGCAAGGCAGTGTCGGAGTGGTCATGTCCATTAATGAGCAGGAAGGCATTGCTACAGTCAAGTTCCCTACCTGTGATTATCGTCGTGACTGTAAAGCCTCTGACATTTTGACTGTACCCATCTCCCGCCTTTCAACCCTGCGGTCAGAGGTAAGGCTTGAGCACAAGCAGTTTTCACATGATAAACAGAATTACTTTGGGATGTCATGTTAGAAAGAGAAACAGAAAGTAAAACAGGTGTTCTAGGTGTTCATGAACAATCCTAAATACTTTTAGAGACCTGAGCCTTTTAAGACTGATTGCAACAAGCACTGTATTGATTTGGGTGTATGTTTGGAGTATTTACATATTGTAAAGAAAATACTATGGCCATGATTTAACAGAGGTGGTCAAGATTACGTTTAAAGTAGTCATAATAGCCCAGAAATACTAGCTGGAAACAACACCAAAACACTACTGATTCACCATATTTTGCTATGGGTGTATTAGCTTTTCATTGTAAAAATCCTCATTTTTTTACCCAGAATTCCATCAATATGTATCTAGAGAGCACTTTGAACACATAGGTTCCTTTGGCATCATTTTCAGTTATTTTAGGTCATTGTGAATCATATTATGCTAAAAAAAAATTTCCTCTGAGGAAAACCCAAACCTCTTTAAATCTTGAATAATGCTACCTAATTTAACCTATATCCTGATCATGTCTTCTTCGTAGTCTTATCTATAGATGCTGCACATGCTTCCTCTGTTCCAGGCTTTGCCGCTCTATAAGCTGTCCATCACTGAGAAGGTAGTACAAGCAGTGCAGTCCATGCTGCTACCACAGGAGGGCAGTCTTTCCATCCATACTTGTCTACCAGCCTCAGGAGATGGCTCCAGCCCTGTCATGGCTGCAGTGCGACTGCTGGCTGAGATAAGGACAAGGTCAGGAAGTGCCATTCAGCTGAAACATTGTATACAGCTGTTTATTTATGCATAGCAATTGGATATTGTTAAATGAGCTTTGGACTCCGGTTTCCTCCCACAATCCAAAGACATGCAGATTAGGCTAAGATGGGAGTAAATCAGCTTTGGATATTGTTGCAACAGCATCCAAACATCCTTGTTCTCCAAAGCCTCCTAACCTCCTTATGCACCATTTTTTTCACTTTTTGAATTGAATTACTGAAATAAATCTAATTTTCTATTTTTATTTGTTGAGATGTACAGTAAGTTTTTTAAAATAGAATTTCAAAATATGCAACTGATGATATTTTTATGCCCTCCCCTTCTTTTCCTAAACCTATTAGAACTGCTTATTTTAGGTACTAACTTTTTAAATGCTTTTTTCTTTTCTTGCTAGCAGTTCTGGGCAATGGAAATATTTTGAAACATCTTGATATTTTACATTTGTTTTCACCAGTGCCTTGTGATAAATAAAGCCATGTATCTTAGGCATAATGCAGCTTCACTTTTTGTTCATGCTATTTATACATTACCAGACAATGTTTACAGTAAATCTAGTTGATCCTGGATTTTTTTTTGGCTAAAAACTGCTTTTTCACCAAATCAGATGACTTTGTATTGCAGAGTGTCAGGGTGGTCATTAGTGTTACCCTAATGCCAGTATTACTGAATTGTTTGTGTATGTACGTACGCGTTTGTGTGTGTGTGTGTGTGTGTGTGTGTGTGTGGGTTTCTTCCTTAACAGAGCATGTTTGGTTATGGCTCAGCTGCTTGAGGACAGTTCATTCTGTGAGGAGTTTATCCAGCAATGCCCTGCCGCTGTAGAAGTTCTCAACTTAGTTGCACAGGAGTGTAGCCCTGGTATGTGTCGGTGTATACTTCCTTTCTATTCAGTATAAAATAAAATTTATTTGTATTTATTTTAATATTTTTTTTTAACATTTACTTCTAAATGTTAACTGAAGTATCCAGTAAAGTCCAACATCAGAGACAGAAAACACTAAAGCCCCATGAGTTACACAGGAAATTGTATAGTGAACAGGAAATCCAAGTAACACACAAGATGTGAAATATGTTAGTACATCAGATGTACAGTAGCAGGGAGGACAGTTGGTCGTGGTCACCCAAGGCTTACTGATATTTGTGTGTGTGTGTGTGTGTGTGTGTGTGTGTGTGTGTGTGTGTGTGTGTGTGTGTGTGTGTGTGGTGCCGAGGCTGGCTTGCACGGTCCAATCCCATACAAGATCTACTAGGAAAAAATTGCTGCAAAAGTTATTAAAGCTGGGTCCAATAGAAAGATGTCAAAATCCAGAGTGTTTTGTAGCTTGCTACATACAGTGGTGTGTAGCCTCAGCCCAGTCAAAGTGCCCATGCCCATGTGCTCCACCAAATGTGCCTACAATTGGGCATGTGACAGTCAGAACTGGACCATGGTGCAATGAAAGAAAAAGCCTGGTCCGATAAATCTTGATAAAGCACAAAACTGCTTTGTGTATAAGAGACATGCATTGCGTATGAGTTGCTCTTACTGCATGACATTGCATTTTGCTAGTTTACTCAACTTAAGCTCCAGGTCTTGACTTACTATTTTAACCCAAGAAGCTAGCTGTTAAATATTCAGCTATCTTAAATTCTTATATTCAGCCAAATTGAATAGTTTTATTTACATTACTTAACTTTTTTGTTAGTCAAAATTTTGGTCAAGGTCAAACAGAAGAAGAATTTAAATTTTTATTGTTCTGTTAGTTCTGTTGTTAGGTTAGTGTTGCTATGATAGTGAAAGTGCAAGCATGCCATATATAACAACTCAGACTGAAAAAACATAAAATAGAAATGCATAAAAATGTACAAATTATAGAAATGTAAAATTATATGAAATAAAAATGAAACAATTAATATTTAATTAAATTATTTTTATTGAGTGTTTCTTTAGGAAGAAGCCTTCAGCCTTTTGACGTTTCTGCACTTTTTTGTTCATGTATAGGTGAGCGATTGGGCATGGTAGAGGCTCAGTGTGAAAGATTAAGAATGATGTATCGTGACTGTGCTCGTCCCCCTCCTCCTCCTCCTCCTCTCCAAATTGACAGACGTCAGGTACGAGAACCCTGTTCATTAGTCTAGAAATATTGCATTATTGGTTTTAAAGCATGAATCTTTTAGTAGAATTAATTATGTTTATTACCAAAACTTTTTAATTAGTATGTCTATTGAGTTAGTAAATAACTTTTTTTTTTTTGTAGAATTAATCTTTAGGTGTTAGTAAAAAGAATCAGCTCATCAATCAGATTTCTAAATATGGAGCACGGAAATTTCAGTTGTTAAATTTCACCTTGTAAATTTGTATGTTCTGTGGATATCTTCTCCTTTCAGCCAAAGCAAATCACATGGTGTCCATCGCGTGTCTTTCCACCAGTGCGTGCCTGTATGTTCTCATCTCATCAGACCTCTGTGACATTTCTAGCAGACCCCAGTGCTGGAGGTGGCCTCCCTAGAGGCACTTTTATATATGCTACATCACCAATTCCTGTTCAGGTAGTGGTTTTGAAGCACACACTGATAAATAAATACTATAGCATTATACTGTACGGTACAAAATACAGCTTTTTTTGCAAACTGTTTTTATATACAGTGCATCTGAAAAGTATTCACAGCGCATCACCTTTTCCACATTTTTTTATGTTACAGCCTTATTCCAAAATGGATTAAATTCAGGTTTTTCCTCAGAATTCTACACACCCCATAATGACAACGTGAAAATTTTTTACTTGAAGTTTTTGCTAATTTATTAAAAATAAAAAAACGGAGAAATCACATGTACATAAGTATTCACAGCCTTTGCTCAATACTTTGTCGATGCACCTTTGGCAGCAATTACTTTTTGAATATGATGCCACAAGCTTGGCACACCTATCCTTGGCCATTTTCGCCCATTCCTCTTTGCAGCACCTCTCAAGCTCCATCAGGTTGGATGGGAATCGTCGGTGCACAGACATTTTAAGATCTCTCCAGAGATGTTCAATCGGATTCAAGTCTGGGCTCTGGCTGGGCCACTCAAGGACATTCACAG
>JAOVVA010000029.1:15015939-15027663 GCA_028565275.1 Leiocassis micropogon | reverse complement strand
CAGGACTTTGACTAGGCCACTCCAAAGTCTTCATTTTGTTTTTCTTCAGCCATTCAGAAGTGGACTTGCTGGTGTGCGTTGGATCATTGTACTGCTGCAGAACCCAAGTTTGCTTTAGCTTGAGGTCAGCTTGAGGCCTGGACATTCTCCTTCAGGATATTTTGGTACACAGCAGAATTCATGGTTACATTTATAACAGCAAGTCCTCCAGGTCCTGAAGCAGCAAAACCATCCCCAGACCATCACACTACCACCACCATATTTTACTGTTGGTATGATGTTATTTTTCTGAAATGCTGTGTTACTTTTATGTCACACATAATGGGACACAAAAACTTTCCAAAAAAATTCAACTTTTGTTTCGTCAGTCCACAGAGTATTTTCCCAAAAGTCTTGGGGATCATCAAGATGTTTTCTGGCAAAACTGAGACGAGCCTTTATATTCTTTTTGCTCAGCGGTGGTTCTCGTCTTGGAACTCTGCCATGCAAACCATTTTTGCCCAGTCTCTTTCTTAGGGTGGAGTCATGGACACCTGCAGTTCTTTGGATGTTGTTATGGGCTCTTTTGTGACCTCTTGGATGAGTTGTCGCTGCGCTCTTGGAGTAATTTCGGTCGGCACGCCACTCCGGGGAAGGTTCTCCACTGTTCCATGTTTTTGCCATTTGTAGATAATGGCTCTCACTGTGGTTTGCTGGAGTCCCAAAGCTTTAGGAATGGCTTTATAACCTTTTCCAGACTGATAGATCTCAATTATTTTCTTTCCCATTTGTTTTTGAATTTGTTTGGATCTCGGCATGATCTTTTGGCCTACTTCACTTTGTCAGGCAGGTCTTATTTAAGTGATTTCTTGATTGCAAACGGATGTGGCAGTAATCAGGCCTGTGACAAACATGCAAAAAAATAAGAAATCAGTAAGAGGGCAAACACTTTTTCACGCCACTGTATCCCTGATAGATAGATAGATAGATAGATAGAAATATTTTTTGAGGTTTTAATGCACTTTATTATGAAAACAATGTTAAACTCATGTACATCTACATTTTTTGTACTTTTGTCATATTTACAGTTTTTAAAGTCCCCCATCTCCCATACTCACAATTAACCCCCCAGTGCCCTTCTCTGTCTTAGTTCTGTTTTAGTCCATCAGTCCTTAAAATTCAGTCCTTTAGTGTTTTTCTGTGACTGCTGTACCTCTTCAATGAAGACATTATGGACGGGGTCACTGTTAGCGCCAACTCCTGTACAGGCTGTTTACAGTGTTTGCCATGTTCATATCAGCGCTGGTGCAGTGTTAGTTTCACTGATGCCATTATGTGTGTGACTGACCTCTTTCAGCGCTGACTTGGGTGTGTTGCTGCTCTGGTGGTCAGTAAGACCTACTCTAGGTTCCGGCTCCCCGGTGTTCTCCTGCTGGCTATCCCTGCACTGCTGCTGTAGCCCAGCCGAGTCGCCCCATGAGCTTCCCCGCTGCACAGCTCAGTGTAGACAACTGTTTATGCCCGATGTCATCACACTCAAAACACCGCAGCCACTCTTTGGTCGCAAAGATGGTGTACAGTAACTGTTGTCACCCTCTTTACACTTAATGTTATGTTTAAATGTTTAAAACTATTAAAATCAATCTACGGAAAGACAGAACGTTTGTGACGTTGGAGCTCTTACATCCAAACAAGATAGCTCTTGTGGGGCTGACAAACTTCCCGAAGCATGCCAGCTCCTTCATGATTACCTTGTCTTTTATGAACGGGGCATGTCTGAGATTTCCACTTGCGTCAAAGGGTCAGACAGAGGGATAACTTGGACCATAGATCCTCTTACTCGTATCCCACTCTTAATCAGAGTGCTTACGAAGTTTTGCCTTGACAAAAACACCACCACCACTTTGTTCATTTGGGAGACAGAGTAGATGTTTTTCACCTGACCGGCTCTCCCACCGCTAACTGTACCTCCTCCCCCTGTGTTCCGTCCTCCGGCATACACCTTGATGCCATGCTGGAGAGAGAGCGTAACTCTGCTGACCTCAGAGAGATGGACAGAGAGAGTACATGGTTCATGGGAATTTAAATTTGTGCTGCAGTCTCTTTACAGAGTATGAGTGGCATTCAAGTCAAGCAAGTCAAAACTTGTGATAAAGTTCTTTATGAATGAAGGTGTAAAACCAAATGACATCTACAGAACTTCAAGCCGGAGCAGTGACAAGACTCTTAGCCATTGTAAAACATTTGAACTAGGCCGTATGCAAACATCACTTGCATAGAACAGGATCTTGGCTAGGAGTAATTGCTATGCCCCTGTATTGTTCTAACCTCACTCCAAGTGATTTTCATGTTTGGGCCATTAAAAGAGTTCCTGGGAGGTCTGCATTTCAGACATGAAGCAGGCAGTTCGATCATGATTCCGGGATAGTGAGAACTTTCTCCCTTGATGATATGCAAACAGTAGCGAAATGAAGGATAACTGCATTTAGCTAAGCATGGAATTATATAGGGAAATATAAAAAGTTTTTGCGCTCATAACTGTGTTCAGAACAATCAAAAGGCCGGATTTGACTTAAACACACATCATTCAAAAACAAGTAGGGTATGCAAAGAATGTCACATGTTTAAGGCTAAGTAAAAAATATACACAAAGAAAATGTTTATAAAATAGAGAGACTATGTATACATATACATACAGTATATACTAAATGCTATGATTAGCACAGTCAGGTGAATAATCTAAAAAACTGTACATTAAGAGAAAGATTATACTGAACATGTGTACACGATCAGATGGTGGATAATCTAAAGAAACTTAGGTGCATCAATAAGATAAACAAGTTGGTATATCAACAAAAAAATATTATCCTCTATCATATTAATGGCATAAAAAATTAATTTACCTAATCATATTAGCATAGTCAGTTAGATAATCTGAAGAAATTATGGTGATGTTAGAGGGGGAGATCCCTCTCCTGACACAGAGGAGTTGGCATGAAGCCTTTGTGTTACTAAAAGTGCTTGGCTGAGCAATATAGGTTGTGAGAGGTCATCTTCATGATACCTTTCTGATCAGTTTGTTAGGGTTTCTGATGTAACTGGCTCTGATGCTACACAGGGTACAACAAACCGGTAAAAAAAATAATATTAATTGTTCTTAATATTTGTTTTACAAGGAGTGTCCCCACCTCCTGGTGTTGTCCTAGTCCTGCATTCTCTGCCTGTGGAGTTTCCCCTTGCCATGGCCTTTGCTGAACAGCTACTGACATGGACGGCTCATGAGAACAGTGAGCATCCAGAAGAGGAGCTAGACAGTATGCCGCCTTCTGTGCTTCTCCAGGTTGTGGAGCTACTTGGTAAGGATAACTCCTTTGATTCTTCTTTTTTTTTTAAAATATATATATATGTTCTACCAAATATCTCTTAAAAAAAAAAAAATTTCTCTTAAAATTTTTTTTTTTTTTAAAAGCTTACAAAAATCGGGGTATATATTTATTTATATGTACTAAAATTTACAAGGGGCATTCAAGTCAAACCTGAAAACTTCTGATGTAATTTCCCATGAATGAAGATGTAAAACTGATTAAAATTTATAGAAGACTTCAAGCAGAGTACGGTGATGACACTCTTAGTAAACACTCTTAGTTTACTTAGATGACACTCTTAGTAAACCATTTGAATGGTGCAAACATTGTAAAGAAGGCCGTACATGGGAATCATGATTCCGGCTGAGGTAGCTTGCGGTCCACTGCAATTATTCTCGTGAACGTTCAGTGAGTGGGATGTCTGATTCTTGAAAATTAATAGATAACTTGCTGTTATCTTGTGGGAGAGACACATCTGTCTGTGGGAACTGTACACAAAAATCATCAAAAAAACTTGCACATTACAGGAGCTAGTTTAGGACTTATTGCCATGTCCCCAGTCCTGACCACACTCCAAGCCATTTGCACTTGTTTGGGCCATTAAAAATGTCATTAAAAGGCCAGTGTTTCAGACATGAATCATCTGATCATCACTTCATAAAATGTTCTACCTTAATGATATCTAAACACTACAGGTGTATAGTGAGATAAGTGCATTAGTGTAGCAGGAGATTATACAGAGAAATAAAGAGATTTTTTTACTCTCATAACTGCGTTCTGTTATTCTGCACAAAAAAAGTCCCAGTTTGACTTAAATGCTCAATTGACTTTTTTTAATTATTAATAATTAGCAACTGCAATTTTCAAAAACAATCCTAACAGTGCAGTAACTTGGATAATTTTATTTTGTCTTTTCCTTTTTTTACAAGGTGGGCTTCTGTGGACTACTGATCTTTCACCTTGTATCAAGGAGTTTGTATTCCACCTGCTTGCTGAGCTTTTTCGCAAGATTCATCACTTAGAACAATGCAAGGGTTCCGCTGGCCTGTCAAGCTCTATTGCTTTACTTCTCAATCCATGCTTGGCAGTACTCATGGCTCTCCAGACAGAGCTTCGAAAGCTTTATGACCGGGAGACTCAGAGCTGGGGGCTGGCTAGCGGAAGCACCTCAGGAAGCTCCTTAGCACTGTCTTCTGAACAAAGCCGCTTCTCCACATACTTCCATGCCCTTATGGAGGTGTGCCTGGCTGTGGCGGAGGTTACTTTGCAGCTTAACGTGGCTGGTGGAGGGTTAAATGTAAGCAATATTCCCTCAGCCAGCACACCCAACCTTAGTGATTCTTCGTCTTCTTCATCATCATCACCAGGCCAAACCCCACAAAGCCCAAGTTTGTTATCAAAGCGCAAGAAGGTAAAGCTAAAGCGAGACCGGGCAACTGCAGCCATAGCGGCTGCGGCAACAGCTTCAGGAAAACGGGGTTCTTTGAGTGGCACAAAGCTGTCAGAAAGTGATTGTGCTCTATTAAATGTGGCTGGGGGAAAACCAGAAGACATGTTGTGGTTTCATCGCGGATTGACATTACTCATGATTATACGCCACCTCACATACAAGGACCCCCAGGGATTGAGTGTGACTGCGGATGCAGTTGCTGATGCCTGCCAGGCCCTGGTTAGTCCAACCGCTCATAGTCGGCTGCTAGTTCTCTCTGGTATTCCAACTCACTTGGAAGAAGCTGTGGTACGTAACGCAATCCGGAGGGCTTGCAATGCACATGGGGGTCTCTTCAAAGATGAAATATTTATTCCACTTCAGGCAAGAGATCTACAACAGAACAAAGGAGCTAGGGTCAGAACTCAGAGTACAGGAGCACAAGATGATAGGGCAGAAAAATTACATGCAGGCAGTATGGAAAGTCCAGATGGTTCCAGCAGTGCAACCCCAGCACAGAGTATAACTGCTTCAGCTTCAACTAGCCAGACCTCCATCTGCAGCTCCTCTCAAGGGGCTTCCAGAACTGCCAGTGAACTTTCTGTTGATCAGGAACTGTTACCTGCCACTATGACGCCACCTGTCGCCCCTACCCAGCAACAGGCACCTCTAGACACCTGTATAGTCTCCAGTCAGGAAAGCCTTGATATCTCTCTCTGTAGCACAGGAAGCCTTGGTAGTCTTGGAAGCTTTGGGGAGCAGCTTGATAGTGGAGAGACAGCTTCAGTGTCGGATGGGGGGCCCTTGTCAACAGTCACCTCACTAGACACTAATGCCAGCTTGTCATGTCCCATTAAAGGCTATGCAGTTATAGAGGTAAGTAGAAATAATGATTTACTAGAAAGGCTGCTATCTTGGTTACTGTTAACTGGAAGATGACGTTTTCTACCCATAACAGGTACGGGCTAGGGCCAAGGTGGAGAAGATCCGTGCAAGTCTCTTCAATAGCAGCGATCTCATTGGCCTGTCTAGCCTTGATGGAGAGGAGGAGTTAATGGAAATAACCACTGAGGAGATCTTGACTGCCTCCAGTGTGAATCAGAGCCTCTTTGATACACAAGGGAGTTCTGCACTTGAGGACTACTTTCTTGATAAAACCATCAAAGGTTGGAATTCTTTCGTGTTGCCTAAGAGTATGATCTAGGAATAATATGTAGATTTAATAGAAGACCTGATAGTTTTATTATTATGCAGTAGCACACAATTAGACCACAAACATAAGGAAGATTTAAAAATACTTTAATTTGCATATTATGTGGTGTATAATTATACTGTCCTTTCATACTATTCAAAGGCTTGAAACCTTTTTCAAATACCCTAATTATGAGTGCTTAGTTTCGTGTTTTAGGTTTCTTCTAATCCTCATTTTATACTCACATAGGAGACAAATTGGTCCCTGGGGCACGAGATGTGCTAAATGACATATTTAAGAGCTGTGTACACTCTGAGCAGATGCTAAGCCTTACACCAACCAAGCTCTTAAAAGCGCCTGACATTTATCTCAGTAAAGAACAAATCAACTCTCAGACACCTGGTAATCTTCTACATGTGTTCTTCAATCACATACGACCTCCTAAGAAAATGTTTGAAGATCAGCTCACACAGGTCTGCCCTTACTTGTGTTTGTGTGTTTTAAAACATTTTAAAATCATATTTAAATAATCATATCAATGAAGCTACTGTTTTCTAACTAATACTTATTATTTCTGTCTAGATTCTTCGCAAATATGGCACAGTGAAGGCCAACAAGTGCAGGTACAGCAAGTCAGGGAAGGAGCAGCAGCAGGGCAAAGTGGTCAGCACAAAGAGATCCATCATCAAGCCCCCTATCAAAGAGAAGTCTGTTCTCAATAGTGTACGGTATGTCAAAGTGCTTAGAAATTAAGTGACTTTACAATACTATTGTATTGTGTTGTATATGCAAAATTATTTTACTGTTGCAAAAACTGTATAGACCAAATACAGACTCTGTATTTCTGAGTATTTATTTAGATTATATTTGGTGGAAATCATGTAATCGCCTGAGACATTCCTTTTGCCTCTATCTCTCTGTGTAAACAATTTATACAAACTTAATTCAACAGGTTTTTCTGCCTGCTCTACTATAAGGATAAAAGTGTCATAAATAAAACTACCAGTGACAAAAGCATATTAACATTAGGATGGCCATGCTGAAATATTGAAGAAACAAATTTTGTATTTTAGGTATAACCAACACATCTGTCTGGTGTTTGTACATAACTCAAGTTATTATAAAGCTGAGAACAGAGACAAAAATCCAATACTTTCTGAGGAGACTGTATTATTATTGTATAACAAAATATGTTCCACACAATTAAATATATATTTGATTCTTCGTATTTTACAAAATCTCCATACTTCGTTTCAAATAAAATCATATGTGTCTGTACTGAGGTTTTAACAAGCATTATCACAGACTAGCTTCTACATTAATCTGGGTGTAGATTCGTACCAGAGGCAACTTTCCAGAGGTACCAGACTCAAAACAAAACCCATTCTCTTCAAGATGACACTAGTTAATGTCATAATGAATCATTATTCATTTACTACTGTATAAATTGAAACGGTAATACTTTACATTTGTTCTGAATGAGCAGCAGGGCCTTCGTACTCTAATGTGACAATCCCTCAAGAATAGTGTCAATCTGGCCTCAACAGACCATTTGGCATTTTTCCATTGCTTGAAGTCCAACCTTTCTAGTGAATTTAGGCCTTTTTTAGTACAGTAGTGTTTTTTTTAAATGGCCACACAGCTGTTTACTTTTTTTTTTTTTACTGTCACATCTTCAAGCCAGTTTAATGGTTCATCACTATCTTTGTTAATCATGCATTGGGCAGTTATGTCTTAACCCATCACAGCCACAGGATCCTTACTGAAAGGCATCTAGTACTTTAGAGCCGATTGTTGACAATTATAAACACTTGTATAAACTTGTTGCTGGCACAGTGGCTTAGTGTTTAGCACTGTCGACTTGCAATTCCAGGTCCTGAGTCGGGTCTGTGTACATGGAGTTTGCATGTTCTCCCCATGTTTGGTGGGTTTCCTCCTACAGTCCAAAGACATGCTGTTTAGCGTTCCCAAATTAGCCATAGTGTGTGAACGTTGTCCTACCATGGATGTACAAAATGGGAATAAATACAAAGGTCACCATTGGCCTTAACGGTCCCTAGTTTGACAACAAAGATTGCTGGATGGGATAAATGGTAGAAACATGTTGCAAAACGTAATTGCATTTAAATCAAACCTTAAATCGACATTCTTTTCTATACTGGTAGTTTTATTGTCATTGGATATCTCTCAAAACAAACTATAAATAATAGAATCTTTATAAAATTTTATTAATTCAGTTTTATTTATATAGCGCTTTTAACAATGGTAAAAAAAATTGATAAGTATGGAATATGTGAGAAATGTGTATGAATCAAAATGATCAGATGGCCCTGATGAGCAAGTCGAGGGTGACAGTGGCAAGAAAAAAATACTCCCTGAGATGGCAATAGGAAGAAACCTTGAGGTGAACCAGACTCAACAGGAAACCCATCCTCATTTGAGTGATATCAGATAGCAGAAATTGATTCGCATTCATGTGTGTTAGGCTGTTGGATGTTCTCTAAAATAATTTATTTTAAATATTATGAAACTTGAAACAATATATTATTACTTACTCTCACTGCTAAAGAGGGCCTGTGGTTCTGGCAGACTGCTTTCTGGTGTTGTCTAGCAAGGCTTTCTGGTATTGTTGTTCTGGAAAAATTGAGAGACAGGCGGACTTAAAGCTTTGTGCTTGCTTTATTTGTCTCTCTAGGACATTCTACTGTGTTTTCAAATATTTAAAAGAAAAATTATAAACATAAAAAATAAAACATTGTCCCAATATCTTGTGGCTTTTTCCTAACTTAAATCAATCAATATTTGTCTAGATAAAATACTTTTACCTGCCTTATTGCACGCTCTTTGTGTTTATCGTGAAACCTGCTAATTTTAAGAATTTTTGGACAGCCCTCAGATGTTGCACATATGCACGATATATAGAAAATATTTTGCATAAATTCACATGCTGCACTCTTCATGCATGAAACAAACTTATCCCTTTTCTTATCCACTGGATCTCCAACTTCACCCCTTGTGCACAGGTTATGCTTCTTAGGCCACTGGACAGTCATACATAGCACACATATATGTTTGTGCAAGAACAATAAAATTAGAAATTGAATTAGAAAACTCTAAATCCAGTACATTAGTTAAGAATGGAACAGAAGTGCCTTATTATTGTTACTAATTTTAGATCTTGATTTTAAGGTGGCAACAAATGCGGAATCGTGTTCATGGGGAAAAACAAGCTTGGCCTGTTTCTTCATTTGATGGCTATAAAAAGGCTTTAGGTATTCATGGTATACCAATAGGCCATGACAGTACAAGCCAAATATTCAAGTGTGAAGGTTTTTTTTCCTTTCATCTGGGTAGTCTCCCATGCTCAGTTTCAGTGTGCGTGCATCACTCGTATACTCAACATCCATGCGCACATGTACTGTTTACTATAACATTGTGACCACGTGTGTACAAGTGTAGTGACTGTTTTTTAGTCACTGTACTACAACAACAGCCTCCTTGAAGAAAAAAAAAGGTAAAAAGGCTGTAGCAGTGCGGGGGATGAATCTGTCTAAGGAGTGATTCCGTTTGTGTGTGTGTGTGTCCGTGCGCATGTGTGAAAGTCGTCCTACACAGTAGCCCCCATGCTTCCCTCGTCTAACAACAGTTCTTTTCAAAAGTAAAGTGCAGGTTAATTTGTTTTATTTTTACTATATATTATGTATCAATTATTTATATATGAGTATTTTTGGACTGTGGAGCGAATCATCAGAGTTTCCATTATTTAATATGGGGAAATTCACTTTGATATACGAGTGTTTTGATAAACAAGCATGCTTCTGGAATGAGTTATGCTCCCAATCCAAGGTTTAACTGTATCTAGATTCATACTTTGGCTCTTTCACGCTTTTCAGGAGAGTAGTAGTGCCTAAAAGTCAGACTTTCAGATCAAAGACTGATTGTAATTAATTCATTAAGAAAATTCCCTTTAAATTCAATTTAAATCATATAAAAGAACTGTTGCCCCAAACAATTGAAACGAGTGATGTTTCAAGTCATTTGTGGTATTTGCAACAAGAATAATAGAAAGAAAAATGCTACTGATAAAGCACAAAGAAATTGACATCTCAGTGCATTTTTTTTTTACATTTCTCAGTTTCTCTGAAGGTCATACCAGCTAATAGACCTTTTAAAAAAACAAACACAGTTAATCAAAACATATTTTATACATAAAATGTATTTACAATTTTTACCAATTACAAAGATAAAATCAAAGTATGATGGCCATAAAAGTTTTTCCTCTGTGTGATCATCTAGCGTCTTTGCCAATACACAGATGCAGAAATACAAGTTAAGCTACTTGTCCCAGACATTTTTTTTTTTCTATTAGCTTAGAAGTCTGTAGTAGGAAAAGTGTTTTATTGTTTTATAAGTGAGTGTGATTACATTATATGATGTTGAGTAAAGAAAGGGGCTGGTTCAACTTTCTGCAGGTTTTAGGTTTTATAAGCATAGCTTTTATTCTATTCTGTTATACATTAAATAATAGTAGTGGAGGTTTAGTGGTAAAGGCTTTGGGTTACTTTTTGGGAAGGTTGTGAGTTCAAATCCCAAAACCACGAGGTTGGGCCCTTGGGCAAAGATAAGAATGCTTTGAGTAAGTGTCAGCCAAATTTATAAATATATATATTAATGTAACAGTTGTTGCTAACAGTGTTAGAAAATGTGGACATATGTTCATTTTCTGTGCTAATTCTAATTTATGTTTTTCCTTTTTTTTCTTTTTATTTCAGGACAGCATTAAGTGAGAAGAAACCAGTCTTAAAGCCCAAGTCTCCAGATAAAGCTAAGCCTGATGAGAAAGACCCTGAAAAATTGACTACTAAAAAGCTAGAAGGTTTATATTGGCTTCTTTGTCTTTCTTTTATGATTGTATGTACAAGTTTACATGATTCAGCGCTTACAGAGGTGACCAAAAGTTTTAAAAAAACATATACTGTGTATGATCGATCTTGCTGTGCACAAAACAGATGATTTCACTAACCTTTTGACTCTTTTTCAAGTTGGATCCAGAAACTGTTGAAGAATAAAGGACTTATGGACAATTAAGGACAATATTAATTATTGGATTGCAGTTTCATTTATTCAATTCATTATTATTATTTTGATTACCATTATTTTCGAAATTTGAGAACATCATTAAAACATTGAATTTTACTTTTTCTAAAAATTACTTTTGGCTACCATTGTATGTCTTTTTTTATGTCCTTTTTTTATATATACTTGAACAAAATACATATCTGTAAGTACATATGCTATGAGCAACTTACAGTGCATCCGGAAAGTATTTACAGCACATCATTTTTTCCACATTTTGTTATGTTACAGCCTTATTACAAAATGGATTAATTTATTTTTTTTTCCTCAGAATTCTACACACAACACCCCATAATGACAATGTGAAAAAAGTTTACTTGAGGTTTTTGCAAATTTATTTAAAAAAAAAAAAAACAACAACAGAGAAATCACATGTACATAAGTATTCACAGCCTTTGCTCAATACTTTGTCGATGCACCTTTGGCAGGAATTACAGCCTCAAGTCTTTTTAAATATGATGCCACAAGCTTGGCACACCTATCCTTGGCCAGTTTCGCCCATTTCTCTTTGCAGCACCTCTCAAGCTCCAGGGCTCGCAAAATTAAAAAATCCCTAGTAGCCCTTCGGGCAGGCACTCTTCAGTTTTTGGTAGCCCAAAATAAATTTAAGTAGCCCAAATAAA
>JAOVVA010000029.1:14984425-15004960 GCA_028565275.1 Leiocassis micropogon | reverse complement strand
TGTAAGCTGTTAAGGTCTTAACGACCATTCCACAGGTGCATGTTAATTAATTGATTATGGTTAATTGAACATGCATGAAAAACATTGTTTAAACCCTTTACAATGAAGATCTGTAAGTTATTTGGATTTTTACAACATTATTGTTGAAAAACACAGTCCTGAAAAAGGGGCATTTCTTTTTTTGCTGAGTATATATCATTCATGTGCCTTATGTGCCATGAGGTAAAATTACAGCGCCCAATGTGATGGGCATTTAAAATGACCCATAACATTGTTGAGCCTAAACAAAATTTAAATAACAAATTTAAATAACCCCAGGTCATATCACTGCCTTCAGAGGCAGGTAAAGAGGGCCTTGTGCCCTTCCCCTTTCATACCCTTTGATTAGCATACCCTTTGATCTACACAGCCATTTAGTTCCAATACTGTAAGTTATTGTCAGATTGTCTGTGTGGAAATGCTCTTAAAGTACATTCCCTTTTAAACAAAGCTGTTACATTATCAATTGTTTGCCATTATTTTTTTTGCTTTTAGACCATATTTCTTCCAGGTAGTTTATTGTTTTAGGTCCTAATTATAATCATATAGTTATGTACAGTAGATAAATTATATCAAATTAGAGGGGGAAAGGGGTTTATGGAGTAAATAATGTCCATCCAGGAAAAATACAATTAGAGTGTATGCTGAATGAATATATGCTGTTGATTCTCAACTGCCTATAATGGGATTCCTCTAAAAAGTCATAATATAAATAGTACCATGTAAGTCAACAATTACAGCCTCTCAGCATTGTTATTAAGGTCAGACTCCTGCACAAAAATCTCTAGGCAGGAGCCGCTTCTGGTATTCATCAGATGTCATGACGATGTTTAATTGTCTTTTAATGTGCATGTCTATGTCCAGGTGAGATCCGCTCATCAGAGAACACCTATTTCTGCCAGGCAGCGCGGCAGCTGTCCAATGTTCCCTCGTCTCAGCTGTGTGTGAAACTTGCTAGTGGAGGAGACCCCACATATGCCTTCAACATCCGCTTCACTGGAGAGGAAGTTCATGGCACAAGTCAGAATTCAATACAGTACAGTACTCTTGAACCTGTCATTTACTTAGTTAGATCAATGGTCATATTCAAAGGTTGTACTTTCTCATAGGTGGTTCATTTCGTCACTTTCTATGGCAAGTCTGTAAGGAGCTGCAAAGCAACATCCTATCTTTGCTTATGCCTTGTCCCAGTTCTGCCAGTAATCGAAGCAAGGTATGTAGTCCTCAAAATCCTGCACTCTACTCCATTCATGATGGACGCAAAAATACTGTTGTTTTATATTATTTGACCAAAGGTTAAAAGCTTTTAACAGTAAGACAGTGATCTTTGTCTTCTTGAGTTCATCCTCTTGCAGTCTTAAAGTGACTTTGACAAAGGTTTGTCCTTCAAATTCTGTCACTTCAAACCTTTACTTTAAATACCTGTGATTAATATCTTCCCAAGCATAGATATTAGATGTCACAGGATTGGTTGCTGCTTAAAAATGTACCTTTTACAGAGAGAAGTGCAGTGTAGTCTTTATACTGTATATCCTAATAGTAGTTTATGTGTCAAAACCTTAAGACTACCATCAAACTAAAAACATGTTGCTAAAATTTTAGGCATAGCAAGTGCTGAAGTGGGAAAGAAAAAAACTAAAGCCATGCAGAAACTGTAATGCAAAAACCCTTGGCTACTCTTAGGGAAAAGTGAAAAGATAAGCAACATTAACCAGTTCAATGCAGTTTTCTGTGATTACTAAGCAATTCATTCATTAATTTAGTGTGTTAAATAAACTAGGCAGGTATCATATTCAATTTGTTTGGTTTGTAGACACTGCCACTGTACTATTTACTCTTAGCCGATGACATATTGTGTGTTTTATTATGTACATATTATGTTAAATTTTATAGTGTGAATAAAAATTTGCACAACACCCACAGAAAAGTGCAAAGGGTCTAGTGATGTTTTTTGATCCTCATGATCAAAACATTATTTAAAATAACAATGTAATTTCTAGTTTCATGTTATATTCACTGCATATTCACCACTTCAAAACCAGAAGAATTTAAATCCACAGTAGAGGATGTCTTTCAGAAGTATCTTATGGTCAACATACATATTTTGTTTTGCATTTATATAGTATTTTGTTTATTTCATGCATTCTGCAGAAAAAAGTGTGGAAAAAATACTATCCCTTGATGGCTTACCCAGTCACAATCCACCATTTGTCATCCAACATTCTTAGTTAACAATAAGTTAATATTCAGTGCAGTTCAGAACATGCTCTTCTCTTATTTTTGCTGAGAGCTACTGTTTGTACTGTGTGCAAAATGTAAAAAATTGTAACAGCTTTTATTTCAGTATAAAACTAATGCAATAATGTGTATTTGTCTAGGGGAAGTACATCCTGACATGCTGCCCTATCACTTATGCAGAAGAACAGCTGCTGCACTTCTTCGGTCAGCTGCTGGGAATTGCCATTCGTGCAGATGTGCCTTTACCTCTGGATTTGCAGGGTTCCTTTTGGAAAGGTCTAGTTGGTGATTCTTTGGACCCAGAAACGGATCTCCAGGAAGTTGACCTTCCCACCTACAACTATGCCAAGAAGTTTGATAGTGTAAGCCATGTTTACTAGGACAAATAACCTAAATAAATATACTGAGATTTAAACTGAGTGTCAAAAGATGGCTAGTTATTGTGAGCCATAGCTTAGGTAATCAGGCACCTTAGGTAATCAGGCACCATGCATTTACATACATATATGTAAATGTAAACAGAAAAGACAGATTAGACACTGCTTAAAAAAAAGTAAGGACTTTATTTTGCTTTAATACCTAAATCTATAACTATGTTTAGATAATAACTGTTATCTCATGAATTCATGAATTAAACCTAAAAGCTCATAAAAGTTTACAATCACATTTTGGTGATGTTCAAAAATTAAACAATTGTATCCTTGTCCAAAGTTGCCAGGCTGGAACATGTACTGAAAACATGAAAAAAATGTGCCTAATATTGGCCAAAAAAACATCTTGATTATCTCCAAGAAGTTTGGACTGATGAGATAAAAGCTGAACTTTTTGGAATGTGTGCGTCCTATTACATCTGGAGTAAAACTAACAAGTCTTTCATAAAAGAAACATACCAACAGTCAAACATGGAGCTGGGATTGTTTGGGGCTGGGATGGTCTTTGCAGCTTCAAGACTTGGACAACTTGCCATAATTGACGGAACCATGAATTCTGCGCTCCACCAGAAAATCCTGAAGGAGAATGTCTGGCCAGTGAATGGCTCAAAAAAAAAGAAAAGAAAAAATTAGGTTTTGAAGTAGGATAGTCAGATTTTGGACTTAAATCTGATTGAGATTTTGTGGCCTTAAACAATTTAAACCCGCTCATGTTGCTGAATTAAAACAATCCTGCAAAAAAGCGTGGGCCAAACCTCCTCCACAGCATTGCCAGTTATTGCATACGCTTGATTGCAATTGTTGTGGCACACCCAGTGAAAGGTTAAAGGGGGCAATTACATTTTCACATAGGGCCAGGCAGGTTTGGACAGCTTTTTTCCTTAATAAATGAAATCATCATTTAAAAACTACAATATTTGTGTTATATTAAAATTTGCAATCAGCAATCATCAGTGGTAATGTAGTTAATGCAGTATTGACTTTTTTCTTATTTTTATATTTCCAGTCCAATGTCACCATTCTATTATGCAACTTAAGGGTTAGGGTTACGGTTCTACTGTAGGTGGTGGCTTTTGCAACATTAGGGAGGTGGTCATAATGTCATGGCTGATCAGTGTATATACATTTATGAAATTATTACAAATCATGCTACAGCAGCGCAATGCATAGAAACATGCAGATAAAGGTCAAGAGCTTCAGTTAATGTTTACGTCAAACTTTATAATGGGAAAGTGATGTGATCTCAGTGACTAAACGTGGCATGTATGCCAGACCGGCTGACTGAGTATTTTCACTGTTGATCTCCTGGGTATTTCACACAGAACAGTCATGAGCACAGAATGGTGTTCGGGAAAAAACATCCTGTTAGCACATGACAACGATCAGAGGGCAATAACTAGCAACTAGAAATAATAAGCAGTCTTTAAAGCCACAGAGGGAAGAATAACATCTGAGTCCACAGCACATTTATACTTGTGGTTGAGCTACAACAGCAAAAGGCCACATCAGGTTTCACTCCTGTCCCCCAAGAAAAAGAAGAAATAATTTTCATTTCTAATCTTTGTTTATCTAGGAGTAAATCTGAATGTGGTCCAGCTCAATGTTCAATATTTTGTACATGCTGGGGTCCGTTTCTGCTTATCATGGTTAATAGTTCTCATAGATTTATAGTCAATTGAATTGTAGATTGTTTCATTAACTGTGCCTTAGCAGAAATAATTTGTTGATGACTATAGAAATTTCACTCCTGTGTGCTAATGTAATGACTGCTTGGCCAACATGGTCTGTACATGACATTGTGTATCCCTAATATAGCAAGCAGTTTTGCCAACATTTCACCACTTCCCTGCACAATGTTCACTTGTTTGTCTTATAAAAAAAAAAAATCAATGTCACTTTGCTATTTTTAGGTGATGGATAAGGCAGAGTTGGAAACGTTATGCACAGAAATCTCATCGCAGAGCCATTCCGGTGAAAGCCCTGACTCGCCCAGCCGGCCGGTCTGTTCCTTCACCTATGTCACCATGACAGGAGAGGAGGTGGAACTGTGTCAGAGTGGACATAACCTTGCCATCAGGTAGGGTTCAAAAGACAAGTGGATAAAGGAGTGGGGGAAATGGATATTGTTTGCCGAATTCTGACGGGTCCAAAAAAAAGTTTCACACTCTAAGATTTTATTCAGTCACATTTATCTTTGATTACAGCACACAATGTGGTGGCCAGTTAACATGTGGAAACTGTGAAAATGATGCCTCATGCTCCCAGAACCAAACCTTTACAATTTAAGTTATGGAATATGCCTCCGTCATCAGGAAAGAAAAACTCCCTTAATTTGATAACCTGGTCATTCAGTATATTCAGGTCATCAGCTCACTAAATTGTAGTTCCAGATAACATTGCTAGAGTCTAGACCTGACTAACTGAAGCAACCACAGATCATAACACTGCCTCCTGAGGCTTGTACAGTGGCCGCTATGCATGATGGGTGCATCACTTCATGGTCTTTACTTCTTACTTACCAATCACTCTGGAATAGGGTCATTTTTTGAACTCATCAATCTTTATGCTAACTAACAAATTTGAGCTTTTTTTCTGATTAGTCTCACTAGCAAGTGGTTTTCTTATGGTCACACAGTGGTTTTGTCTCAATCCTGTGAGTTCTCATTACATTGTGTGTATACAAATTATCGTACTGTAACATAGAAATGGTTTTTAGTGTTGATTTTTTTTTTATCATGCAAAAAAAATTTTAAACACAATTTTCATAAAGTTGACAGTTCAGAACTGTCCTTTTAGGTTTTGAAGGGTTCTTTGCTTGATGCAGCCCAATCATTTGACATTTCTGAATTTTATTTGTTCAGGCAGTGTATATATTTATTTCTGCTGTTGTAACTGCATAAATACGAGTATCCCATAATTGCCAAGTTAAAATAAATAAAATTACAAAGTCATTCAAGTTTGCATTACTTTTTGACAGCCATGCTTATTCATTTATTGATTGATAGTTTGATTGATTAATTCATACAATACCCTATGTTCCCCATCATTTGACACTGAAGGTTATGGGTGAAACTGACTAAGTTAGTAGCTAAATCACAAGCTAACATGGATGCTAGTTTCTTTTTACAAGAAAACGGATGTTCGCTAAAAAGAATTTAACATCCATGTTCACTGATGAACATCACTTCTGTTCGGTCCAAAGCAGCATTTTTCTTTTATCATCTTCTTGAACAATAACGCATGACCATTATTTGTAGAACAAAAATGAACAAAACAAAACATGTGGGCAATATTGCTTCTACAGGTGCTGCTAATAATCAGTCTTTAATTAATTGATCATCAGCAGTTGTGCACACCTCTACAAAAACAGAGGTTTTGTCAATTTCCTGGTCTGGATAATTCAGGTGTGTGTTAACACAATGCCAATTGGGAGAGAAATAAGCAATGGTCTTAGAGAAGCAATTGTTGCTGCACGTGAATCTGGAAAGGGTAATAAAACCATTTTCAAACAATTTGTAGTTCAACGTTCTACAATGGGAAAGATTGCAAAGGCAAAAAAAAAAACATTGAATACAGTTGCCAATCATCCCAGGTACCTCCCAGCAATTCACCCCAAGGTCACCCCCTGCAATGCTCAGAGTAATACACAAAAAGGAAATTCTACATCTTAGACCCTACAGGACTCACTGAGCATGTTAAATGTTAAAGTAACTCACAGCACTAATTTATTTATTTTTTCCCCCTGATTTTCCCCCTAATTTAGTTGTGTCCAATTCCTCCCCATCACTAGGGGGCTCCCACATTAAGCTACTACTACCACTTAGTCGGGAGGGCCGACTCATGTGTTTCCTCCAAAGCACGTGACGCCAGCCGACCGCATCTTTTCAAACTGCTCGCTCACGCACCTTTGGGGGCGGCGTAACCCACTCGGAGGACAGTTGTTCACAGTTACACTGAGAGATGACCATGTTTAACTCAAGATGCAAAATAATATTGCTGCTTTAACTAGTTTACAAGAAACTATGTCAAGAAATGATATTTAACTTAACAATGTGCAGAGGTTTTATTTATTATTTAATTACGCATTTACATTTGAAACAAGTTGCAAATTTAAATTTGGTTTTAACATTTTGACATGCTGATGGATGACACCTAAAATCGGGGGATTGTCCTTTTAACTAAGATAGAGCAATAGCCCCTGAAAGTGTCTGTGCATGACTATTGTTTTTTATGCTTGCTTTATCAAATCTTACTTTAAAAAGTTTAATTGTTTTATACTCCATCACCCTTTTGTATTTTTAGCTGGGAGAACAAAGACTTGTATGCTCAAGCAGTACGTGGCTTGCGCCTGCGTGAACTGCAAAATGTGGAGCGTATGAGTGCTGTTCGTGCTGGCTTGGGCTCCATTATTCCTCTCCAACTTCTCACTATGCTCAGTCCCTTAGAGATGGAACTGCGTACCTGTGGCCTCCCCTACATCAACCTGGAATTTCTAAAAGTAATATTATTTACCTGCTTATTCCTTCCCACTTGTGTCATGAATGGAAATGGTACACATTTTATATTCGTAATGACATTTTGGATTAAAGAGTTTTGCAAATTAAATGTGTTATGATATCTCTAAAATGTGTTATGACAACTGCTAATATATCTAACCTACTGTATGCTCTAAGTCAAAAAATCCTTTTTTTTTTTTGTCACAACATTAACAATTCAGGCTCATACAATGTATCAAGTGGGGCTGATGGAGACCGACCAGCACATTGAGTTCTTCTGGACAGCACTGGAGATGTTTACACAGGAAGAGCTCTGTAAGTTCATTAAGTTTGCCTGCAATCAAGAGCGGATACCCTTCACCTGCCCCTGCAAGGATGGTGGGCCAGACACTGCTCATGTGCCTCCTTATCCCATGAAAATTGCCCCTCCAGATGGCGCAGTGGGTATGTATAATGTCCAGTTTTCTGTTTGTGGAACATTAACATATTCAAGAATAAATAGTTGGATTACAAAATTATGCATATGCACAATTGGAAGAAAGGAAATAGTGTGCGTGTGTCAGTCTGAGGTCTAAAGAACTTTTGCATCTTCTACTGTTAAGTAGATTTTTCTACTACTTAAGATTTTTCATATATTTATATTCTATGGTTCACTCTTTAAAGTGATGATTTATTTTTTGTTTTTAGGTTCACCTGACCATCGTTACATTCGAGTAGAGACCTGCATGTTTATGGTGAAACTGCCACAGTATTCCTCACTTGATGTGATGCTGGAAAAGTTACGTTATGCCATACACTATCGTGAGGACCCTCTGAGTGGCTAAAATGTTCCAGAACACAAACACATACACAAAAATACCACACATTCATGTTCACTCGCACCTATTGTTTTTGTAAATTTGGACTCCGAGTGCTCCGATTTATTTAAGCTTGGTTGCCTTCGAAAAAACAAGTGTTTTGTTTTCTAAATTACATATTTGGGAGGAATCTACATCTTCTATCCGATGGTAGTCATGCATTGTTGGATAATTTGGAGATCAATGTGGAGCTGCATTTTTATTTTATTTTCCCCCCATGGTTTCCTGTTGTTCACCTTCCGGCACTTTATTGTTGCCATTGATTTTAAATGCCCTTTGAGATCTAGTCTTTATTTTTTTTTATGTGCCATTATAACTGCTATCTTAAACACAAATAGCTTTGCAGTAAGATGCTTCATGTGGCTGAGGGGGGGCAGGGACAAGGATGAATGGGGGCTGCAGATTTTTTTTTTCTTTGCGTGTGTGCAAGGCATAGTGACTTACTGTAGGACTTTACACACCTCTGACTACCAAGGCATTCACATAAACATTTGATTGAATAATACAAATGGCTGAAATTACCTGCTGTATTGGAAATTTAAAAAATTAAATTTAGCGTTTTTTAACAAAGCACTACAAAATCTCTACACTACAAAACCTCTACCATGAATACAAGACAGTAACAGCAAGATGCTGCAACTAGAGAACATATCAGGAGAATATGCACTGATCAACCATAACATTGTCTACTGACACGTGAAGTGAATAACATTGATTATCTCATTACAATGGCAACAGAAAGTGAATGTTATGTCCCTGAAGTTGATGTGTTAGAAGCAGAAAAAAATGGCAGATGTAGGGATTTGAGTGATTTTGACAAGGCACAAATTGTGATGACTGGAGGGACTGGGTCAAAACAACTCCAAAACTGCAGCTTATGTGGGATGTTCACCACCAAAAGCATCTATATTGAGCCTGTGAGCTTCAGAACTGGACCAAGGAGCAATGGAAAAAAGTGGCCTGGTCTGATTAATCACATTTTCTTTTACATCATGTGGATGGCTAGGTGCATGTGTGTCTCTAACCTGTGGAGAGATGGCACCAGGATGCACTATGGGAAGAGGGCAGGCCAGCAGAGGCAGCGCGATGCCAAGGGCAGTGGGTTCCCGTCATTCACGTGGATGTTACAGTGCTTTGACATGTACCACCTACCTAAAGATTGTTGGTGATCAAGTACACCCCTTCATGGAAATGGCAATCCCTAATGGCAGTGGCTTCTTTCAGCAGGATAATGCACCTTGACACACTGCAAAAATCAGTTAAGAATTGTTTGAGTTACACCAGAACAAGTTTTAGACGTTGACTTGGCCTCACAATTCTCCAGATCTTAATCCATTTGGAGCATCTGTGGGATGTGCAGGTTTAATTGATTTATTGTCAATCAATTTATGACAGGATCATGAACACCCAAGACTCACCAATGCACACGGGGACCAAAGGCCAGCTGGTCTGGTCCAATCCCACAGAAAGGCTAATGCAGCAAAAATTGCCAAAAAAAAAAAAAAAGTCAATGCCGACCCGGCCTCCAAACTCTCCAGGTCCCACTTTGATTGACTACCCATGGGATACACTGGACAAACATGTTGTCACCCCGCAATGCACAGCACCCATGCACAGCAGCAGATAATCACCTAGTGCCAGACACCACAGCACACCCCCAGAGACCCTGCGGAGCCACATCCCCAGAGGCTAGTCCCCCCCGGCAGCACAAGGGAACCCACAACCTAGGTGTGTGTTTTTTTTATTTTTTATTTTTTTTTAATGTTTTTAATGTTATGGCTGATCGAATGGTGAATTCAAGAAGTTCTATTTATGACATATCGCATGTACTTTCTGTCTGTGAGCATTTCTTTTTTTTGTTTCTGAACAATTAGCTTAGCATTTCACTTGCCATCTTAAACCCTTGCTGCTTATAGGAGGTTATGCATCTCAGCCCCCATTTTGTTAAGAACAGCACTGCATGGTACCATTTGTTACCCAATGTTTTTTTTTTGCTTTGGCTTGACTTACCTTTGTACAGTGGATTTGAGCAAGAATTTAGTCTTTATTATCATAACCATTTACTTTACAGTTTACTTGGTTAGTTTTTTTCATTGCAATTAAGTTTTTTTTGTTTGTTTTTGTTTTTATTTATTCTGTGTAAAGCACATTGGGAAAAGGGGGCAGTTTATTGTCTTTTGAATCATTTTACATTTAGATGAAGTCTCCTGTTTCTTCTAATGCTTGTGTTTGCAGTGTTTTTTTGTGTGTCTTCAGTGAAACCATTGTAACATTGATGCCACTTGGAGAATGCTACTGAAGACCTCCCCAGAATGTCAAAATAGAGCTAAGACTCTGTTTCTGCTGTACATTTTGGTGTAATTGCTGCTATTAAGGATACTCCATCCTCATTTTTTTTTTTACCTTTCAAAAGACGAATATTAATGTTTGTCAAAGGGCATCAACAGAAAGGGTAAATAAAATAGTCTGTGCTGTACATTAACTTGATATTTATTACAATTATTTATGGTTGCATTAATTTTCTTTCTGACATCTACACATCTGGAATATAATAGAATATAATACAGATGTGCAATCCAGTTAAGTTATATTGATTTCTGTCACAGAATATAAATAAAATGTATTGATGTATAACAATGTCTACTGTTTGTATGCAGATGTTGTTTAGATATTATTATTATTTTTATTATTATTGCTTTGTTATTTTTATTATACCTCTATTTGCTTTGTTATCCTGAATATGAATATACAAGAATACTTCAGATCACTGGCAAAGGTTAATATTAAAAATATTAAACCAGAAACAGTTGAAGAAATGAAATGAAAGCTTCACTATCTAACAGACTCTGGGGGTTTTAGTCCGCTTTACTATTATTGACATGCAGAAACTCTGCCAACACACCATAAACTCATCTCTGTACAATATATACACCATGTAAGAAGTATTACACACTGTCCATCTAATTAGATAAAAGTGTATGCAATTATCCAATCAGCAAATCATGTAGATACTGCTCAAGAGCTTTATCCATTGTTCATATCAAACATTGTAAACAACAAATCTAAAATATCTAAAGTTATACATTTAAATTTTGTTATTTATTTTTGCAAAGGTTGTTTCCTTCTTTTCTGGACAATGTGCAGTTCGCCCAGTTATTAAAATTAAAAGGTGAATCCTTTATATACAAGAGAAGTGAACAGATTTTGTTGTTAAAAAACAGTTGTTACATTAGACAGTTTAAATCCAAAGCCCAAACATGGTACATTTACCAGACATGTAAAAACATGAAATTATTTTCATCCTATACATACAAGTTTCTAACTTTTAAATATGTATGTTTTATAATGTAATATAAATATATAATATTACTATTAAAATATTTAAAAACCCTACCTTCAAGCTATTTTTTAGGATTCTTGACTAAATTATGTTTCTTTAGTAGAAAGATTTAGTTGAGTCAAGTTTGACATTCTGGAATAATTTGGCCCCAGCTGTGGGTGTGCAAAAGTCAGTGAGATGTGGAATTATATAGTGTTTTGCAAAAGCATTCAGTTCCATTAATGTTATTATATTCACCTGTATTACACACTTAAACAGATTGTACCAGCCAGACCCCCTTTTTTTTTTTTTTTTTTTTACCAAAACGCACTATTTTTTACCAGAACTTATCAAAATGATTAGTTAATGATTAGATAATGATTGACTTACAAATTTACCCTGATGAAAGCTACTTCTGAGGACACATCTGGCTTACAATTGGCCTCTACTTGTGACACATTTACATTGACCTGGTACTTTTTAACTACATCGTGGTAAAAACTAAAAGGAGGGGTAGGGGATTGGGGAAACACTTCACTTTCATCAGAACAAAAGTGCTTTTACATGGACCCTATTATTCCATCAATAATGGGATTAAAAGATCAATCGGAATAAATATTACCATGTAAACACCTGAATTAAAATAGTCTGACCTGATGAGAAGGAATTTTAGTCAGAATTAGGGGAGAGGTTTAAACCTTGTTCAAGGTGAATGGACTGGTTTCTGAGGGCGGAAAGAGTATCTGATTCAACAAAGTACCTGATTCTGACATTTACTGCTTTACTAGAAAGAACAGCAAAAAATGCAAATGTTCCCATGACATAATGTGAATCCATCTTCTAGATGAATGTATTTATAAATGATGAATTAACTAAATATTTTTTTTTTAAACTTGGTGGGAGAACTAAAAGATAGTCAAAGTCTAGGTTTTTAGGCCATTAGAGAATTTGTGAGACTATTGGAAAATTGCAAGAATCATCCAAGCAACCTGGAGCAAACCTGGCAGGAAGAATGCGTAAAACAGTGCAAAAGCTGGTATGAACAGACCTGGAAGCTCTTGCAGCAAAAGGTGTTTTAGTAATAGTCTGAAGGAGTTGAATAATCAGTATTTTTCTTTTTTAAATATATTTTTAGATCTGCTGAAAAATATAGTTTTATTTTATTAAGTTATTTAGTTTTATTTTTTAAGTTATATCCTAACTTTTCCTAACATATTGGTTTGCAATAAAAAAATACTGTCTGGAACAATCTGTGTAAGTGTAATTTGTGGTCCAGATAAATCAAGTGTGATTTTTATATGTAGACCTACTAGTAAATACTACATCCCAAAATATTTCCAGTTTACTTTGTTATCTGAACAGGTTGCCATATCTACCCAGTCATTCCCAGTTGTTTTTTTAGTTTCTGCAGTTGCCCTATGCTGATGTTGTTGCCCCCACATACAACCACCACCACTGGCCCCAAATCCTGAGACAACTTATTTTCCATCTGCAAACGATTAATTACATTGCAGTAGATGGCAGCAAGAGCAGCACCACAAGCAGGTTCAACTAGAATCCTTTCATCATCTGCAAAGATCATATAAAGCAAAGGTCAATGTGAGGTGTGATATGTGCTTCAGAACTTAAACAAAAATGTTTTTATGTGTTTGTTTTATATATATATATAAAAAGCCTGAAATTTACTAACCAATAAAACGCTCAGCTGCACATACAGCTTCCTGATCTGTGACCAGTTCTGAGTAAACGGTGTGCTCACCCACAAGCTTCATTGTTTGAGATGATACTCGTGTAAGGCCCAGTGTGGTAGCAACACTAAAGACCAAAACAGATCAGAATATTCATGTTCAAATCATCATACTTTTTCTTGATCAGAAATCAAGTCCAAATCAAATCCAGCATCCGAATCAAAGCATTATACAGTAATTTCCTATACCCTTACCTGGTGATGGAGGGCAGTGTAACCAGTTCTCCCACCTTCATGGCTGCATTGAGGCTATGAGCACCCACTGTTTCCATAGCAATGATGGGAACGTCTTCCCAACCAGCACGACGAAGACCTTCCACAACCCCATTCAAGAGGCCACCACCTCCCACAGACAAAACCACTGCCCCTGGTTTCCGTTCCAGCTGGGACTCCAGTTCCTTCACCAGAGTGGTGTGACCTTCCCTGCAAATCCATGTAATCTACTTTGTAGAGGTTACTGGTTTGTAAGATAAAATTAATTGTTTAACTTTATTTAACAGTGCATGATCTGATGAGTTAATTATTTGCTCTATACAATATACAAAATTATATTCTGAATGTTAATTCAGGATAATTCTTGCAAACGGGAAATGTTGAAAGAATTTCAAAATGATAGATTATTGGCATAGTTTAAACAAAACAGCAAAAACTGTATAAAACAAAGTATTGTGGTACAGTATGTCTGTATGCCAACTTTTGAAATTTATACCATACTTTCAACTTGCTTTGATTTACCCATTATTTATCAGCTGTCTTATTTTTATTAGATTTCTCCTATATTTGTCTCCTGTATAAAATGATAAATATGTTAATTTACTGTGTATTATAATATACAGCATTTCAAAATGTACAAAAGCTGCTCACCAAATAAGGGGATCATCATAGGGAGAGATGAATACCCAATCAGGGTTGTTAGACACAAGCTGTTGACCAAATTCCAGGCTCTCATTCAGTGACTGTAGGGAGAAATAAAACTTGCAATGACGAAAGCAACAGATTAATTGTACTGTTTTTGTTGAATATGAATATGAAAATATGAATAAATATAACTCACATTGCCATGAATTATGACATCAGCTCCTTCATCATAAAGTCTCTGCACTGTGCCTGAAGGAGTAACACTGGGCACCACTATAGTGGCAGACACTCCCAACTTCCGTGCAGAATAAGCTGCAGCCATGCCAGCATTGCCTCCTGGAAAATATGGATTACAGTATGAGAATAAACAGTCTTATTGAAAACACTACATAGCTTGAGTAGTGTGATATACTGTTGGTCTAACAAGATTCCACTAACTCTGGTTACTACTTTATTATCCTCCACGCTATTGTTACATTTTTTGAGGAAATCAATTATTTGATATAGATCAAAGTATAACAAGTTTAAGAAGTTTGTGAAAGTTTCAATACCTACTTACCTGTTTATGACCTCAATATATGAAATATCAATAACAGTACTGTAAAATAGTAAAATTGACTAAATATCAAGACGGGGGTGTCTAAGATGAGATAAATAACATTCTGTAGTTCACTCCTTACAGCAATAAAAATAATAGTTTAGAAATGCTACAGTATATTCCAATTTCAGTAAAGATCACCACTACAATGTACATCAAACTTTAAACCACTGCTCTACCAAATTCTTAAATCAGAAGATAACATTTAAATTGTTTTTAAAGGCACTTGTGAGCCTTGTATAATGGATGTGCCTTATACACACTCACCATCCACTTTAACAGGCACACTTGTACACCTGGTCATTAATGCAGCTATGAATTAGCCAATCATGTGGCAGCAATACAATGCATAAACATCATGCTGCTCTCGCGTGCCTACAGCAGCCTCAGAGCCATGCTGATATTCAGCACAACAGCACACCCTCTTGTGTGTTTTTTTTTAAATCTAGCAGATTCAGTTGTATCAAATATCATATATTGTTTAAATCATAATTGTATCATATTGTGTGGAAGTCAGAGGTTAACAGCACTAATAGAGGTAAAACAAAAGCATTTGTCATGTGATAAAACACAACTTTACAGATTTTTTGATATCCAATTTATAAAAACATTTTTAAAAACATATTTCAAAAGCATTCCTGACACTGAATTCATTCCATACAGATGGGGCAGAGCATTTATTAGAACTCAATAAATGCTAAACTTAATAGGACTTGCTTATTCTCAACTTAATAAAATTTTTTATTTCATTATTTATTTGACCAATGTTTAATCAAAACTTTCACTGATTTGCTTGCATTCATTGGATAGTCAAGTTCCTAATACAGCTACAGTGTTAAAAATGGAAAAACCTATTTTTTTTTGTAAAATATATTGCAAAGTTTGGGCAGGAGAATGCTAAAATTGATAATGTCCATACACCAGAAATATATGTAAAGTACTTTTTGACCAAGAAAGACAAAAGAAAAGAAGAAATTGCCAAATATTTTGGCTAATATTTTGGCTATGGTTTTTGTGGTGATGTTAATATTTGATGAAACCCTGCCTATTTATCATATTATCAGATTTCACTAATAAATTAAACACATTTTAAGGTATTCTAAAACAATTTAATATGAGCTTGTGTATGCTGTATACTTTTGCTGGTATTAAAGTGATAGCGTTTTAGTGTTATGCTGTTATTAATGTCAGCCTGCCAAACTCTGTGGTCACAAGCACCTGCATTCTTTAGAATTACTGGATTCTATCATATACTGTAATTGTTCCTGCACAAAAGCAAAATGTGCATAAATAACTTAATACAAGTTAATTCACATATAACCAATGTACACATCTGTACATTTTACACATAAATTTCATAGCTAGGACTAATTTTAGGATTTATTGGTTGTAGTTTGGAAATTGCAGTGACAAGCAAGCACAATTTCTATATACAGTATACAAGTCAGTATACATAGGTTTTCAGATTCTTTCAAGTTTTCCACATTTTGTTATGTTTCACACTCATCTTAAAATTGATTAAAGTGCTTTTTCTACATAGTCTACTCCACAATGTTAATGTTTTGAATTTATGAAGAAAAAAAAAACTTAACTGAAATGTTCCATTTGTGGTGTAAACCTGGCAGCCCAACTGCCGCTGTTTTCCCATGACATACAATCCAAGATGAAGTTACGTTTAAGATTTTATAAATATTATATTTAAATATAAATATTTTCTTAACTTAAATATTTCTATTTGTATAAATTTACCAGTTATAATTAAGATTTAATGTTAACACTAAAACTTAAATTAATTAAACTTAAAAAATAATTACTACTCTCTAAATGTTTCAAAGCAGTTATACAAAAGTAATGCAAACTTTCAAACAAATTCTCACAAATTTGCTCATTATAGCCATTTGTTAATCATCATTCTTTTTCCAATCCAATTCCAATAATACAATAAAAAAACTAATAAACAATTTTACTACATTTTGGTATAGAAGACTACAAGGAACATATCCCTGTTTTGGCTTTATTAGGTTTGGTGGCCTCTATAATAAGGTCAAGCTTAAGCTTTGCTTAAAAGAAAAAACTCACCTGAGCAACAGACAAATCGAGTGCAGCCAGTTTCTGCCCACTATAAACAAAGACAAGAAAGATGTCATAGTTCTGCTTCATTATATGCATTAGTCATTAAACTCTGTGTGTGTGTGTGTGTGTGTGTGTGTGTGTGTGTGTGTGTGTGTATTTTTCTGTAATTTAATTCATGTGCAACTCTAATACTGTATAAGTCTCAAAATATTTAAATATTTAATTTTGAGTGTGAGCATCAAATACTATTCTTACAGTATAAATACCATGTATCTCTCGGTCAAGTCGAGTAGATGGGCAAGCATGCTGATGGTTTGTTCAGAAGATGATCATCGATATTGACGATTAAACAACAGAGGTTAAGCAACAGAAGGTCATCCCTAGAAGAGCTGGCTATGTGCATATTTATGTAACATTGCCTAAAATGGGAAAGTGTGGTAGCAAAAGGCACACAAGCAACAGGGATTGCAGGTCTTAAGAAAATTGTAAAGCAGTGCTGTTTTAAGAACTTGGGAGAGCTTCACAAGGATCGGAGTGAGGCTGGAGTGAGGCTGGAGTGCCACTGATGCAGTGCTAAAGGAGCCCTGATCAAGTACTGAGGGCATAAATAGTGATCATTTTTATATGTTGTATATTTCTGTATTATAAATCCTTTTTTGGATTGATTTTTATAAAAATGCATGTTTATAATTGTATATTCATGTAAGCAATCTTATTTGCCACCGATTTACTATAAACGTGTAAAATGTCTTGGAATAGTATATAAATGAACGTATTTGAGTTTATCAAGATCTCTGTGTTCCTGGGTATCAGTACAGAAACACGTGTGAGAGCAGCCCTCACTGAGGAACGTCTCTCTAAATCTTCTTCTTCACGTTTGCCTTTTTAGTTATTTTTAACAAATAGGCTATATATTAACCTAAACACTCATACAGTATATAAAAATTACCGTATATTATAATGTTATTGAGATTTTATATATTCATGAGCTGTGAGCCGAATCTACTGTATCATGCAGGCATGTGCTAAACCCTCCGGAAAGGAATTCGGCATTTCCATAAAGCACCGAACATGATGACCCTGAGCGACATTAATCACTGACTCTATACACCGTTATACACCGCGGGAACTAACGGACTGGTTTTTATTAAAAGCACGGTCTCTGGTGCAAAATTCGGAATAAGATACATTGTGGGGATGAATGATATTACCAGCATGACTGACTCACCATCTTACACAAGTGACCGATGCCTCGGATTTTAAACGAGCCTGTAGGCTGGCATGAGTCCAGCTTCAGATACACAGATGTACCAGCGACATTAGAGAGCGGAACACTCTCTCTCAGAGGACTGACGATGTGAAGTGGATGCGGAGTCTTCATAGCCTGATCTTCAGGAGAAACCTTTCAAGAAAAAACACGAGGTGCATTAGCCTATTTAATATTAAAAGATGATTTAATCAAACTGAATTCAGATAAGAAAGAAAGAAAGAAAGAAAGAAAGCGAATCGATTAAAATATCTTACCACAACAAATTGAAATAAATGGCGTCCTGGCTGTTTTGTTCATGTCCTCTGTCAGGGCTGGCGTTTTAAAGACTTCTTTACATTAAATTACAGAACTCGGGAGCCAATCACAGCCCTCCGTGCCGAACACACCTCTGTGCTGAGCCACGCCTTCGCTTTGGAGCTCCGGGGGCAACAATCAGCAGCGTCATGTTTTATCCTCACAAAACATCTTCTTATTTCCTTTAAAATGTAACAGTAACTATAAATCCTACTTATTATGCACTGTAAAGTAATAATAATAATAAACATCCCTAAGCCAAGTCTAATTTCATAATAATAACAACTGACTGATATTAACAATGGTTTCTTGTACTGTAATATTAATTGTAGTAAATATTGACTAAAATCCGGGTTTAGTGTTTAATTGAAAAGGATTTGCCACTACAGTTAAACGTGTTTACTCTATTCAAATAATGTATTTAATAAATATAACACTACACAGTCTCTATTAGTGTCCACAAGCGAGACATTACCAAAAGAGACGATTCTATTTTGGCTGAGCGCTTCCTAAAGGGGGAGGACACGGCGCAGGGCGCGACACCCCTCAGCACCGGCACGCTGGCGGATCAAACCTGCCTGAGCCGCTTCGAACCGACACAGAGACGAAGCGTAGTTCTCATCATTTTAGATTAACAGATGTTACAGAAACCAATGTCGTATCTTATGGTAATTAGAACGTTTTTGTAACTCTTGCAGTCATTTCCTGTTCGAGATTCTATTCTATCTATTGCATAGATTTTAAGAAAATACTTTGATATTCGCTCATTCGATGAAGTAAAGCTTAATTATTCCACTGCACGCAATATAGACTACAGAACATAACCAAATCACGGCGCATTTCTCAGTCCTTTATTTTTTTATTTACTTTGAAAAGTACAATATAACCTTAGGCAAAACTTGTGTTTTGCAAAACATGTGGCCTTTCAGCTTTAAACCTTATTGCCATTTATTAATTAGTTCATCTTTATTATTATTATTATTATTATTGTTATTATTTATCAGTAGGCACTCTGGTGGTTGTAGATTAATTTTGTCCACCTCTCCACCAAACAGGCAGCCCTTCATATAGCCTGTGTTTCATTCTTCTAATAAAATGTAGTGACATGGCCACAGTCTGAGGTTCTCTCCGATCATTATCTTATTTAATTTAAATGTGTCTTACTAATAATGTATGTACAAGTACATTGCAGCACTACTGCATTAAACATACTTTCATGCCAGCTACCACACAGAGCTTTATCAGAAATCTCCCAGAGTTATCAACTGTAACTCCACAAAACCTGATCAGGTAACTGAGTCAGTGGTCCCTTAAACTCCAGATAATGTAGCTCTACTCTAATTAGAGGAAAACTAGAACGCTTGAAAACTAGAATGTACAGACTATCCAGTATACAAATGATTGAATACAAAGAGAATATTTGTTAGAACACATGATGTACATAACTTTAATTAATATACATTTTTAACTATAAACAGGGGTTTAAAGCCATTTTATATTAGTTGGTCAGTTATTCCAGATAAAACAATAAAATGGTGTCAAATTCCATATTCTAATATTAGATTTTAAAGATCAACTAAAAAATACTCAATTATTTGGGATTTTATTTGCTTTAGAGAGTAATCATAAGTTTAGTAAACAGTGGGCTAGGTCATCAAAAATATAACTGAATCGCTCCATCTTTTGAGATGCCTTCTTGTTCCAGCAACAACAAGCAGAGCATCATGTGGTGGTGTGCAGAAATTAAAGGTGCTATAAATTCAAACATAAATTCATAGTTTCATAGTTTTAGCCTGTTATGTATGCTATGTATTCATTATTATCTTTTTAAAAATGTTGTTAAAATAATTTAACAAATGTACAGTGGATATCAAATGGAGAACTAAATTTATTTAACACTTTTTTTCTGAAATATTGGTAATCTTCAGGTTAAAAATCTTTATGTTAACTGTTGGTAATACTAGTGTTCTACAGGCATGTTTGACAAACTAGCCAAGGCATGTCAACAAAAGCTTTATTTTGTGGAAAACACATAAAGGGAAGGAATGCATTTCTTGCAAGAAAATTGCAGGCTGATTGAGAGATGCTCACAGTAAAATCATGTTGGTAAAGAAGGATCTGACCAACATTCACATTGTCATGTACTGTAGCTGTATAAGACACCCAATTTCTACTTCAGTAAATATCCCCCAAGCCATGATACTTCCTTTATGTACATTGGGTTCACTTTTTCCCCGAGTTTTACACCAAACATAATGTTTTCCATTAGACCCAAATAAATAAAAGTGCAACAGTAAAAGACCTTGGTGTGATTA
>JAOVVA010000029.1:14961849-14978200 GCA_028565275.1 Leiocassis micropogon | reverse complement strand
TATATAAATTTTATTTCATTTTAAACATTTGCATTTTAAAATATTAAAATGTATGAGGCATTTTTGGTAGTTAATGTTCTAAATATTTGTATTGCTGAGACATCATAGAACCCTTCAGTGCAATGTAGACTTTCCACAATGAATATACTGTAGCATTAAAGAAGATTCCATGTTGAGTTAAGTACAAGTTGACATGTCTGAATACTTATTCTGAATGTTTAAATAAATTAACAAAACACTCTGTTTTTACTTTGTCATGGTGAAGTATTTTTGGTAGAAGAATGAGGGGAAAAAAGTTTTTGAATCCAAAAAAAAAAAAAAACATAACATTTGGAAAACTTGAAAGGGTCTAAAACATTCTGTCTGCACTCTCATGTATGTATATACTGTATGAGGGCTGTACCAAAAATAATGCAAACACCTTTTCCTTCCACACTTTTCCCCTCCAGTCACCTTTCCACAAATATGCTTTTATCCTGCACTTTGCGAACAGCGGACTCTTTCAGCAGTGACCTTCTATGGCCTATCTTCCGTGTGGAGGGTGGTGGTGATTACCTTCTAGTCAAGTCAAGTCTGCCAAGTCAGCAGTCTTCCCCATGCATGAACTGACCTACACTAGAAGATACATGTGACTTTTTTTGGCTGGGTAGTGTACATGAATAGCTTTAAAAGAGATGTCTTAGAGAGAGGCAGTCTGTAAGAGTGCATAAAAGATTGTGGAATACTTTAAAAACAATGTTCCTTAATGTCAAATTGCAAAGCCATATGTTTGATTCAAATCTCATAATTTACAGTGGTATATACAAAAGATTCAAAGAAACTGGAGAAATCTCTGTGTGTAAGGGAAAAGGCCAAAGACCTTTGTTGGAAGCCTGTGGTCTTCGTTCCCTAAGACGACACTGCATCAATCGTCAGCATGATTGTGTCATTGACATTGCCCAGGAATGCCTCGAGAAATTATAATATACAGTCGGTAAACTGTGTCCTGTGGGTCAAGGCTCATTTAAAATGGACTATAGAAAGTAGAAAAGTAGAAATGTTCTGTGGTTAGATAGTATAATGGTACATATGGTATTGCAGAGCTTGCATGTTTCGGAAGACACTATGAATGCTGAAAATTATATAGAGGTTTTAGTGCCAGGACAATGCAAAGCCAAAAACTGCAGCTGTTACAACAGCATGGCTTCGTAGTAGAAGAGTCCGGGTGCTGAACTTACCTGCCTGCAGTCCAGATCTTTCACCTATAGAAAATATTTGGCGCATCATTAAACGAAAAATTTGTCAAAGGCGACCACAAACTCATCAGCAGCTGGAAACCTATATCAGGCAAGAATGGGACCAAATTCCAACAACAAAACTCCAGCAACTTATAACCTCAATGCCCAGACGTTTTCAAACTGTTTTGAAAAAAAGCTACACCATGGGAAACATACTCCCGTCCCAACCATTTTAAGACCTGTAGCAGGCATCAAATTTAAAATGAGCTCATTTTGTGCATAAAATTATTAAATTTCTCAATTTAAATATTTATGTTATGTACTGTAACACATATTATAAAGGCAGGTCTGCCTCTGTCCACCATTCGTCGTCTGCAGCTGATCCAGAATGCAGCGGCATGTCTCATTTTCAACCTTCCCAAGTACTTCCACACCACCCCACTTCTCTGTTCCCTGCACTGGCTTCCTGTAGCTGCCCGCATCAAATTCAAAACCCTGATGCTCACCTACAAAGCTAAAAATGGCCCTGCACCCACTTACCTCTCTGCTCTAATCACACCACGCATTGCACCATGTTCCCTCTGATCGTCTAGCACCGCTCGACTCATCCCACTATCTCTCAGGGATTGAGAAAGGTCATTCATCCTGACTCAACAAAAAACATTGTATTTGCACTTGTATTTCACAGTGAATTCCCCCCATAAGAAATAATGGAAACTCCAATGATTCATTCCACAGGCCAAAAATATCCATATAAAATAATAAATACAAAAAATAAAGTCAAAATAAAACAAATTAACCTGCACTTAACATTTGAAAAGAATTGTGGCTGAATTAAGATGAGCAAGAGGAGGAGGGAGGCTACTGTGTAGGACGACTTTCAGACACGCACACAGACGCACACACACTAACGGAAACACTGCTCTGTCTCCAAACTTCTTTAACAAGAACCTCTCTAATGCCACTTGCTTTTGCCCCATTTTGAGAATTTTGTGGAAATGTGACATTGCATTATCGTTAAACAGATTAATCTCCCACACTGCTACAGCATTTTTAACTTTTTTTTGTCAGATAGAGAACCATTGGCTCAGTTGTGATCATGTGACGCTCAACAGAGAAAACGCATGCGTACTACTTGTATGTTAAGACCTTGCTCGTCTATCAAGTTAAAATGTATTTTAACATTTTGCTTGCCTTGCAAAATGATCGCAGACCAAGTTTATTACTCGCAATCCAAGGTTCCACTGTATTGGCTCCTGTGTCAAGTGTATTGGCTCATGTGTAAATGTCCCAACTTTCCTGGAATTCAGGTTTTATATATGATTTAAACATACATAAATCATAAAATGGAGATTTTATGAGAATTAAGGGAGGATTCTCAGAAAATTACATTTCAGATTCTATTTGGGGGACTTATATCCTGAATGTTCTGGAATAGAAATCTAAACTCGTACGCATAGAGGGATCTTTTTAAATTCATCACACTTAAATGTTTTTTAACACTTCTTTGTGCACTTCTTTTCAGCCTCAAGACTTTTTTTAATAAAGCAAGAGACATGATGTACTTCAAAAGGCTTATCCAGATCCCACGGCTACCTGATGTAAGATTTTTTTTTCTTTGTTTCTGTCTTTCAATACCATGTATGTTTACTGTATGTCTATGTTGCACAGTCAGTTTAGTTGTTTTGCAACAAGTCAGGTATTTGACAAGGGCTGAAGTGTGTGAAGGCTAGCCCATCTCGTTCCACAAACGTGCTGCTGTAGCAAAATTACTAAAACAGGCAATGTGTGCAGTAGGCATGTAAGCATCAGCGCTAGATCATATAACAATGAAAGAAGGTGCATTGATTTTAAGGAATCGCTTTTTTTTTTTTTTTACATCATGTTGATGGTCAGGTATGTGCATTGCTTACCTTGGGCAGAGATAAAACCAGGATGCAGTATGGAAAGAAGGCAAACTGGTGGAGACATTAATCCATGGGGAAAAACTGGTCTTGGCATTGACATGGGTGACATGGGTTACAAGAAAACATACAAGTTAAACATTTTAAAGACAATATGAACAAATAAGGGTATGTAAATTTATTATGCTCTTGGAATTTGATGAAAGCAATAAATGCAGAAATAAATTGTTCTCTCTACTATTATTCTGATATTTGATGAATATCTAATATTATTATAATAAGAATAATACTATTATTCTGGTATTAAAATGAAGATGTGATCCTAACTGACAAGGAAAATTTACTAGGATTAAATGTCAGAAACTGTGAAAATACTAAGTTCAAATCTATTTAGCAAAGGTGCAGGCAAACTTCTGTCCATAAGTACATAATCTATCTGTGATTCATCTAAAACACACAGTATTTGCTACGGTTGAACTAATAAATTTGATATAACCATTTGTGGGTGGGCTTGAGGCTGGATATTTTTGCTTTAATTCTCCTGTATCTTTTGCCAGACTTCATTAAAAACCTATGAGAGTTTTTTATGAACAGTGTAGCATACTGGTTTAAAAAATCCCATAGTTGTTAGACTTATTTAGGGAATATGTTGTCCAGTGAGATTCAGCGACATATAGAAGCTGTTCTTGAAGCTTGAGGTGGACCAACACCATACTAATACACTTTATTAATACACGCTACTTTTTTCCATTTAATTAGTTACTCATGTCTTTGTATTGATTTTTATTCATACTGTAATTTGTCTACAGTCCCCTCCAAACTTTCTTCGGGCCTCTGCCCTAGCAGAGCATGTAAAGCCCATGGTTATTATCCCAGATCAGGAGGAGCCTGAGGAAGATGATGAACCTGAACCACTAATAGATGTCAGTGAAGCTTCTCCAGTTAGCATGGCTTCCCAACCACAGGTAAGGGTCTTAGACCAAAATCTGCAAAGTTCTTGTACCAATATGTATGTAAGTTTAAAATATACAGTATGTAAACTTTCACTGCCAGTGAAGCAGTCTGTAAATGTCTAAAACTTTACCTTGAACGGACAAATGGTTTTTGAGATTTTCTTTTTAAATGGAGATCTTCCTTTAAAACATTCACATGCCATTAAAGCTTTTAAAATAAAATTTAATAGACACATCATACAGATGGATAAACCAGTTAATTAGTTGAAATATTGAATGATGATAAAAAAAATACTGTTCAAACTGGTTGGTTTTTGGATATGTTTTTGCCTATATCAATAGAATGTGAAATGACATCAAGAAAAGCTGTATTTAGTTTTTTCATTTAAAAAAATAGTCACAATACTTACAATACTCCTCAGTTACAAATGGCAGCGGTCAATTTTTTTTCCTACAGTACTCTCAGAATTTCCTATCTGTAGTAAAAATTTGATCTATCTGTCTACATTTCTGTCAGTTTCAAATTTACGTAACACTCCAAAAAATGCAATTCGCAGTATTATCAGAGGAGACATTTTCTGACATTTTGTTAGTATTTCTGACACCTTCTGTCACTCTTAAGGTTATCATGATCCCTATAGTGTTTGCATTTTCAGACTTTTAAGAGTAAGGGTTGTTATGTTTATCGGGTTAAACAATTTCAAATATTATGTGATGAAAAAAACAAAAGAATATTCAGACATATACAAATTGGTTATTTGTACCAAAAAAGCAATTGTTTACAATCAGACCTTGACTGGCAGGCCATCTGCAGCAGGTAAATTGAGTTCAATTCAGTTAATTTCTTGTAAATGGTTTGTTCATGTTTAAATTGTAACTAATTTTGTAAAATTGCTTTGTTGATGGCACCAGTGTCCGTGGCCTCTGCTGTCACTGCAAACTGAATCTGCTTCTTGTGGTGATAACATGAAAAGGTTTTGCAAACTTGGTGTCTCTGTTCACATTTTCTTTTTATGCCTTTATAGAGTAATTGTATAAGAGGTTTTCTACACTGGCCTTCCAAGCTACCAAATTAACTTTGATAATGTTTACATTCTAGTTTTTAAGAGGTGTGTTTTAAGGTATATGTATGCCAGTGTGCTTTTTTTCTTATAATAGAATGCTAATTCTAACCATTCAGTCATCTGATCAAGTTCTGTAGGATCAGAAATTGTACAACACCAAGACATTTCCGCATGCTCTCCAAACCTTTTCAACAATTTTATGTGTTGAAGTTTAAATTGCTTTTTTTTTTTATTGGACAGGTTGACATATTTGATCAGACCTTTGGGCCCCCAAATAATGGTTTTGCTGACAGGTACTGAAATATAAAAATTGTTTCACTTGTTTTCAATAAATGAACTCAACAATTTTGAATGCTTGAGTTCTTGTTTTGATGATAAATCTGTTCTGCTTTATAGGGACCTCCAAATTGAGAGCTTGAAACATGAAATTGAAATACTTCGAGCTGAAGTTGAGAAGATCAAAGCTGAGGTAAAAAAAAAAAAAAGAAACCTAATAAAGTTGACTCACATTTGTAGCAGTTGAACAAACAGTTAAAAGATAGAAAAACTGATTTTCAATAGACTTTTTTTAAATGGTCAAAAAAATATTGGTATATAAAAAATGTTATGGTTATGGTAAATAGTTATGTCTCATTTCATCAATGATTGTGCCTATGTTAGACAAAATTCAGCAAAATCTTTAAGTGAACTGTATGTAATTACAAAAATGTATTAACTTTTTTGAATCCCTCTTATTTTTTATTTTAATTTCTCTCTATGGACATAGAAAATGATTACAGTAGGTTGCACTTGTTTTAAGTGCATAATATTTAAATATATAATATTTAAATGATTAAATCACCTGATCAGTTAAACATATAAGATAAACATATTTAAACAAATATACAGTACATTTAAAAAACTAAAATGATAAGGCAAAGCTTTTTGGACACCATAGTGACTAGACTGCTGCTGTTATCATAAATTACATCCTTATATAAAGATGAGGGAGCTGTTCCAGAAGCAGCCATGCAAGCCCTACCCATGATGCTACTTCCACCATGAATAACTAATAAACTAATGTTTTGCATCATAACATAATGCTTTTTTACCTTTGCCCTTTCTATGACTTTGGTAGAGGTTAATCTTCGTTGTATGTCTTTATCATATTTCTTTGTGAATTCCAATCTGGCCTTTCAGTTCTTACTGCTAATAAGTGGTTAGCATCTTGTGGTATGGCCTCTGTAATTCTTATTTCACTGTCTTCTCTGAATCGTGGATTGTAATACCTTTACCCCTTGCCTGTGAAGGTCTTGCCTGGGCCAGCAAGAAACCACCTGCTGAGTGCATCCTGAAAGAATGTAATGTCACAGAAAACTTTTTTCCCCCTAATTAAATTTTCAGCATGAAACTCATACATTCTAAATTCATTACACAGAAAATGAAATATTTCAAGCACTCTGAAAACAACACAGAAATGTTCAATTTTTAAAAAGTAGTGTGTTCATTGATGCACTCTATACTGTACTTTCTGTGATTGCTTCTGGGAAATATTCTAATATATTGAGATACTGGAGTTTTGATTTTTATGAGCTGTAAGCCATAATCCTTAAAATGAAAACAAAAAGTAATGAAATATTTCACTTTTTGTGATAAATCTAGAATATATGAGAGTTTCACTGTTTGAATTAAATTTGTGTGAAAAACTGATTCATATATTGCTGTTCAAAACACACAGATTCACCTACCCTTTCCTTGTGTTCCCCCTCGTTCTGTTTGTCCCACTGGCCCAACAGCAAACACCTGAAATCTTTGCACATTCGACACCCTCCACTTTCAAACTTTTAAGCTTTATCTTGCATAGATTTTCCTCACCACCTTTTCCGGTCTGTCCTTTTTGACATGAGAGATGGAGAAGAAGGAGGGAGAGGTGGTGGAAAAAAATGCTTCATCACTCCACCTATGACTCTTTGAGATTCTGGTTATGCTATCAGTATAGGAGATAAACCAGAGGGCTGCTATCCCTGCCTATCCAAGGTGAAAGCTTTTGGAATCACAAGTAAATCAGTTAAATGAGTCAGGTGCATCTCACAAGATTTTATCTCTAATGATGTGAAAGGTAAGAATAAAATAAACAGTCATTGAAATGATTCAAGAACAACCAGAAAGTAACAGTGTCACGGGGTGGAGCGGAACGTGATGGATCCAAACACGGGAAGATGACGGCAGACAGAGGGGGCGTGGTCGAGGAGCGGAAGCGGAGTCGGAACCAAAAGTCAGGCGGCGAAGCATCAGAACAAAAACGTAAGGCGGGAGGCGTAGTCAAAAGGGAGAGCGGAGATCAAAGAACGAGGCAAACAAATCCGAGACGAGAAACCGAAAGCAAAAACTAGAAACAAAGCGAGCTTGGCAACGTGAAATCCGAAGAGAAAATAAACGCGAGAAAATCGAGGTACGAAAACACAATAATCCAGCGATCTGAGCAGCGCCTGCTTAAATCACTGGAATAATCAGTGGAGGGAATGAGAAACAGGTGAGCAGACGGGGCGGAAACGGGGGCGTGGGAAATGCGCATGACGGGCTAGGGGAAATGGCCTAATGGGCATGGGGCGAGGCGGCATAACTGGGATACATGAAACGTGGGGTTGACTCACCGCATTGTAGAGGGGAGCCGGAGCTTGACGGCGCATGGATTGACAATCTTGGTGACGGTGAAGGGCCCAATGTATCGGGGAGAGAGTTTATGAGAGGCGGCCTTTAGGTGGATATCTCAGGTGGATAGCATGACTCTCTGCCCCACTGAGAGCGCCTGCGGTCTGCTTGGTCCTTGTATCTTTTGCTGACTTGCAATAAGGTCTTCCTTGCTTGCAGCCACGTCTTTTTGCAGCGTCTGATGAAGGCTTGGGCAGACGGAACGTTGACCTCCTCTTCCTGAGACGGGAACAGGGGTGGCTGATACCCTAAGCAGCACTGGAAAGGAGACAGGCCAGTTGATGACGAGACCTGGGAGTTGTGGGCGTATTCTACCCAGGGCAGAAACTTGCTCCACGAAGTAGCGTCCCGGGAGGTCATGCATCTCAGGGCGACCTCGAGAGACTGGTTCTTCCTCTCAGTCTGACCGTTTGATTGGGGATGAAACCCTGACGACAGGCTGGGAGTGGCCCCGATCAATTTGCAAAAGCCCTTCCAGAACTGAGAGGTAAACTGTGGGCCCCGATCCGAGACAATGTCTCTTGGGAGGCCATGCAGCTTGAAGACGTGGTTGACCATGAGTTCGGCAGTCTCCTTGGCGGAGGGCAGTCGTGGCAGGGGAATGAAGTGGGCGGCCTTCGAAAACCGGTCCATCACTGTCATGATGCAGGTGTGGTCGTTAGATGCGGGTAGCCCCGTGACGAAGTCCAAGGCGATGTGAGACCATGGCCGGTGTGGGATAGGCAGAGGCCTGACGAGGCCCGACGGGGCTGTGTTGGTGTGTTTGGATCTTACACAAACGTCACATGCTGCAACAAAGCTGGAGACTTCCTCCTTAAGTGTGGGCCACCAAAATCGCTGCTGGGTTTGCGCCAAGGTGCGGGTTACGCCAGGGTGACAGGAGAGTTTAGAGCTGTGGGCCCACTCCAGGACCTGGGAACGCAGGGACAGTGGGACGAAGAGGCGTTTCGGGGGAACGTTGCTAGGCCCAGGCTCGTGGGTCAGGGCTTGCTTCACCTTGGTCTCAATGTCGAGTTCTGCGGCGGCGAGCAAGGAGGTAGGAGGCAAGATTGTGTCGTTGGCACGGATGTCGTGGGTGGCAGAAAATTGTCTTGAGAGGGCGTCTGGCTTGGCGTTCTTGGATCCTGGGCGGTAGCAGAGGGTGAAATTGAACCTACTAAATAACAGGGACCATCGGGCCTGGTGGGCGTTGAGTCTCTTGGTATTCGAGGTTCTTATGATCGGTCCAGACCAGGAAGGGAACCTCCGTTCCCTCTAACCAATGTCTCCACTCCTCCAGAGCTAGCTTAATGGCCAGGAGCTCACGATCGCCGATGCCATAGTTTCTTTCAGCGGGCGTTAGGCGGTGTAAGAAGAAGGAGCAGGGGTGTAGTTTGTTATCGTGTGGGGCTCTCTGGAACAGGACGCCCCCTACCCCCGTGCTGGAGGCGTCGACCTCCAAGATGAACTGGCTTGATGGGTCTGGGATGGTTAGGATTGGGGCGGACGTGAACCGTTGCTTAAGTTCCATAAAGGCCTTCTCTGCCTCCAAAATCGAGTTCCTCTCCCAATCTATCTGTGGGTTGTGACGGCTTAGCCAGGGCAGGCCCAGAACGATCGTAGCGTGAGATCCCTCCATGATGAATAGCGAAGTCCGCTTGCAGCGCGTGCTCAAATCACTGGAATAATCAGTGGAGGGAATGAGAAACAGGTGAGCAGACAGGGCGGAAACGGGGACGTGGGAAATGCTCATGACGGGCTAGGGGAAAACATGAGCACGTGAGGAGAAGTGACAGCGTGGGAAAAAGACAGCAGACAGGGCGTGAATCATGAGAAACAGAAACATAAAATACAGTGGAACCTTGGATTACGAGGTTCTGTAAGTGGGCTCGTATTCCAAAACACTCGTAAACCAAATTTAATTTTCCCATAAGAAATAATGGAAACTCAAATTATTCGTTCCACAGCCCAAAGAAATAAATACATAAAATGCATAACAAAGACATAGCAGTTAGAACCAAAACTCTCAAATTTGGAGTCATCAGACAAGACAGTTTTCTACTGATCTAATATCCATTCCCTGTGTTTTTTGTTCTTCTGAAGTAATATTTTTTTGCTGCAATTCGACCATGAAGGCCTGACTCATGCAGTCTGCTAAGCAGTGGATGTTGAAATATGTCTGACATTTGAATTCCGAGAAGCATTTAAGTGAGCTCTTATTTAAGATGCTGTCAATTGGCGGTTTCTGAGACTGGTCATGCTAATCAACTTATCCTCTGCAACAGAGGTAGCTGTTGGTCTTCCTTTCCAAGGACAGTTGTTATAAGCGTCAGTTTCATGATTTCGTTTAATGTCTTCGTTTAAGATATTTTTTAATTGACTTATATTAATTTCTTAAAGTAATGATGAACTGTCTGTTCTCTTTGCTTAACTGAGTTTCTTGCCATAATATGGATTTGTACAGTAGTTGTAGTAGCACTAATAGGGTATTTGACTCTGTACCCAAGCCTCCTCTGCCCAAAAAAACGGATGGCCTAAAGCACATTTAAGAAGGCAAGAAATGTCACAAATTAACTCTTGACAAGGCAAACCTACTGTAAGAACTAAAAACCAGTCCAGGTGACTACTTCATGAATTTGATGAAAGAATGTCAAGGGTGTACCAAGTTATTATTATATATATCTGGTGTGCAATATCATTACTACTCTATATGCAATATCAAATATTATGTGCAATATAAATCATGGGTGCAATAACATAAATGTACTATACACTAAAAGAGACAATTCTGCACCTTTCTGTACAGTCTGTAGTTTTTTAAATTTTTTTCTGTATATTTTTTATTCTTTTTATATCTGTTTACAGTATATTGTATTTCTCTCTCTTTTTTTCTATTGTATTTGTATCTTTTTAAATATGCAGCCACTGGAGAAACGATTTCCTTCGGGATTGATAAAGACCTATTTTATCTTATCTTATCTTAAGTTGTCTTCAATGCTAAATGTAGTTACTTTGTAGTACACCCTTGTGCATGGGTGGCACCACTGACACATGGACACGGGGCGACGTCTTTTATTTCATTTTATTGACGAAAAATTCAGAAGGAAAGGGTTAAAAGGAGGGAAGAAGGAAAAGAGTAAAGGTGTGCACATGTAGGTCTGTTGGCAGTTCCTAGCTGGCATGCGGGTACATGGCTGGCGAAAGGCGGTGGCGGGCAGAATGGCAGACTGGAGCACGCGAGGGAAGTGCTGCTGCGTGCTCCCATGATGACGACCCCCTCCCACTGACATGAGCCAAGACTGGCCCTTCCTAGCTCTCTCTGGGTGCGGTCACAGGCGGGAGTCTCTCCTGGACGTTCGTCGGCTGGGCGACTCTCCCGGCTGGGATCAGGAGCCCTAGGAACCCTAATGCCCTAACGCGATGCTCCTAGTGGCCTTTTCCTCATCAGTGGCGGCGATGCGAAGTCGGGTTCTTCCTCATTGCGAAGGTCAAAGGGCGGCATTCCGATCTCACCTTTAAAGTCTCTGATGCACATAACGTCGCCCCTCTCGCATGCCACTCTCTATTAACTCCACTGCACACCTCCTTGCTTTATTTTCAGACCCCGGACTAAACTCCGCGCTTCGCTTTTATAATGCAGAGAAAGCCATTAAGGTTAATCATTGCCAGCTAGCCCAACCTATACTTTTATTTTTCTATAAATAAAAGTACAGTGAAATCTTGGATTATGAGTATAATTCATTCCGGAAGCGGGCTTGTATTCCAAAACACTCGTAAACCAAATTTAATTTTCCCATAAGAAATAATAGAAACTCAAATTATTTGTTCCACAGCCCAAAAAAATAAATGCATAAAAATAATTAACAGAAAATATAAAGTAAAAATAAAACAAATTAACCTGCACTTTACCTTTTAAAAAAAGAAATCCCGACAGATAAGTGTTTCCATTTAAGTGTTTAACGCTGTGTGCGTGTGTGCGTGCGTGCGTGCGTATGGATTTTTAACCTTTTAATGAGACTTTATTACAAAGTTTAACCTTGCTCATTTGAATTTCACATAAACACACATTAACGGAAAGCCTGTTTTGTCTTAAAAATTAGCAAGGAACATCGCTAATGACACTCGTGTAAGCGCATACTAACGGAATCACTGCCGTAAAGTAAAACAAACAAACAAATAAACCGGCACTTTACCTTTGAAAAGGATCGCGACAGAGCAGTGTTTCTATGAGGAGCAGAGTGTGTGTGTGTGTGTGTGTGTGTGTGTGTGTGTGTGTGTGAAGCACCCCCTCTCTGCTTCATACACACTCTAAACGTCGTGCGCATAAGAGAGAGTCAAAACAAGAAGCGCATGCGTGATACATGATACTCGGTGCTTGTAAACCAAGACTTGCTCGTTTTCCAAATCAGAATTTATTAAAAATCTTTGCTCGTCTTGCAGAACACTCGCAAACCGCGTTACTCGTAATCCGAGGTTTCACTGTATAGCGAAACCACTGAAGGAGAAGGTCTGTCTAAACATTTTACTGGTACTGTGTATATACAGTATACACATATGTATATTTGTATATACAGTGCTGCTTGAAAATATGTGAACCCCTCGAACAGTTTAGATGTTTCTGCTGTTTTACCATGATTTTCTTATTTTATCATCACCAGTTTTTATGTACGAAATGTCAGATATATGTTATAACTTGTTTAGTTTGACTTGTGTAAGTAGACCAAAAACTATATGAAACAGGAACTTAGTGTATGTGCAAAAGTAAGTGAACACCCAGCTGCACTGGTTAAGTCAAGCAGGTAACAGTCTCAGGTGAAACACATTTGGGTGCTTAATTAATCATTTAAGCAGGCCAATGAAATGAGACATCCTTGGGAAAGGGTTCTGCCTGCACTAATTAAAACCGAGGAAACCAACCAAACCACTGTGGTCCCAACAAATCAACAATGCCAAGAGCAAAGGAGATATCCGAGGACATGAAGAAGAGGGTAGAGACAGCCCATCAGTCTGGGAAGGGCTATAAGACCATCTCCAAAAGATTCCAGCTTTATCCATCCACTGTATGACAGATAATTTACAAATGGAGGGCCTTTAAAATGACAGCAACTTTGACAGAAGTTGATGCCTATCAAAAATATGACCCAGAAGCACCAGAAAAATAATAAATCAGGTAAAGGCCAACCCACACATCACCTCTAGAGAGTTGCAGACCTCTCTGGCAGCATCTGGGACAAATGTCCATGGGTCTACAATCAGACGATAATTGAATAGCCATGACATTCATGGGAGGGTTGCTAAAAAGAAGTCTCTGTTCTCAGAAAAGAACAAAGCTGCCCATTTCAACTTTGCCAGAGAGCACTTGGACAAACCAGAGGCCTTCTGGAAATCCGTTCACTAGACAGACGAGTCCAAAATAGAATTATTTGGTCACAATCAAAACCGACATGTTTGGAGAAAAGACAACACGGCAAATGAAGAAAAGAACCTCTTTCCAACCGTGAGGTATGGTGGTGGAAATGTGAAGGTCTGGGGCTGTTTTTCTCCATCTGGACCTGGACGACTCCATATTATCTAAGAAACCATGAATTCTTCGGCATTTTAACAAATTCTTGACCAGAATCTTCTGCCATCAGTCAGGGAGTTGAAGCTGGGACAAAATGGATTTTGCAACAGGACAATGACCCAAAGCATTCCAGCAAAATATGAAGGAATGGCTTCAGCGAAAGAGGATTCGCACTTTGGATTGGCCCAGTCAATGTCCAGACCTTAACCCAATTGAAATGTTGTGGCGAGACCTGAAGAGGTTGGTACATGCTAGATGTCCCTACAACCTCTCTCAACTGGCTGAGTTCTGCAAGGAAGAGTGGGCAAAAATGCCCATAAGCAGATGTGAGAGACTGGTTAGTGGTTACAGGAGTTGTTTAGTTGTAGTAATGGCTGCAAAAGGAGGAGCCACAAGCTACTAATACAAGGGTTCACATACTTTTGCACATGTGAAATTTTCAGTTTTTGTGAAATGAACTACCTTTGTTGCATTAAATAATGAAAATATATCTGTTTTTGTGTGTCCATTCTTTGGAAGATGTGCTTTACGCATTGGGATTTGGATGTATGTGTAATAAGTCTTTTAATGTTTTTTACAAAAACAGTGACCATGTCTGAAGGGATTCACAAACTTTCAAGCAGCACTGTATGTATAATATATATGTCTACTTCTACTTCTCATGTGTGTCCCCAATGTAGGCTCAACGATATATCACTCAACTGAAATCTCAGATCAACAGTCTAGAGGCTGAGCTGGAGGAGCAGAGAGTGCAAAAACAGCGTGCTCTTGTAGAGAATGAGCAACTACGTATGCACCTGGAGGCCACTCAACGATGTGGTGCCGAATATGAAACAATGAAAGCTACTTTTTTTGAAGCTGACAGTGAGTGTGCACAGTCTGATACAATGGCTTATAAAACCCTGCATAATTAGAATGTGCATTTCAATAAAACACATGCTTGCACCAAAATAATGCTGACCTAATTTTTTTTACAGAGAAAGCTCAAGCTACAGAGCTCCGTTATAACAAACTAAAGGAGAAACATGCTGAGTTGGTAGCCAACCATGCAGAGCTACTCAGGAAGGTATGTGTACATGCATGAGGGCAATGTTGTATGCTTTGTGTGTGTGTGTGTGCGCGTGCGTGTGCGTGCGTGTGTTTTTAAGAATTACAAAAAAGCAAGCCAAAAGGTATACATGCCAAAAATTTGCAGAGTGCAGATACAGTGAAGATGTTATCAGCCACTCAGTTGACCCAGGAGGAGGTGGCAAGAACTAAACAACAGTTATCTTTTGAAGTGGAGAGGATCAAGCAGGAGTCTGACATGAAGGTCTCACACAGTGATGCGCACACATACATCATTTAATTAATTAGTTTTAATCTCTTAGCAAACTTATTTGGTATTGTTTGATTAAAATCAACACTACCTTCTAGAACTGCCTGCTACTGTAGAGTGAAATCATGATTATGTTATAAATTTTTCAGCTGGAGGAGCAAAAGTTTGAAATGGATAAATTGAGACGAGAATTAGAAGAAAAGATTGGAGAAATACAACAAATTAAAGGGATATTAAAGACTTGTGAAAAGGTATTTATGATTAAAATGTGGACAGAATTAAGTGATGTTATGAATGAGTGTTTAGATGTATACTTTTAACAACCCCTGTAGGGCAGTGAACAGCTGAACAACTCCATAACGTCTATGCAAGCAGAAAAGGAGCGTTTGATGCGGTGTGTTAGTGAGAAGGAGGCTGAGCTATCCTCTTTGAAGCAGGCAGCCCAGCTGAAGGAGTCATCTGTCCTGCAAGAGAAGGAGAGAAGAAGCAAGGAGCTGGGAGAACTCCAAGAAAAACTGAAAGAGAAGGTAGGCTGGGTTTAGAGCTGTTCTAGGGCTAATTTTTCTTAACTGGGGAATAACTTCAATTAAAGGCATACTACTAGGCAAAGGTATTGACATTTGGGGATAAGGATTTCCCACTTTGTGGTGGAATCAGTGGTGCAAATATTGCAAAATATGCTCATATTCTGTGTCCTTGACAAAGCACTGCACTGTCAGTCATGATTATTTAACGTAGGCATGTGGAACAAGTAGTATTAAGACTGCAGAATGGGCAATGAACCCAATTACAGAGTTCTACTGTAAAGGAATTTTGACAACCTTTGGTTCAGATTTCTTTTTCATCATTTTTGCCATAGGCATGGCATGATGTAAGCGAACTTTTTACCTATATGAAAAATTTATTATCTTGGTCATTGGAAAATAGAAAGGAACTATGAACAGAAAATAAGGTTATAGTATGCAGTAAAAAGCACATTGTAATGTCTGGCCAGCATACTTATTTAATTATTATTATTAGGGCCCAAGCACTATAGAGTTTGCAGGACCCTCTTGGATAATTAAGGATAATTTATTTATTTTCCCACCCTTTTGGGCTTTTTGGGGGTTTTAACATGCTCAAAAACTAATGAAAATTGGTAGACAGGTTGGAATCTGCATTAGGATGCCTGAGAGTCGTGTGGTCACATGAGATTTTGCTGCATAGCTCATACACACTTGCACGTATGCACACGAAACTCGGTCCGCATTTAGAGCTCATTGAGCCGAACAACTTTTGCATATCCTGGGCTCAACTCAACAGGAAGTCAGTTATTTTGGGTCAAAACGCATTTGATGGATTTTGATATACTCCTCCTAGAGAATTTACAGTATACGATCGCCACCAAACCGGGCCGATGTGATCTAAAGACATTGAGGATGTAAAATTGTAGAGGGATTTTTCATATCTCAAACAGGTCAGCCGTGATAATGCCTTTTGTCATGGACCAGACCCTTTTGCCCACCTTTTGTTATGGGCCAGACCTCCTCTTGTCCGATGTGCACAGACTGGCCATGGGCCAAATACATCAAGGCCTACATTGGTAAATGGAGGATCTGTACACAACCTGTCGATGAAAGACAAGACATTTTCTTTTGAGTCTGAAAGTAAGTGACTTACAGT
>JAOVVA010000029.1:14921415-14934793 GCA_028565275.1 Leiocassis micropogon | reverse complement strand
GAACGCCAAGAAAAAGCTGCATGCAACGTTTTTTTGATGCCGTATAAACGCGCAGCCGGACAAACGCACGTCACCAACACTCGGCGCTTGATCCGCGCTCACCAAACGCTACGAACGCAAGAAAAACACTCGATTTTAATGCCCGTGTGAACAAGGCCTAAGAATCTTAAGAATCAATTCCATTCTTCCAACTTTACCTTCAAAGTCCACATCACCAACAAGTCTGTTTTTTCCAGTCAGAGGGTCCTGTATTCTGTTGATACCAACATCAATGACCGCAGCTCCTTCTTTTACCATATCTGCAGTGATGAGGTTGGGAATACCTTCAGGGAGCATTAGAGACAGCAAAATCTGAGTAATTTGTGTTTCAGAAAATTTTAACAACTGTGTGTGAAACAACCAACTGTATAGTTAGGAAATAATATTAAAAAAATATCAATATGAAGCTTTTATTTCTCACAAGAATACCCTGCAATGTTACAGCTATTAATTAACTTTAATGCATATTATGAATTTAGAACAAATTTAGAGTAGAAAATGACAGTAATTATTAGGGATGGTGGGGGGAAAAAAGTTGCGTCACTTATGAATCACGATTCTTTTGTGTGATGATTCATGTATCGCCACACTAACTCCAAAATTATAATTTTAACTATTAAAAAAAAGAATAAATTATGACAGATGCACCAGAGATGCACTTTAATTGTACGTTAGTCTTAAAAACCACTCATGGGGCCTCCGAGTGGCGCAGTGGTAAAGTGCTCGCCCCATCATCCGGAGATCGCTGGTTCGGTTCCTGGGTGATGCTGTAATTTCTCGCAGCCGGAGGCCTGGAGAGAGCTGATTGGCTGAGCTCGCTCAGAGGGGAGGGATGAGAGGTACTTAGTGCTTCCACATAAATCACGGCTCTACAGCCAATCATGGGCGTCTGTGAGCTTGCGCAAGCGGAAGGAGCGGATAGCGCTGTCTCCGAGTGTGTTACACCAACCCCAACGTGAGCGAGCAGTACGAAAAGATGCGATCGGCTTGTGGGAGCCCCCTAGTGACGGGGAGGAATTGGATACAACTAAATTAGGGAGAAAATCTGGAAAAAAAAAAAAAAAAAAAAAAAACACACTCATTACACCCGCTTACACCAGCCTCAAAACACTGCAAGCGTGAATTTGTTTTGAAAATCGCACGTTTTAGAAGCCACATGTGCCTGTGTGCTCAGTGTCAAGTTGGGTTTTGAGCATTTGAGAAGGGGGAAAATATTTCACCATTTCTTTATAATCCTACAGGTGGCACTCACATACTTTGAAAAAGTGTAGTTTTTTTGTTAAATGTAATTTAAATGTTAATCTCTTGTATTTAAAGGTTTTTTTTGCATCGTTTAAAAGTTGTCCTTTAATTACATTTAATAACTTGTTAAATCAGCTGTGAAGCTGTTGAATAAAAAGCTACGGTATAAAACGTTTGTTACAACAATTTTTTTTTTTTTTTTTTTTAGATTGTAACAAAATTGGAAAAATGTAATATCACATCAGGATCCTGATGAAATTATGATACTTACAGAATCGCAGTAAAAATTAAACTGATGATTCCCATCCCAAGTAAATTCTATGAAAGCAGAGAAAGTTGGTACCTGCTGCTGCAACAATGATGTCAGCAATTTTTGTGTGTTGGCGAAGTTGTTCCTTGGGTGTGTAACGGTGAGAGATAGTAACTGTGGCATCACCTAAACAATCACAAAAGCATCAATGCAAACTGTAAAAACAGTTAATTCACCAAATTACAGAAAAAAATTTAATAATCAACTGCTTAAACAAAAACATATCTGTGAAAATATCTTTAAAATAAATCTCTTTTAAAGATAATAAATTACCTTCTATTTAAATCTGTATGTTAAAAAATATTTCAAAAAAATAATGAAAAAAAGAAAACTCATTTAAGTAATTTAATAAATGCACTGTGAAACACCCTTCATCCTATCTTGGCTATTAAAGTCACTTTTGCTGGATACTGGAAGTTTGGCCCATCACACAAAAGCGCTATACAAATAAAATTTAATTGAATTGAACATTAGCATCTGGAATAGGAGAGCTTAAAATCGGTAACATACATTTTACCTTGCAGAAAAGAAATACCAAGTGTGGCGACGGACTTATAGCCAGTGCGCGCCGTAATAAAACAGCTTTAAACTCATCCAAAAGAAAAGGCAGGAGGGACCGGTTCAGTACCGCAGACAGCACAAAAGCCGTTAATAGGGAGCGGTGCGCCACCACTCACCGGCATTAACGGCAGCAAATCCCTCACCGTCTACCTGTCGAACACTCCCTATGAAAGGACCGCAACGGCACATGCCGGTGAGTAGGAAAGAATGTGCACAACTGATTCACGCTACTCTCCTCTCCCCACAGACTCGGACTCGCACGAATCCACGCCTATGAGAAGGCACCTGCGCACCAGCAGCTCTACTCCCGTGACTCAACACGCATCCGCCCCGACCAAGCCGCTGAACCCCACCGACCCGTATGAACGCGGATCCACTCTTCCCTGTCCCTTGTCCCAATAAAAGCACCGTACTGTTTGCACTGCAGCTTTGCCTCTCTGTGTTCATGATTATCTTGCCCACTACCTGCTTTACACAAGAAAAATATTAAAAAAAATTTTTTAAATCAACCCTCCCCCCTCCTGCCACATATCACAGTGCAAAATTACACACTTTAAAATATATGACATACATTTATACAAATATAGAATCGGTGCTGTTCTATAAAATACTACTATAAAGCTCTAATGACTAAATTACCTCCTGGTCTTTCGTGTCTTCCATCTGTGTGTAAAAGCATAGCGATTGGCATTCCCACATTTTTAGAACGACCAGCTACAACTACATTCTTCCCCAGAGTAGGGATGCCTTTGAAAAAAAGAGAATCATCAGAAATACAAAAAGTATTAAAACAACTTTTTCCTTAAGCATTTAAACATTTTATGCATGCAGTATGTTTGTGTGTGGAGGACTGATTTTAAATTATTTAATATTTAGTGAGATTAAATACTCCTTACCTGTGCGCTTAATGATTTCCCATACTCCCCATGGTGTGGCTGGCAACATGGAAGACTGGTCTAAGCACAAACGACCAACATTGACCACATGGAATCCATCAACATCTTTATCTGGACTGACAGCATTACATATACGGCGCTCATCAATGTGTTCTGCAGGTCAGAGAGTCAAAGATATTTAAAGGTTGTGATCAAGTTTCAAACTTTCCAAATGTTGTTTTCCTTCTAATTTTTAGGTAAAAGGTATAGCATTTATAATATAAATACAAAACACATTGTATTGCACCGCTGCAGCCAAATGACAGAGGCCAAAATAAACTAGTCGTGTTTCGAAGTCATTTGGGAAATGAAGGCTAGGTGGCGCAAAGGGACATTTTGCAAAACAACTGCAATTGCAGTAGTTTTTAATTGTAAAACACTCACCGCAGCCATATAAAAGCTTAAAGTCATAACATGCTGTATTGAAGAAATACTACAGTAACGGTAATTTTCTACATCCGAGTACTTTATACAACAAACATGAAATATCAAAACCAGAGCTGTTGACATTTACTGTACAATAATGAGTTAATTGGTTAAATTTTGTTTAGACAGACAATCAAGTTCACTAGCTAACAATTTTATTTGTATAAAAAATTAACTGTTATATAGCCCATCTATGTTTGTATCAGTGCAGTGTTACTATTTTTTTTTTAAAGTGTCACATGTAAAGACATCAAACTTTAAATATAGAAATGACTAGAAAAATAGACTTTCAGAATAGAAAATTAGAATAACTTCGCTTTTTCCCCCCATCGATTTTGTTGTGCTAAATAATTTTTGTGCAGCATAATCTTAATTAAAACTCCTAATTCGCTATTCACTCTCAGCGGTACTATTATTGACTTTTATTCCAGTGCCTATTTAGCGAATACATATTGGTGGTTTTTCTGGGGTACTACCACTAATCTCACACTTCGTCCGTCTCGCTAAAGCCGCCACCCCCAATGACTGAAACAAAGTTGCGCAAATCCCGCAGACACGAGCAGCCCCACCTCAATCACAACACATTCAGAAAAGAGTGGCAACTGTCAAAATCACTCTCCCAAACAGCACAGCAATTAGCATTTACTTACATTCAAACAGAGTCGTTTATATAAATCAATGATCAATAGCTCATGATACATACATTTAAACAATTTATTCATACAGATGTACTTGTTTTACATGTAAATTTACAGGGTTGTCATTGAAAGATTTACCCCGACAAAGAGCCGTACAAAAACAGCGGAAGCTAGCAAACCTAAAAATAGATGCAGAATTATTTTTTATAGTCTAAATAAAAAATATTTTCTAAACTTTAGCTACTGTTGTTTACTTACAATATTTGTTAATTTAAAAACATGCACATTTAAAAACAATTTAAATAAGGTATGAGCCCCGGGATGTTGAGCTAGCATTGTGATCCTACTCTTTAATTTTCTACATAGTCTAATCAGCGCTCAACTGCATGCATAAAGTTTGCCAGAGCGCACCGGCAGAAGTAGACAAATGATTATGAATGCAATTAGGAAAAACAGCAAGGGGACTGACTCTGACCATTTTATTTATTCATTAATAAATTAGTGACTTCTTTGTTTTCGGCTGTAGTGATGAAGGTAATCATAATCATATACAATATTCACGTTTCATATGAATTACATAATCTGATATTTGTTAATTTTTCATTAGTTTATGTAAAAGCAGACATTTTGCTTTTAATAAGTTTGCTATTATTATTTTACAGAATCATAACGTTTTGTCATCATTGTGAGGTCATTTAAGTAAGTAGAGTCTTATAAATGTTATGTAGCGTATACAGTTTTATTATATAGATTTTGCACATCAATCTGACAATAAATGTGGCACAATCACTTTTTTCTAGTGATAGTGTTTTCAAGATAAAATCTTAAGGCTCACTGTGTTAATGTTTAATTTGATTACATTTGATGCAAATAAGAAACACCTACATTTAATTAAAATTCTAAATTTGTACTGTGATTTTAGTCATGTGATTATGAATTTGTTTAATTACAATGTGTTACTTGAATTTATCCAGCTCATTAATCCTTGAAAGAATGAACCAAATCTATAGCCAACAAACACACACCCCTAATGCCATCCGCGGTAAAACTATTATTCTGGTTGACTACCATCTATATCTATACATATAATAAAACTGTAAAGTTGGCGTGTCTGTACATTGAAGAAATTTGCAGGGTTTACACAGTCATGAAAATCCTGGTGTTGTTTGCAATGAAGATTCTGCTGAGAGCTACAGTAGGACCATTTTTGTGATACAACTATCATAACGGCTCCCTGTGTTGATAATTCTAAAGTTGACATAATACAAAATGGTTACATGATAAAATGGGAACTCAATGTATTCTATACAGTCACAATTTAAAACCCAAAGACATAATTTAAAAAGGTACAATGGTGTTTAAAAAAATTTTAATCCTACCAGGCAGAGGCAACTGTACCAGAAGACCATGCACTCTGTGGTCAGAATTGAGTTTGTCGATTAGCTCCATCAGCTCTTCCTCAGAGATAGAGGAGGGTTTTAATATGGTTTCACTTGTGATACCTATAGATAAACCCAATAGAGACAGCACAAACAAATACAAAACAATTATGTCCATAACACTCACATCCATGAGAAAAGTGGTACACAACTTCAGAACATGCACACCAAAATCCTCATGGTTCATTTCCTACTTGATCAATAAATCTTTCCTTTCCCTTTCCTATTGCTCAGTTTATAGGAGGTAAAACAGTGTAACGTTTTACCATGCTGCATGTAAAGATGTACTGTATGTGCGTATGCATGAATGAATGTATGTTTAGACAAATAAATAAGGAAAACATACAGGAAAAAAATATTGAAGTGTAGAGAACTAAACATGCACATATTAGGAGGTGTGTATAAACAAATGTTTAGCAGCTTTGTTCTTATATACTTGTACTACATACTTCATAAAAAGATAGCTACACATTTACAGTTGTTTCTCTAGCAATTTTTTTCTGAATCGCTCATGCCGTGCAGTAAATTCAGTACAATACGAAAGAGTGTGCGATGCCATAGTTTTATACCTTTATTAACACATTAATTGATTGTGAACAGAACATAATTTGTGATTTGGTCTAACTGCATGTTAGCAGGTCATAAATAATCTAAATATTCCGCTATCACCAGTTTACACCATCTTAAGCTTGCTAAATGGAATCTGCAATCTGAGGCCAAAGGAGCAACTCTGGCTCCTTTAGCTGTATACTCGCTATAAATCCCAGCAACACTAGCCTATCAAGGGCAAGTGAGTTCTCATGTAGATCTCAGATAGAACTTTCCTCAGTGTGTGCTATGCAGCATGAGTAATGGTCAGCTGGCTTTAAATATCTCAAAGGAAGCCCGTGTTAGCTTTCACGCTTACCATTTATTAGCATTTACATGAACTTGCTGGCAAATCAAAATAAGCAGGACCAAACTGGGGAGAAAAGGGTGTATTAAAGTATGAAAGTATTAATTAATAGCATTTACTATTGTCATCATGGCATCCGGCAACTTTTTCAGGTAGAATTTTCATTGTCAATTTCTTGCAACTTTTTATGGCACTGTGGTTGATAGGGTTGTAGCAGGTTTTGAATATATTCGAGCCGCAGTTTGTAACTCTGCAGGGCATTGCTGCTGTACGAGCGCGTGCGTAAATATCTGAGTTTTTGTGTGCAGTGTCTGATTGTCTTTGGATGTTTTTGGCAGCCTAAATTTCAAGCAAACATTGTACTGTACATAACACTGTACATACTGTAACCTCACAGAGATTCTTTAGCAGCCACGTTTGTTTGTGTACGGAGTCAAGCAGTAATCACACCAGTTCCTCTTTTTAACACGAAATAGTACACATGAATCGTTCCTGAGACCACCTCTGTAATTGGTCCAGGGATTGGTTCCCAATCTCAGAACGATGCAAGCTCACAGACAAAAATCAACTGGTCGAGGCGCCAAGTGTGCTTGGAAACGGTTCGCGGACCTCAGTGAGAAAAAGCCCATAGTGTACCACTGGTCCTTACCTACATCAGCAGCAGCACGGGTCTTGTTGAGAACATAAGAATGGCTGGCAGCATTGTCGCCAACTAGCACCACACTAAGATGAGGTCGTCTGTTGCCAGCTGAAACCCATTTCTCCACATCTACACGTGCCTCATCACGGATCTGTCGAGCCAATTTCCTACCTGAGATAACCACAGCTTCTGGCCTGAGGGAGAGGAGTCAATGTTCAAAGCAGCGAATATATAATGGTTAATATAATTACATTTGACTTCTAATTTACTATGCTTACTTAAGAAACATGTACTCAAATATCACTACTAGTCTTTTCCTGTCTGAGTTAACACCACTATAAATTTTTTATGTCTGAAGTAGTTCTGACAACTTACATCCTCACTCTTTCCAAAAACAAAAACTGCTGTTCCTTATTTTTTCTGTCAGGCTGGTAATACCTGTATTCAAAGACATCCCCTTTGAACTATTAAACTTAGCAGGTGGGGTCCAAGTGAATACTGTACACTCATAGTAAGGCCGGTATGGTGGGGGTATGATAGACAAATTTAAGCTCATATACTCATATACTGTCACTTTTGAGCGAAAAACTTTTCAGGCAAGCAAAATTGTAGTTTTTGCTTACTTAAACCCTGTCACATTCTCACACACACATGCACCCAAAATGCATTCTGTTTAACTCAAACCCTTGCATGTTTTTTTTTTTTTTTGATTTTTTCCCGATTTTCTCCCTAATTTTAGTCGTGGCCAATTCCTCCCCGTCACTAGGGGGCTCCCACAATAAGGCTACTACTACCATTCAGCCGGGAGGGCCGAAGACTATCACGTGTTTCCTCTGTACCTCTCATCCCTCCCCTCTGAGAGCTCGGCCAATAAGCTCTCTCTAGGCCTCCGGCTGTGAGAGGTAACAGCATCACGCGGGGATCGAACCAGCGATCTCCGGATGATAGGGCGAGCGCTTTACCACTGCGCCACTCAGAGGCCCCTTGCATGTTCTAATCTAAAGAAGAAATGCTGGATGACAGTTAATTCTGATTGATCGTTTCATTGCCAATTAGAATCAGTCAATTAGAAGTGGCCTTCTTGCACTCTATGATTGGTCTGATTTTACAGTGCCCTGTCTGGCTGTGCAAGCTTTGTGACTTGATGGAAGGAGGAAAGGTTTGAGTGAGCAAAAAGCAATTTTTATTTTAAAGTGTAACTAGTATAATGGCATATGACTCGTTGAACAGCAGTGTCACTGTGTAGGGCTGTAGGACAAAAAATTTGTATAGCAGTGACAGGTGCCTGTGTGTAATACTGTATTGTGGAAAAATTGCCCTGTGTTTGTTTCATATCACCAAGTGGACTTGATTGAAAATTATGGGATTCATGGTGATGTAAACTCATATTGAAAACTTGAAAACGTATTGCCTTGTTTAATTTTCCTAGCACCAGTATCCCTATTTTTTTTTTATTTGATTGCATTAAGCTAACGTAAAATTAATCTGTCAAAAATTCCTGTCAGTGTTAAAACTAGGTATTATATTTTGTTGTCAAAAATCATGTGTCACAAAGTGATACCAGTATGTAAAAAAAATGCTACTTCCAATAAACTTATATTTTTATATTAGAAAATATTGGTAAAGTAGCATAGACTAATACTGTATTACCATATTTCTTTGTTACCAGTAAGTAGATCTGACCAGGACTCCTAGACTTATATGTGAACCTGAGCAACCATAAACATGTCCTATTTTACTTTAATAAGCATGGTTATTGCGTGATTTTGTAACATCAACACATGGCTGTTCGATGAGCAGGTGACTACTTTAAAGTTCACTAGAGACAGATATACAGTACACAGTAATCTGCTTACATAGCAGTCGCAAATGGATCATGAGTTTACCATCTGCAACTGGTGTGGCTGCAGAAGGGAAACCCTGCCTTGTGGTCTGCATAACTATATGCCAATACGTTTTTGTAATCATAAGCAGAATGCAAACCTCCACAAAGTGTGTCTGAGGCTTCCACGTGTCACCTGCACATCTGCATGTTTACGTCAGATTTTATATTCTTTATGATTTGTTTTAAGCGTCATGTGAAAACTGAATCCATAAAATCAGATTTAATACAGACAGAGTTGCGGTAGCCTCCCACTTGGCTCAACGCAAGCTTTCTGCGGGATTTCATCATCCTTGAGTGGTGCGTGACCCACCGGCAAGCCGCACGAGGGCGCGCGCTACATACACTATTAGGAAGCTCGCGTTCGGGTTTAAAATCTTTCTAAACTTTAAACAGACTTCCATCGGAAAAACATATAAGTTGTCTTTGTCCCCTGGAGCGTGTTTCGCGGTGACTGTGGTCTGAGATGAGACTGAAACCCCGCAGATCCGCACTCATACAGTAGAACGGACAGATGAATGCAGTTAAGCTGTCAAGTCTCACTTTTAATAAAATGACAGCTAATTGTACTCAAACTACATCATACAGAAACATTAGCGTTAAAAAGCTACGCTGTGCTCAAAACGGACTCTTACCTCGACACCGATAAGTGAAGGTTGCACGCTTGATGCTGAGCCCGCTGGCACAGTTTCCGCAGCGTTCTTAAACTGGCCATAATTCAGTCTCCACAGTGTTCAATAAAAAGTATAAATAAATAAAATTTAAAACACAGAAAGGATATAACAAGAAAGTGCTGAGCACAGAGAAACCAGAGAGGAAGCGGCTGTTTTAGCTTCTCGCTCTTCGCGTGCGTAACCGCGCGCGTCACGGAGGGTCGAACGCTGAGACCCCGCCCACCAAACGCACTGCGCTAAACCACACACGCGGAAAGGTGTGACCTCTGACCCAACCGGCTGGGTGTTGTTGATACCGGTGTATCTAGTGATAATGTCCGCCCTTTTCATTTCGTATATCATGGAGGTATACTATCAGGAGCCAACAACAGGGCATTTTGCTTACAGGGGGCTGAGTCTAGCGCCATATTAGTATATTCTTATATCAGTTGCTTTTAAAGTTCCCCTGTACAACACGCACCTGGGATTAATCATTCAATTCAGCAGCAGTGCTGTTATGAATCTCTTGAAAAAAAATAACAGAAAGGCGTAATTTTTCTGAACAGTGTAGTGCAATTTTTACTGTAGAAGCTCATGATACGCCGTAATGTTTTGTGTAAACCAATATGGCCGCTTTACTGACATGGCTTCAGCGAAATGACGTCACGTCGGCTTCCCCAGGAGGTACACACTGACGTAGTTCTAGGTATTGCGCCACGTCAGTACGTCCCCCATATTGGAAAGAGCAAGACATTATGGAGTCTACGGAGGGCTGCATGATAAAATATGACTTTATATTTAGCCGGTTTCGTGCATACTACAGTTAAAGTAAATGTAAAAAAAAATAAATAAAAGTATGCACTAAACAGTGTGATTCAACAGTGTAATTGCTGAAACATTCATCACAATTGTATGTAGACCGAATGGATAAAAAACGGGCAGCCTTTAGCATTTCACTCCCCTTTATACGTTTAAAAAACCTTAAATAAATTAGAACACAAAATACAGTAAGAACATATTTCTAACAGACACTTGCAAGCCAACTTTAACTGTTGTAAGTTATATTATAATAATAATAATAATAATAATAATATGTGCTAGAGAAACTAAACAACAGTCATAAATCCCTAATTGAATCTGACTAAAACTCTCAATAAATCTGTTGGCTGCAACATCCTTTAAAAAAGTCGGTAAAGGATCAATTTATGACTGATGGCAATGTGACAAGTAGACAATACAGGTGCTGTTAAACAGGTGAACCAATTATGTTATAGTATACAGTATAAGATTTTCTAAGAAAGTGCTAGTCCTTCTAGTGCAAGGATGGGAAGAGGAGTGCTGATTTGATAACAGATGTGCCAGAGAATTATTCACTACTTTCGGGATATCGTTCTACAATGGTAGTACACATCTTCAAGAAATCTTGGAAACCTGTCAAATCCCAGATTCCTCAGTCATCACTGTCTCAAAAGGCTTCATGAGTACTGTTCATCAGAAACACTGGAAAAAATTTGTCCATTAACATTTGTCCATGAACTTTTGTCCATTCATTGATAAGTACAACCATAAGTAAATCTCTTTTGTGTGCTCTAAGGTTGAATGTGCAATTGTTTAATGTGAAATGTGTTTGAGATTATATTAAGTCCAACTGTTCACTGATGAACACTTAGGATCACTTAGAGATCAATCTGTTTAGAGTGTGTAGTGTGTGTACTGTATATGTATCTTGTCTAACACCAGTCACGATTCTTTCCGAAGGTAAAGTGTAGGTTAATTAGTTTTATTTTTACTTTATATTTTGTATTCATTATTTTGATATGAATATTTTTAGGTTGTGGAACGAATCATCAAAGTTTTCATAATTTTTTATGGGGGAAATTTACTTTGATATACGAGTGCTTTGATATACAGGCATGCTTCCGGGACGGATTATGCTCACAATCCAAGGTTTAACTGTACAGTGGAACCTCGGATTGCGAGTAACCCGGTTTGCAAGTGTTCCGCAAGACAAGCTAAATTTTGTAATAAATTTTGTCTTGAAAAAACGTGCCTTGATTTACGAGTACCAAATAGAGTAGAGTATCCTGAACCAGACTCAACAACCTCGGATTGCGAGTAACCCGGTTTGCAAGTGTTCCGCAAGACAAGCTAAATTTTGTAATAAATTTTGTCTTGAAAAAACGTGCCTTGATTTACGAGTACCAAATAGAGTAGAGTATCCTGAACCAGACTCAACAGGGAACCCATCCTCATTTGGGTTAAAAAACTGATAGCAGGGATTGATTATACATTGTGGGACTGGAAGTTCAGTATAGCAGGAGATGTGTTTAAGTTAATATGGATTCCACTTGGTTATTGGAGGCTTAGTTAGACTATAGGAAACTTCAGTCCTGAACTTTTGAGCAACTGCACTCATGACTCCTCAGCGAACAGCTGTCAGCATCAGCCAAGGCTGTCTTCATGGAAAAGTGAGAGAGACAGGGAGAAGAAAAGAGAGAGAGGAGAAAAGAAGGAGAGATAACAGTTAGGTATGGTCACAGTTACACAATGTATAAGGTGAATGTATATTTAGTGCAGAGTGCAAGCAGGGACTCCGGCAGCATAACAGCATAACTAAAAGGGAGTGCCAGAAGGAAACACAGACATGAGGGCTCCCTGAGATGTAAGGTGACCAATCACTTTACCATCAATGAATCTCTGACGTGATCACATCTGAGCCAACTGAGTTTATTATAACACGTTTGCAAATTGTTGATTTATGAGTGTTTTGATATACTGTATTTCACTGGGATCCAATTTAGTGTGAACAAGATAGTCTTAATGTGATAAAAAGTGGTCTGTTTTAAAGTGTGTGTGATTGTAATACTAGGATGCTACTTTTCTCTTGAATTCTTCTTTGAATAGAGCTATATTGTCTGGAGAATAATGGGCTGCTAGAGTTCTGTGAGGTTAGACAGTGATAAAATCATAGCTGATAACTCAGAGATTACTGACTAAGCTCTGTTCAGTAGCTGACATGAATGTACATTTAATGCGATAATGTGGTAAGATACATACATTAAGAATAAGACGCACCTTAATTAGATTTGAATGATCTGAGATTTTAGTATGGAGATTTAAATGGAGAATCTGCTACTTTGTGCAGATTAACCTTTAACTAATGGTGTGCAATAACTGAGTCCAAAATGGACAAACGCTATTCTCTGAGGTTCTTTCAGGTTCTCAAAATTAATGTTATAGTCTGCAGCAATTAATGCTTTGTCCAAAGAATCGACTAGATTTGGGAGGAAAACTGTGAATAATAATTTTTTTAATCGATTATGCAGATTTATTATTAATTAACATAATATTATGTTAATACTGAGAACATGTGTGGTTAAATTTGTTTCAATATTTTGGATGATGGTTAGATTATAAATTATCCAGAGGCTTGTACAGTGGGTCCTATGCATGATGGGTGGATCACTTTATGTGTTTTTTCTTACCCTTATCCCTCGTAGGCTTAATGTAGACTCATTTTTTAAAAGTTCAGTCTTTATGTCCTATTAAATTTAGTCCTCTTCAGAACAGATTAGCTGTGTCTCCCCACGTTATCGATTTGTTAGAAATATGAATCCGACTACTAAAGACAGATTCACGAGTAATCTGCCGGATCTGTCCCAATTACTTATTAGACCCCTAAATGCAGACGATCTAGATGAAGTGACTAGCAGCATGG
>JAOVVA010000029.1:14885194-14907328 GCA_028565275.1 Leiocassis micropogon | reverse complement strand
TCAGCCGCAGAATGAGACGCTGCGCAATAAGAAGCCAAACGAATCGGAAGCTGCGAATAAGGAGCTAACTTCAGCCTTGTCAAGTTTTGGTCATTGTGTATGACATCTTGGCTCACTTTTAATCAACCTTCTTGTTCAGAATCTCTCTGACCTCGCTGCTCTCACTGTACTGCACATTCCAGCAGCCAGACACAATGCGAGTGCTCACACTAATGTACACACAAGTGTGCCCACACCTTTTTTTTTGTGGCGAGAATTGGAAGCATGTGCAAAGAGTGTTGAGGTAAATTTCACACATGAAATGTGAAAAATTGTACCGTGGACCTGCTCACACTGCAAAAACAAACTTTCTGACATCCCAGAAATCTGTCTGATCGTCCAGAAGCCAGGTTGTTGGTTGTTCTGTGATTAGCCGGGCACCCGACTCATGCTCACAAATGTCATTGGATTTGAGGCTCAAATCACACCTGAATCCATGTAGTGTCTGCCCTTTCTTTAAGATACCATTGTGTGGTTTCTCTGTAGCATATTCTTCAAAACCAAAAATAAATAAAGACACATTTTTGCAGTCTTTTTTGCAGACCTGAAAGACTTTAAACCTCAGTTAATAACCATTAGAGCCATGACTATCTGACTGAATGAAGTAAAACTAATAAATGCATTAAACAAGATGGACTATTTTAATTGAACTTCTCTTATATTGCTATACATTTATTCCGGAAATTCAGCTGTTGGGAAGTCCACTTTTGCAAAGTTGCTGAGCAATGCAGGGCGAAACTGGCACGTGACACCTGAACCTGTTAGCAGATGGCAAAACCTTGAAGAGACATCTTTACAAATAGGACAGGTAAGACGTTGTAATTCTTGTTAATCAGTGCGTTCAAGACTGTCTCTTGAGGCTGCTTACAACTGTATTCCACAATGGATGCCTTCATTGTAATCATTATTTTTAAAAAGAATTTTACATTTCTATTGTTTTTGCTGTTTTCTTGTAGCCAGTGTCATCTCCCCAGCAAACAGTCAGCAACCTGCTGCAAATGATGTATCAAGACCCAAAACGCTGGTCGTACACCTTTCAGACTTTTTCCTGTATGAGCCGTTTGCACATGCAGCTGCAGCCACTTCCTACATGTTTACTGCAAGCAGGAGGTGCTCCTGTACAGGTGTTTGAACGATCCATCTACAGTGACAGGTGCATTCATGTGAACTGACATAATTTCAGATTTTTTTCATTAGTTATTTCCCACTTCTGTTGTTCACGATGATATTCCATTTCATTTTTAGGTATATTTTTGCTCATAATATGTTTGAGCTAGGCAATATAAACTCCACAGAGTGGGCAGTATATCAGGACTGGCATTCCTTTCTTGTTGAGGAGTTTGGTGCTAAGGTACAACTAGAGGGGATCATATACCTTAGGGCGTCTCCACAGGTCAGTGCCGGTAAAAAAATAAATAAATAAAAACATAAAAGTTGTTTATGGAGTATCAGAATGACATTATGTATTGACAAAATTATGTAATTATGTATTGCAAATTGACCAAGTTATTTCTTCTACAAAAGCTGCACATAGCATGGCCAAAAAAAAGTTGCTTATAAAATTAATCTACCACCTTTAGTCCATACCATCAGTGAAGGAAAGCTCTACTGATGTTAAACTAGTTATTTAGTACATTCAAGTAGTCAACTGGCTTAATTGTATTGCCACATAACATTGCTGACCCTATACCCTAGATCATAAGACCACCTATAGTGCAAGTGTAACTTAAATGCGACCACAGGGGGCCACAATCCAGTGTCTTCTTGTGCCGGTTTCAAGCCTAGATAAATGCAGAGGGTTTAAGGGCATCCGACATTAAAATTAATCATGCGAATCATTAACAGGACTTCCATACCAGATTGGTTGTGGCTTGGGTTAACAATGACCGCCACTGGTGCTATTGACCTACAGGGTGCGGGTGGAAATTGTGCTACAATTGGTAGCAATACAGTTGGTTAAAGGAGAAGAGGAAGGCGTGTTGGTAGGGTGTGAGAGAAGAGGATGGAGAGGATAGGGTTAGATGGAGGCAGATGATATACTGTGGCAACCTCTGAAAGGGAAAAGCCAAAAGACATAGAAGAAGAAAGAAATGGTAAAGTGAAACTTTGTTTTAATAGTCTCAGTAACAAATGGTTTTCTTTCAGCCACACTGCTGTTTAGTCCCATCTTATGTTCTCATCGGATTATGTGTGGGAATGCTTTCACTTTCATTATTAAATGTAGCTACGATTTCTAGTGTCTATTTTGTGATGCAACTTCACCAAGCATTTCATTATAGTTTATAATGATTTTTATATTTTTTCATGGTCAAGATTAGTTTGTTAACTTCTGCCCCCTGTTGTGTAAGGCTGATGGGAGATGTCCGATTAGAAAGTTTGTGGATGTCTGGTGAAGAATTTTTATGGAAGGAGTTTTTGTACCATCCAGATTGTTTCTAGTGAGAACATGGTCGACCTTAACAAAAATTGGCCAAAAGGTTTTAGCCAGGGAGGTGACCAAAACACACAGGGCCAGAGATAATTCCACACAGTCCTGTACAGTGAAATATTTTCTCTGCATTCCTTTACTAGTTTGTTGTTTCCAGTAGCCAGGTTGCAACTACTCATTGATGGTTTGCAACGTCTTTCTTCAACAGTGCCTTTCCACTTGCAGGACTGATGCTCACTAATCAAAAATCAAACTAGCTTGGGTCTTGTGATAAAATTTCCTGTGAAAGGCATTAATGAGCGAAAGCGTATAATGAAGACGTAAAACCAGGTGGGGTGGGACTCTCCTAGTAGTAGTAAAACAATTGAATGGTGCAAAGTTTATAGAAGGCCGTAGGTCCATGAATGACAATCGTGGCAGAGGTGAACTGTGCACAAAATCATTCATCAACAACACTTGCACATTACATGAACTCGGAATAGTCCTGACCTTGATCCAAACCATTTCCACATGACGCTCTGGCATACTGAGATAACTTTCTATTCTGATGTTATCCAAGCACTATTAAAATGCTGTTATAAGTGCATGAATGTAGCAAGGGATTATGTAAACAAATAGAGAGATTTAACTCATGACAATGTTCTATTATTCTGCACAATCAAAAGTCCCAGTTTGACTTGAACACCCCTCATAATGCGTTACTGATCATTATAATTAACAATAAATAAATTTTATTAGGCACTGAATCACCCTCTTTTCATTCTTGGGCTTTTTGGAGTTCTTCAGTTTCATGGCAGCCACTTATAAACAACTGCATCACAATGTTAATACTGAAGTTGCAATTTAAAACATGAAATATATTTAAACGAAGGCAATTCTTATTACAGTATATTTTTTATCTTTGCTACTACTGTAAATGTTTAAAAGGCATGGATAAATATTTTAGAAAATGCCAGCTTACAGTAGGTATTTGTCATGTCTCAAGTGACACAAAATGAATTTGCAATGGAATGCAGCATGCACATTTGCAAGCACATTTTTACTTGTGACATGGTTATCATTTCTGATGTAATGTTTAACACTGTTTCCTGTTGCATTTATTGTAATTCAATCTCACCTTTGTCATAGAACACAGCTGTGGTAGTGGCTTAGTTAGCAATACAGACTAGATAGAGATGCGCTAGAAGCTAGGACCTGAAACATAACATTACTTTTACTTTCTAACACTAAAATTAGGGATGAGTAAACACAAGCTGATCTGATTGCTGTTCTTGCCTGTCTCAAGGTGATTTATTGTTGTTGGTTGTCTTTGTTTATGATCAGAAGCATATTCACCCTTTAGCTTCTCATCAAAGTTGCCCACATTGGTCCTGCTTTGAAATTACTATGACTATGGAGAAAAGTCAGTTTGTTTAAGGAGCATCGTCTCTGGTGTGGAGTGTATGAGTGCGGTAGTGGAGCAATACGCTGATATTGGTATCAGGACAGCTGTAGTTTGTATATACCTCAGCTGCATCGGTCTGTGAGCCTGGTTAGTTCAATATCTCAAGGACATGTGGCTAGACATTTGAAGGATTTATACTGTATGTAATTCACTTAAACCAGCAGATAAACTGATTTATGTTTTGAAAAGAAAATGTCACAGCATGGACTGTAACTGTCATAGACTTGCATGGAGCGTCTCGGCCGCCGAGGTAGAGAAGAGGAGCAAGGAATACAGCTGGACTACCTTAATACGCTACACAAGCAGCATGACAACTGGCTTATAAACAAATCTACAAGGTAAGTTTGCCTACCATTAATTGGCAGGTATTATTTTATCATTGTCATTAGTGGCAATGAAATGGTTTAAAGCAATAAAATGAGTGTGAATTGCATGATAAAAATTTATAAATAGCTTTATTGAATTGTTAAATTGCTACTAGTTTGAAAGCACTCCTACCAACAATCGTCATGCCATTAGAACAATAAAACTGTAGTTTTGGTCTTTCTGCTATAGGGTTCACTTTGATCACCTGAAGAATATTCCAGTTCTGGTGCTGGATGGTAGTCTTAAGTTTGAGAGTGATTCTGAGATGCAGACCAAGTTTATAACTGAGGTACTGAATGTGTGTATATTATGCATAAATTTTTGCACAAAATTGTTGTATGTATGTACAGCATTTAGTGTGTGTGTATACTGTTTACTGTAACAGTGACCATGCGTGTGTGTGTTTGTGGAACTTGTCTGTCACAGCTCCCCCTAGAAGATCTTGCTGCATAGCTCATACACACTTGCATGTGTACTTATAAAACCGGGCATACATTTAGATCTCATCGAGTTGAACAAGTTGTGCACTGCATGTCATTAGGTCTAATCCACAGGAAGTCAGTTATTTTGCGTTGTTTGCAAAATGCACCCAATGGAATTTGAAATACTCCTCCTAGGGAATTAATACAATTGCGTCCAAACCAGGCCAATATGATCTGATTTCAACGCATTCACGATGCAAAATTGCAAAAGGATTTTTGATATCTCAAACGGTTCAGCCGTGGCGTTGCCTTAAAGTTATGGCGAATAAAAAGGAACAGGAAGTGGCTAATAACATCTGTGTACATTAAGTTATAAAAAAAATTAATAAATAAAGTTGTGCCAAGGTTGTAGCATCATTTCACAAGCTATGATTTGACCAAAGGAGTGGGCCTGAATGGTTATGTAAATGAAATATTTTAGTTCTTATTTTTAATAAAAAAAAAAAAAAAAACACTTAAAAAAAAATATATATATTTTTTTTTTACTTTGTAATTATGGAGTATTGTGCTTAGAATGACAATGGGGGGAGGCCACCCATTTTAAGATGTGTGAAACATTAAAGATCTGAAAACTTGTGGGTGATTCCATCTCAAATCAACCAGTGGGTGCCACCACATGATCACAGTTATAAAAATCTACATGAAAAATTACATAAATATACCCAGTTTCATCTCCATATGACATATACAGTAGCAAGTGAGTTATCAAGGAAAAGAGGATTTCAAAAGGGGGCGTGGCACGTCTCGAAGCGCGTCGAGGCCAAAAATCAAGATGGCTGCCATTTTTTAACGAGCGGGAGTTGGGACAAAAAAATTTGGGGTTTTTATTTTCATGCCAATACCAACAATTGGTGAAAAAATCACCAAAACCTGAGAAGTGATGGTGGAAAATTTCTCTTCCACTGGTTGATTTGAGATGGAATTACTCTTGTGTATATACTTTCTCTAAGCACCATTACTAAAGCCTTTGCTTTTTTTTTTTTTTACTCAAAAAGTGATGGGATTTTTTATAATATGATTAACATGTTTTTATTTTTGTTTTAGGTAACTAACTTCTTTGAGGTATTATGAATGTCAAAGGAAAGAACCAAATACATCTCAGAACCTCTGGACCACTTACTGTTTTTCCAAGCTTTATATATAGTAGTTTGTAATGAGGTTTCCTTTTTTTTCCCCTCACTGTTTGCAACATAATTACAAATTGTTCATAATGATACATTTTGCCAAAACTTGAGTATTACCAGAGCTTATACATTCAGATCTTACATTTTTCTAATAATTTTTTTACACAGTTTCATTGACAATAAAAGAAATTAATATACATTTACTGTACAGAGTCTAGAGTGAAAAAACTTTCAGGGTCTGTTTTAGGGTAAAAAGGTAACCTGCTTGCACAATTTGCATATCCCATTTATAATATGGCATGTGACTGTGTCTGAAAGTAATCATCATACACATGCCATTCATGAAGTTTAGTAAGATTAGCCCCAAATACTAGCTGTTGTATGAAGGATTTCCATGCCAAGGCGCATTATCCTGCTGAAAGACCCCACTTCCCTCAGGGAATACCATTTTTATGAACAGGTGTACTTCATGTTCTTTTTATCAAGCAACACTGTTTGGGTAGGTGGTCAAAGTCACATCCACATAAATGTCATGACCCAACATATCCCAGAAGAACATTGTCCATAAACAACATATTTTATCTGCTGTAGAGAGAGATGGGGACAGAGGAGTTTTCAAGTAGGTGACTGAGCTGAGTGGGTATATTGTACAGACTATGAAAAACTTTATATTACAGCATCATTTGTTGCTAAGTGCTGAGCCATAGTGAAGTGGTATAATTCCTAATGCAATTTGTTCACAAACCTTTATTGGGTTTTACAACTTCTTTGCCATGGTTTGGTTGATGGCTGTTAAGTAACATCGTTATTTTGAAGGAGGTATTTAAAAGACCACTTCTTCAGACAGAGTATTTACTTTTACCATCAACTAATATTGGGCAGTCACATAAATAGTATTACAAGTTGGGCTTACTGCAATGACACTGTCACACTTGTACAAAGACCATGTTTTTCCCACGGGGTCCTAAAACTGTTGAACACAGCGGGAATGACAATGTGCATTTATCAAGTTCATACTCAATGCTCTATCATATTGTCACTAATTTCCTATCACCCACAAGATCATGCGCTTACCAGGTCCAGTTAAATTGAACCGAGTTTTCATTATGTCTGCTCGCACCACGCTTTTATCAGGCACTGATCACGTGCGTACTAGATTGTCACTGCGCCCAGCTGGTTGGTATAAATACAGAGACTCATGCAGTGTTTTTCATTATGAAATGATGGTATGAGGAACAGGATCCAGGATTTATTCTAAATTACCTGAATGTGACAGACACACTGTGTAAGCACCACAAGAAATGTAGCATGAACATACCATGGTCATAGCACAAACCTTAAGAGGTCACTGTGATATAGCAACAATGCAGTGACATCCCACTGACAACTCAGAACAGCAGTTCTGGCGGAAGTTTTAGTTGATGCGCCATGCTTATAGTACATCAATGAAGTGCTAGTTATGCCGGTAACTGGTCATTGCTGTTGTTAGTATGTCCTTATTAAGTTCTTCCTGCATCTTGCTTTGATAATGTCCTCACAAGGTTTTTTTGAACATGTCCAAAATGGCATGACAGCCTCATATCAAGGGAGACAAACTAAGACTTAACTGGTTTTAACTATGCTTGTACTGTATATATCCATGTTTTCCACATTTTACATTTCACAGTAAAATTCGTTTTTTCTCATCGTTCTACCCACAATACACCACAATGACAATTATGTCAGAGTGAAAACAACGGCATGAGATTGACAGAATTATCTGTAGATCTGCACAACAGGATTGTGTCAAGATATGACACAATGATACAAGACACTTTCTGTGGCACTGAAGTGCAAGAGTTTGGTTGCCTCCATTATTCTCAAATAGAAGAGATTTGGAAAAATCCTCACAGATCTGTCTGGCCAGACATATTAAGTAATTGGGGACAAGGCAACCAAGAACCCAATTGATACTATAAATGATATTCAGAGTTCCCTTGTTCAGGTGCATTTAAAGGAACATGACATCCCACCAGGAGCCAAACAGCACCTGAAGAACATGAGAAACAATATGCTTTGGTTTGATTATTCAAACCACGTGTGAAGGAAATTGGAGATTGTGCATTACCTTATAAATTCCATTTCAGTACCTATTTTTGTTATCATTATTATTATTATTATTTTTTTTTTTTTAGAAATTAACAAAACACTCCAAACACCTTTGTCATTAAGGAATATTAGTTTTGGTGCAATTAGTATTTGGTACAATAGTTTTGTACCTGAGCCTCCAATAATGAAAGTGGACTCCATATTAACTTAACCACATCTACTGTTATATGGAACTTCCAGTCACCTAACATAGTATAACTGCAGAACAATTCCTGCTATCCGTTATCACCCAAATAAGGATGGCTTCCCTGTTAAGTCTGGTTCCTCTCAAGGTTTCTTCCTATTACCATCTCAGGGAGTTTTTCCTTGCCACTGTCATCCTTGGTTTGCTCATGAAGGACAAACTGATCATTTTAATTTATACATATATTCTGACACGTTTTATAGTCATTTCCCTAATTCTTGCCTTGCAACAATGACCATTATAAAAATCACTATGTAAATAAAACTGAATTGAATTGCATATTGTGTGTAGAATGATAAGAAGCTTAATCGGGCCTGGAAACTTTCCCTCAGCATTGTATATTCCAGGCAGTTTTTCATAGGCTCTCTGAAAAACTGCCTGGAAAATACTGTTTTATTTGGAAAAATTTATTCAATAATACTTGTTTTGATTTATGCCTATGTACAGAAAAATTATAAAGCAAGAAGAGCTCTATAAAAATTATAATGATTAAAAATGTTATAAAATTTTCTTTCAGAGTTGGGTTAAACGATGTCATTTATGACCTATAAGTATTAAAATTAAATATTTCCTGGCCCTCTGTTTGAGGTGGCATCCTCTTTCTTTGCTCACAAATAACACATATCTGTTTTAGCAGTAATATGCTGATATGGAAAGGAAGACCTGATTACTGGAGCTGTTTATGATTATGGAGCTATTCTGTAATCAAAATGGAGCGAATGCTTTAGTTTATTATGTGCATATTTAAGCTAAAAAATTAGGCAAAATTTAAATTGCCTACAATAAAGTGAGTCTTACATCACCATAGATGGAAGCATAGGCTGACATTTCAGATAGCCCCTGCTCCAAAACTGACACTTTAAATTTTGATTAAAATTTATAGCAGACCACATGGAAAAAGAAAAGGTTTCTGTAGAAAAGTTTGAACCAGGGATATATTTGGAGGGGGAAAGGTGCTAAATAAAAAGGACAAGGCAATCTAAGATTATCAACCCTATAAAAAAAATTGTGGGCCATGCTTAAATGGCAGGAAACCAACCAATTGAATTAATCACTATTGCTGAAGCTAAAGCTAAATTATTATTTTTTTTTTTAATCAGTTTGTACAACTACACTTGTATGTTGTTAACCACTATTGATCATTATACATGCAACATTATAGATGCAACTTTGTCCAATTTGTTTGTCCAAACTGTTAACTGGAGGCTGCGACGAATTGGCACCCTGTCCAGGGTATAGGCTCCAGGCCCTCTGCGACCCTGAATACAGGATAAAGCAGTGTAGACGATGAGTGAGTGTTAACTGGAGGCGACCTTTATGCATGACTTCATGTTAGATTCTTTTATATGCTAATATTTCGGTGGGTTTATTTTTGAAGCAGGTAGCAAAGATGTCTGGGTTAGCAGGCACATTTGGAAAGAATGCATTACAGCTGTACATTGCAAAATAATATAATTTTCCTCCATAATTTTGTTTCCATAATTCTGAGAACTGTTTTATCGACCAATGCCATCATGTTGAATAAAAAACATTAAAAGTATTCTTTCTGTGGCCCGTGTTTTATTCTTTTATACACATTTTTGCGTCAGACCGTTTATCCTCAAAGCCAATAAATGCATTTTCCTTTTGCATCGGACAGATGAAACAAATAGACATTGATAACCACAGGATTATGGGGTGCGCCAGTATAATAAAGCCAAAAGCACTCTTTGCGTTGGTTCAGTGAAGCCAAACGATTGGCACACCGGGAGTGAGAACGGGTTAACTCCAAATACAACTCTATTTTGGCACAAAAAAGGCAGTGTCAGCCCAGGTCTAAATCTTATCGAAAATCCATGAAAAAAAAATAACAGGGCTGTGTCCAAAAGATTTTAGGGAACAAAAGCAGTTTTTTAAGCAAGAGAGTAATCTTGCCCAAAATGACTGGTTGCTGTATTACAACGAAATAAGCTTTAATTAGGTATTAGGTGAGGGATCTAGACACTTGTGCAAGAAAGGGTTCAACTTTTTAATGAACTAATTATCAGGGGTGAGTAGACTTTTTATCCATAGCATGTGTTTGTGTTGCTTTTTAAACATGAAAGTGTGCCTGTGTCTGTGTGTTTTTGTACGATTTTTAAATATTTTCTATTTTGGGATTTGTTGACGCTCGATGCTCGAATTGTGGTATCGCACATAAAACATCAAAAGGCTTTGTGTGATGATGATGATGGTGATGATGATTATTATTATTATATTGCTGTTATCGTTGTGATACCTGTGAAAATGTAAATGCTTTTTACACTTAAAAATTAAAGGAAAGGAATGCCAATCATCTGATATAAGGGAGTGTAGCTGTTTTCTGTTCATCACTGTGTGCATACCGGCTGCCGCCACTCACCAGCACGACTGCTCCTTGAAAAACCCGGGATTCGGTTTACTTTCACCGTATTTTTTTAACTGGGCCAATAGATGGCGTATCATACAAATAGTTATGTAAGTCAAATAGTCAGATGAATAATAAGTTATGTTTGTTTTTTCTAGGAGTTGTGTTTTTGTAGGAATTTACCCCTGAGAGTTGTTGTTTTACAATTAAATAAATAAATCTAGGGAAAAACTCTTATGTAGTATTTTAGCCTATTGATGATTAATATATGGCGGTAGCTTTCATATGCTAGGCTACAGTAAACAGGGATGAAATTTGGATAAAAGTTTGAGACTACACTTTTGTTTCGTTTGATCTTAGACAGATCAAATGTTTTGAAACGGTCGTGTTGTTGGAACCGAATTCATGTTGAGCAGGATTTTTTCCTGCCTGCCTAGTTTACAAAAGCTGTATAGATTTTTTAAAACAATATATTTTGTAATTAATAATAATAATAATAATAATAATAATCATCATCATCATACATTTTAAATGCGTTTATTTTTATGCGTTTTCAAGAGTTTCATACAAGTACACCTGTCGTTTCTGTCGGGTGATTTGAGTGATGCAGTCTAATGTCTGGTGTGTGCACAAGCCTTAGGGCTGAAGCCTGAGGGTCGTTTTTTGTTCTTCACCCACGCGCTGCTGCCGCGCACAAAGCTGCTCACTTCAGCTTCTGATTCCCCAGGGGACATGAAGAATGGAGAAGGTCTGTGCGGCGGCACACGATACTTCTTTGTTCATCTGCTCAAATAAGTGCAGGGGTCTGCCCCTCTGTAAAATCGGGCTGGATACCAAGAAATCAGCTGCAATTGGTAGATTCTCCCAATATAACAAGATGACAGTTTTTATCGAGTTAAAGGAATATATAATACGTTCAGGCTATAGGCCTACAGGTAACAATAGGCGGTATTTTATGATATTGAGCATCATCATCTTTATCATTGCTTTAAATTTGCAGAACAAATCCCCAGAGTTAAATTAACACCCAGTGTGTTTATATATGTGTGTGTTAAGTACAGTTGGACTTAAATACATTTTTTAAAGTGTTAAATACATTCTGGGCATTTTACTATGTAATACTATTTGAAACCAAAATGTAATAAATTGCTATAATTCACGATAGCCAAAACATACGACACCTGTTGATAAAATCCCTAAAATCCTGAAATCCTATTGTTTCATCCTGGTTAAGGGTTGCGGATGATGAGGAGTTTATTTCAGAACCACTGGGATACACGGGACGTCCGTTCATTGCAACACGAGATATCTGACCGTTACACTAGCGAATTTTTACATCATAATAATTTAATTATAAGCACCATTAATTTTTGCGCCTGACTTTTTAAAATCTAAATAACAACTGGAAGTAGGATGTTCGTTCAAGATCGCAAGGTCGCAAGTGCGACTGCTATTAATATAATCAGCTATAAAAACTATCTAAACTGGAAGCGAAAAAAAAGAAATTAACGTGGAACTTCTGTTCTATATGATGCCTAAGAGAAGTGTGTAAAAACTGTATATTTGCACCAGATAGGGATAAGATTCTCGCAATTACTCCTCAGCGGTAGCCCACGTGGATTTGTAAAAATGTGAGTCGCCGTCACTTATTTACTATCTAGATAAAACTTCTGTCATGTACATTCCTAAACCTGGATAAATAAAACTGGCTGAACATCGTAATAATCGGTGATGACAAGAAGGTGCAGTTTATTCTAGTAGTGGTCCTTCAGATGACGATGGGTGTGTGTGTGTGTGTGTGTGTGTGTGTGTGTGCGCGTGCCTGTCTCCGCATTCCGCGGCAGTGTGTGTAATCGGGTGCCCAGCTGACTCCGTGGCGTGCTGGCAGATGGCTGGTGTGTAAGCCGGCTGGCGGTGTGTGTGAGCTGGGAGGGGGTCACGCTTATTGTTTAGATGTACTAGCCCCACGCACAGACAATGACCCCAGCCAAGAGCGAGAAAAGATGGAAAAGTCTCCTTTTCAGAGCGAAAAGTGCAAAAAATAAAATTAAAAAAAGCGTAAATAAAAAAAAAGTTTGAAGAAATATTGCTCTTTGGCTGCTTGTATGATTGTTTGCTTATGTTTATTATCAAACTGCATTTTATTATGAAACTACATACAGACGGCAGATTCTGTTAGTTATAATAAAAGTATAAAAATAGCTGAAAAGGACCAAATAATAAACGAAACATCTAAATATACTGTGTTATGATAAAACAGTTTTTGCGTTTTATGCTCCTCTTAATCAAAAATATTTTAGCCAGGCTGCTTGATGACTCTTATGCAGATGAACAGTATTGTTTACAAATGTATTTAAGTTATTTGAACTGTTTTCGTCATAAATGCGAAAGATTAGAATTTTTTGTATAATTTACAGAATCAGAGAACTTTGTACACCCAAATACGGTTTAGCTCCTCCCCCGCCCTTCCCTGGCTGTTCTGCTCTTTCATAATGTACAGCTTAGACTTGCAGCATCATTACGCGCTCGCTGTCCCGAGCGGTTTACGCACGCAGCCTCACCTCTTAATGCAGGACTATCGGACCGGCTCCTAAAGGCTCTCCGAGGGCTGCTTGTGGATAAATGCTTGTTTTTTTCCCAGATGATTGAGGTCATTTAGTTTAGTTTGGAAGTGCGCGCCTATTTAACACTTTCAGAGCAGGAAATATTTTTAGCGCGTGTTCCTAACTTTAAAAGATGCCCAAAAAGATGCTCGATAAACTTAGTACAACCTCAAAGACAGTAAAGTCACAGTAGCACTAACTAGAGAGGGATTGTTATCTACTTCAACTAGACACTCAAACCAGATATCCTTGCCACTGTTAACGAAGTCGACACCAGCATCTTCTTACTCATTGGACAGTTTCTCGTCTTCATTGTGTGCTAAGGGTGCACGGGTGCTCGCATCTTATACTTTTTGTGTTTTTATTTGTAAATGTTTGGAATCCAGGAGCATCTTGCTTCTGTTGTGAAAGAACTAACTTTTGTGGAAGAAATGGATTCAGTCCGTCCGTGGGTGCGTAATGTCGGAGTCGTGGATGCAAATGTAGCAGCTCAGAGGTAGTACACTACATTTTTCCATTATGCATGCAAAACTAATTTGTCTATTAGTTGATCATAAGGACATATTTAACGACAATTCTATTCCAAATAGTTAACTCCATTCCAGTGTTATCCTGAGATATTTTGCATCATGCCACAATGGGAAATCTTTACATGCAGCCTGGATGCCTTTCTAAGTTGCATCTTGCGCCCAAATTTACCTTTTAACCAAACATCATATGCAGTCTCGATTGCTGTAAATAACCAATCAACAGGTGTGTAACTTAAGCGATTTAAACGTCAAAATTACACAGGCTCGGATCTCCAGCCTGTAGCTCGAAACATCATGAGCTCTGTTGAACAACCGTTACAAAGACACTGTAATAGAATGTACCTGGGGTTTTAAATCCGTTCATTGACAACTAGCTTAAAAACACACCGCATTATTACACATTTAGAGTGTACGGAGGCAATTAGTTTTTTCGACCCGTTTTTTTTTTGCATTTAGCTTAATAATAGGCCGGGCCACCACCACCGACAACAACAACAACAACAACAACAATAATAATAATAATAATACAATTATTATGATTATTATTATTATGATTATTATTATTATTATGATTTAGTTATTGTATATTATAGCACACAGTTAATATTTGCACTAACTAAATGTTTAAAAATAGCCTATTTTTTATTATTGGAGCCCATTTCCCGGACGTCCACGTTTACTTTTCAGTATTTTTAAACGATGTGTGTGTGTGCTTCACACGTTTTGATGTTTATTTTGGTACAACTTTTTGCAAAGTAAAGTGCGACCAACTTGACCAAATTAATAATAAAATAACCTTCTGTTAGTATTTAAATGCAGGTTAGTTATTCTATCTTAGATTTAAATTACGGTTTAAACGAAAGTTTTGTCTCCTCTATAAAGTTTTTTTAAATACCGATTTGAATAACATAAAGCTCTCGCTAAACTGCCAACTGCTACCAGCACAAATATAGATTTCTTGTATACTAACGTGCTTGCATTTTCTGTATTATTTAAATTACGGTAATGATTCACCCCCTTGCTCAATTAAAGGTTTTATTGTTCTAACTCCATTCTGTCATGCATGAACTGATGCTGATGGATAGCACTCTACCTTTAAACCATTATTTTACTTATCTTTTTTTGTGGTGTTATGGTGTTATGAAATTTATCCCAAAAAAATCTTATAGCATTTTTTCAAGCGTTGTAGTGAAACTGATCGCTTATTTTGAATCATGTAATTTTATGAATGAAAAAGTAGACACATAACTAATTGTAGTTTCACGAAAACTTTGTAAAAAAAACAAAAACAAAAAACAGTGATTTTGGCTTAATTGTTTTATTATCTTAGATCCACTGAATTTACTCGTTTCCCTGATTATAACATATGATGAACTAGCTATTCAGGTTGATTAAATTATAAGGGCCTGTCAAGTTTAACTATGCAATCATGCTTAGGACACATTTACTATTAGCTTTTTTGCATGCAGTGACATAGTAACAAAGGTATACCCTGAATAAGCTTGTCATTATAAGTAAGACCGAATTTATCCAATAATAGGTTTGTAATTTAAGTGTTAAATGCATGACAAATGATGTATCTACAGTGGAGTAGCCCTTTCTCGTGCCCACTTTGAGAAACAACCACCCTCCAACCTTCGAAAGTCCAACTTCTTCCATTTTGTGTTGGCCCTCTATGACCGACATGGACAGCCTGTGGAAATTGAGAGGACAGCTTTCATTGACTTTGTTGAACATGATAAGGTACATTTGTCTTTTTGTTTATAGATTGAATTCATATACTATGCCTTATTTTATAATTAAACACAAAAGATACTTGATTTATACAGTGTACCAGTACCAGTAGATAATTCACAAATATAGCATACTAAAGATCTTAAAATTTGAGAGATGTATGGTTTTGCCTTGTGATTAAACTTCAGTCAAAAGTAAAAACTTTTTATAGTAGATAGATAGATAGATAGATAGATAGATATAGATATACAGAGAGGTAGATAGAGAGATAGACATATAAACATATTATTTTTAATAAGAAAACTATTAATAGTTAATAACTCATGTACTGTAATTACAATTTGCTGACTGAGCTGCTATTCTAAATGACTAGTCAGTTTAAGTGTTACCTTTTTGGTCTTTCTCTTACCTTCCATTTTTTCCATCCATCCTTTGGGTATTGAATCTTGGTGCAATCTCTGGAGGCCAGTTAATAACGGAGAAGATGGAAAGCAGGAGAAGCTAAAAAGGGGGTTGGTTTATAGGCCTCAAGCCAGACTGTAGAAGACTGAAGCTTTTTTTTTTTAAGGAGAACTCTCTCTCTCTCTCTCTCTCTCTCTCTCTCTCTCTCATACAAACATACATGTATACAACTTTACTTAACTATGATGTATTTTTTAGAATGTTTATGAATTTATATGTATAAGAAACTAAACACAAAGGTTGTAAAACTCTTCAGACATTTCTGACCAGATTTAAACTGATTTTTAAAAAACTTTTTATTCATGAAGACAGATTAGTAGAGAAGATACTGTGGATATAGTGTATAAATAAATGCATATTGTGCATTTTCTGATTGCAAGTTGGATTACCTGTTGTACCTTTTCTTGAAATACCAATAACTGGCATGTTATTTACTGTTAAAGTGAATTAGAACACTAAATGGTAAACAGCTCAATCACTGTAGTGCTTTACATATACAGTATATATCTACAAATACACTGTAATGTAACAGTTCTTGCAACCTGGTAATTTTTCTGTTAAAGCTGGATTTATTTTACCAGATTTGTGTTTTCTTGTGTCTATTTGTCCTGTTCTTCTAAGGAGCAGACGGGAGAAAAAACTAACAATGGCACACACTACAAACTTCAGCTCCTTTACAGTAATGGTATGAGTCTGACTGTTTTTTTTCTTACCAATATATCCTTTAAGATTTTTTTTTATATATCTAGTGGATTTTAAAGATCTAAAAGAGATAATGATGACTTCCAAAAAAATACCAGATTGTCATCAATGTTGGAAAACCTTATAAATCTGGTGTAAAAATAAAGGCTCGTAAAAGCCTCAAAGGTTTTACTTCTGAGCAAATAAAATCATGTAACTGGTCCACATTGTGTCTTCATTCAGGGCAAGTTAGCATTTTGGACCCTTTAATGATAAAACGTGGGTATTACCTTTTCAGATTAAAACACGTCTCACAAATCTAAACTGTGTAAATTTATTTTTAAACAGGTGTACGAACTGAACAGGATCTTTATGCTCGTCTTATTGACTCTGTCACCAAACAGGTCAGTGTCTTCCTCAGAAAACTACAAGCTTTTAATATAGCTAGCTGCTTTGACCATCTAAATTATAATTAATGTTGTTTTTTGTTTGTTTATTTAGCCCATATCATATGAGGGGCAAAATAAGAATCCTGAAATGTGCCGTGTTCTGCTTACTCACGAGGTCATGTGCAGGTAAAAAGCCATTTGTACATATTCATTCACAGGGTATATGTTGAAAGGAATTTTTCTTAAGTATTACAATTGCACTTTGTAAACTCTGTATGTGTGTGATTTTTGAAAAGTAATGTATTTTAAGAATGATGACAAACATGAAGATATGAATGACCAATTTTTTGTCATTGACACCTGTTTTTGTAAACTCTGTATGTATGTGATTTTTGAAAAGTAATGTATATCAAGAATGATGACAAACATGAAGATATGAATGACCAATTTAACTGATGAACAGTAAAATCAGTACCACAAAATCAGACTGGACCAGACACAGTGAAATACTGCTTGTAATACCCAGACTTTATGAACGGCGCAGCAAATTGTGAAACTTGCATCAGGAGAGACTTGGGCACTTGGTGACAGATAGACAGCAAGCACACGGCCATCCCTAAAGGAAGCATGTTTTGATGGGAGGTATGAGTAGGCGTGTGGGTCTGTGACCTCAGGCTCAGGGACACAAATAGCAGAGGGCAGAATGGGAGTGGAAATCAGCTTCAGCCCCCATTGTGTGGCCAGCAGATGCCCCGAGTGGGGTTCACAGCTGGCTAATAACAGAGGGGGAGAGGTTGATGAGGGGGATGAGGGCAAACGACACAGCTGGGGAGTGGCTCTGACAGAGGGGGAGCTTGGGTGGTGGTGGTGGATGGGGGCTCCAGGGGTAAAAGAGGACAGCAGAGGGGCAGATGGCCATGGGTGGGGGCACTTTTGTTATGCAAAATGGGCGGAGCAGAGGGAGCTTAGGGGAGGGGGCAAAAGGGCTGCCCCAGACAAGAGATGCTTGGTGTTGGCGTGTGTGTTGTCTGTTGTCTATATGCATGTCTGACCTTTTCAAGATGATTTCCAAGTTTCGTTATTTTTAATATGTTGTTTTCTATAGACATTATAAAAGGTCCACTGTATTGTGTTAGGAATTTTTGGAGAAAGTACAAAAAGTTAGTCTTTTTTCAGGTCTTTCATACATTTTATTGCCTGTGTTTATGGCTTTTGTTGGTGCAGTGTTTACCTATAATTATAACACAGTATTTCAACTAACAATTCAACTAATGAGCTTAATGTTAGATGATAACGGGTTATTGGTATGCATTATGGTTACCTAATATATTTTAAGTATATAAGCCTTTTTAATAAAGATTGCCTTTTGCCATTTTCTATTCATAGCCGATGCTGTGAGAAAAAAAGCTGTGGAAATCGTAATGAAACCCCATCAGACCCTGTCATCATTGACAGGTAAGAATGCATTATAGTACACCAGCAATCATAAGGTTTTCTGACCCAGCAGTTGCTGTTGTGCTGCATAGTAACAGTCAGGAATCATTACAAAAAAGAATAAAAAAAAAAACTGTATTTGTCTTCTTCTGCGCTTCAGCTTTTATTGGTTTACAATACATACACTCTTTTTTAAGAAAGAGAGAAGGAAATTTACAAATGTAATAGTGATGCTTGTGAAATATAATTATGTCACATCCTGATGATTTTATGTCCGTTTGTTAAAACAAGCTCTTTTAAAATGTCATTAAAATCATTATTTATTTTATCAGATTTTAAATAGTTTTTTCATGGCTGCCTAGCCTTCATCCCATGCCTTCCGGCATACAAAGCTTTTTTCTAATTTGCAAGTATATGACCTTGTCTTACTGTCTGTGTTTTTGTAACTTTCTGAGTCCATGCTATTTACAGTGTCTCAGCGGAGCCATTCAAACTTTCTCAGAAAGAAAAAATGAGCCGTTGTTTTTTAGATTTTTCCAGAATTCCTGAGTATGGCATCTGTTTTTCTCCTTTATGATCCTTTTTGACCTTCTCTACATCTTTCACTCTGTCTCCACTTTTTCCATGCCATAACCTTTTAAAAAAGCAATACTTTACTCAAGGGTTCCATAAAATGTAGGTTTTAGTTGAGTATTCTGGTCTTTGTATAGCAGGATTGTGCTCCAGTGAAGTGTCTGATGGCAGATCAACTCATTTGGCTAATCAGGGTGTTATGGTATCAGTACCAAAAACCATCTTGTTTTATGGTACACCCTTTTTGTAGCCTGTATTACAGTACGTAGTCTTGTAATCATTATTCACAAGCTCGTCATTTACAGTAGGTCCATCAGTGCTTCATATTCCACACCACTCTTTTCTGAAAGGACATATTCAGTATGGTATGATTGTCTGTGTCTTCATTTTATTATTTTACATACTATATTTTACGATAAAATGTTTTAAAAATATGTTTTTATAATTTAAAATTTATGACATATCAATATCTCAATTTACATTTTTTACAGGACAATTTATATTAGTTGAGTATCCTTGTTATTAGATTTTATGAATATTTCTGTTTTACATAAACACACACACACACACACACACACACACACACATGCACACACAGCTTCACCAAATACTTCCATCTCCCCACATTTTCCTTAAAGTAATATTGTCATAATTAGTAAGCCTCATCAGGGCACCTCTCAATACACACAGAAATCCCCAACGTCTCACCTTCCCAGACAGCCCATTTTAATCTGCTCCCATATTATTTGGACCCTGCCTTGTCTTTTACCCACCTCCCCCTCTTCACAATCTGCTATTCACCCCTTCCTCTACTAATCCAGTTATTAGTGAAAGAAGAGAGAAGTGATCCCATCTGATCCCTGAGGCAGCATGCCTTTTGCCACTTTATGACCCACACATCTGATGCTTGTCCCACTGATTAACTAGCACTGGTATGGCTAATGTTAAATTGTTAAATTGAACCTTAACTACATAATACAGTCATTTCATGGCAACGACTGTTTTCATTTTTAATTTATTGTTTTTGGCATTGTTATGTAGAAATTTCATATGTGCACAGCAGGTTCCGAAGTTTTTGAAACACAGCAATTTTAGAGCATACTGTACAGGTCTGTGTGAATTCAATTAATGTCATGAGCCACTCCTTATTTCTTCATACTAAATTAAATTATGTAGATTAAATTAAAGAAATGGGATCAAATGTTTTACCATGACATGCTACATAGTGCATAAAGAAACACTGGCCTGATCATCTCTCATCATCTGCAAATGTTTATCACTGATTTATTCCTTAAGGTCTATTTTTATATTTTAATGCTTAAGTGATTCATAGGTCCCCGTGTATCTTAACAAAAATTTCTCAGAAACATACATAGACTGGACTGAAAATTAGAGCCAAGATCTTGCCATAAAGTAGGGCAAAAAAAGGCTTTCGGCCAGTCTGGAGAACTATTCCTCAAGACCACATTATAAATAAAGAGTATTTTTTAATTAGAAAAAAAAACATGAAAAAATGGGGGGTGGCTCAGGACTTTTGCACTTGGCTGTATTTTGTTTAATTATGTCACTATTTTCATAAAGAATGAGGTCCTGATCAAATATTTCCCCACTTCCCAAAGCTCTTTGCAATTCTTATTGGATTGTTTATCCAACCTGTCCAGTCAATTTAAGCACAACTTAGTTTTAACTCTTAGCATAATTTGTTTCATGGAAATGATGAATTGATTGATAGATCTACTCAGTCAATTTACCAATTCATTGATTCAGTGTCTTCTGAAAGCAATTCAGAGTTTAAATACAGAGATAATACAAGAATCAAATGTACATAACACATAACTAAGGTTTTAAGGTTCCCTGTCATACATATATGTTTGTTGTTATAGCATGTATATTAGATATTAATAGTAACTGACAGCAAATACCATATGAAGAGACTAAATACCATAATAGATGGAAAATCTATATAAATGGCTTTAACATGATAATGCAGCTTCTGGATAGTTTTCCAGCTTTCAGCATTAATAGGGTAACAGGCAAAGCTAAGGAAAAATTGATAAGTAATTTTGTACTACTATTAGTATAATATATTAGATTAGATTGGATTAGATTAGACTACAGATTGCTGTTTTCTATTAAATTTCTTTTGGAGCAGTTGATGTACAGTTTGGTTAAGGGCTTGAGGATTAGCAGGTCAGTGCTACACCAAAATCAATATACGGATGTGAAAAAAAACAATGGGTATCCATGGAGAAACCAAGGAGAATCAGGATGAGATGGATCAATGCTCTGCAACTAAACATAAAACCAGACTACATAAACATAGACTAACATAAAACATGTGTTATGTGTAAAATATTTAAACTGAGCAAATATTGGACAAGTCTGTGCTTAAAGTAATTCTTTTTTTTATAAATGGAAATATTTGTGCAGCAAAAATAAATATTTTACTATTTACCTACCACTTACATAGTGGATTCATGAAAATCTGGACATCTTACAGGATGTCCTGCATCGGATGCTGCTAACTTTTTCTTTCATTAATCAGTTGCTGCGTCTTCTATTACAAGCTATTCCATGCCAGTGTTAGTGTTTCTGTCTGTAGACTGTACCTTTGTGGACTTGCTTTGCTATACCTAAACTATTTGAAAATGAAATAGACATATTTTGATGAATGTCTGGACAAAATATTTAGGCAAATTCGTTTGTTCTACTTGCTGATAAAAAAATCTTAGAGAAAACAACTAAACACATAAAAAGCACATTAAACAATAGGGTAAATGAAGAGTAAATGATGTCAGAGGTCACATTAACCTCTCACCCCTCCCTCCTTCCTTTTTCCACATATTTCCGAGACCTCTGTTATGTTTTCAGTCTTCTCCCAGTCCTTTATTCCACAGCACTGGTATTCTTTGGTTTAAATAAAATAGTTACCCCAAATAAATATCTAAATAGAGATATTTTGCTTTTTAAAAAATATATACTTTATCAAGTCATACATGTAGTATTCAGTGATTTATCATACAAATAAACACCCCTTTTCCTTTATACACAAACCTTTTCATACAGTATATACTTAGACTACATGTACATTGTTGCAGATTATGTATATTTAACATAACTCATATAAATATTTTCACTGCTACTTACT
>JAOVVA010000029.1:14866943-14881310 GCA_028565275.1 Leiocassis micropogon | reverse complement strand
TGTGTGTGTGTGTGTGTGTGTGTGTGTGTGTGTGTGTGTGTGTGTGTGAGTGTGTGTGTGTGTGTATGTGTGTGTGTGTGTGTGTGTGTGATGAATCTGTCAGAATAGAGGGCAGGGTTGATGGGCCCGCTGACAGCTTCTCAGCAGGCCTGCTGTGAGCTCCACCAGTGTCTCGTTTCCCTCCCTCTACCTCTTTTCCTCCACTGCTCCATGCCTTCCCTTTTCGTCTTCACTCTTGTGTGTGCATTTGCTATGGATTAGTTACGGACAGTAAATTACAGTGCCTTGGACCTTTAAATGATTCCTTACCCCATATCTTCACAGATTACCTCACCACCTTCTTTCTGCTCGCCTTAAAAACTCTTCTTTCATCTGTCTATCTTTCTGTTTATATCAGTTTATTTTTCAAACTGATCTGTTTTTTTCTTTATCTAGCTGTATTGTCATTTTCCATCTTTCTGTCTCTCTCCTTTACCCTCTTCTGCTCCCACACCTTCCATCAAGATTTTTGCTGTGATGACACTTTCAGTTTAGTGATTATTGTCATCCTCAAGTCTCTCTCCCTCTCTCTCTTTCTCTCTCTCTTCTATCCCTCTCCTACTCTGGAAACAGATGTTGTTTGTCAGATCCTATCATTACTGGCTAATTAAGCAGACATCTCTTCTCTCTTTTCTACTGCCTGCTGCTCACTAATTCTCCAAGATAGTCCAGGCTTTGTTCCCCTACAGAGCTGAAGGTGTCTTGTTTACAGCGATGCATATGTGTGTTTTATTTCATGTAAGGGGTACATAAAAAATAATAACACAATATCTTATTGAAAGCTATCTGTGGCAGAACCTGAACCTGTCTGAACCTTCTTTCAGAAACTACCAGGTTTTGAGGTAAAATATTCTAATATACTGGCAAAATTCATTATCCCACTAAGCATCACTCAACCACAAGCCAGAAAGTTCCATTGCCAATTACCAAGTGCCTTTCTTGGTATGCAGCCCTTTTTTTTTACTAAACATGCCGATAGTGTAAATGATGAGAAAATTAGATTTTGGTCCATCTGATCAAAGATTCAAACTGCAATTCTGAGGGTGCTTAATGAAGTTTGGGGGCTACAATTTTGTGAGATGTATAAGAGAGTTAGGAGAATTATTGCTTAGCAAATCATTGCTTTTTCAACATTAAAATTCACGTAAATCATTATGTTTTAAATAATAGCAATATAAAAGCAAATATCCACAAAATTTTGCATGCCAAATGTATTTTATTAAATACATAAAAAGAAAAACTTCACAGTGTTACTGAATTTTGATAGATTCATAAAGACATATCATGTACGGAGGCAACTTTTTTCTCAAACAGAATAATTTAGGCAACTTCGGGAGTCATCTACAGTGTTTATTTGACAAAAAAAGCCTCAATTTAAATGTTTTACAAAGAAATGGAATCTGACATGGAAAGGTGAGAGTCCTGGAAAAAAGCCTGGTGCTGTTTTCATTTCGTTTACTCATGGTGCCGGGTGTGAAAGGTCCCGGTGTGGTATGTGGTGATGGGGGTATCGCTTTAGCCGGTTTGCTCCATGCACCCTGTTAGCGGGGTCAGAGGTCACCTGCACAGGGTGTTAACCCCCCGTGACCAGTCTAGCCTTGGTCTGCCATGGGACTTTGGGAGTCCAGAGTATTTATGACTGACTCTTCAACACCCCGCCCCCCCCCCCCCCCCCCCCCCCCCCCCCCCCCCCCCCCAACCATGCACTCCACTCACCTACAACTTTCCCTTGTTTGATCTTATAAAGAAAGTTATCCTACTCTTTTGCACTTCTATGATTATATACAGCACTATATAGAATATATTTAAATATAAACTTAAATATGTCTAATTGTTTATGATAAATTGTTTTTGAACTTCCAGTAATCTGGAATGGAAGTTGAACATATGCTAAGGCACAGAGCGATGGATATTTTTTTCTGCATATGTGTTCATTATGCAATGCAGTTAGCATCTAACTGTTCCATTGTATTGGTAGATGTTATTTACGTCCACACATCTGAAGATTAACATGAATTAATGTTACTGGATTTTACTAATTCTGATTCAAGCTGGAATATGCAGTCAAGCTTATTTATGAACATGTGTATGTGCCTGTGAATTACAGTTCCCTGTGTATCAGTGGTGCTGGAGAGGCTTCCAGCATGTCAATATTTTTAATGCCTCACATCTGGTTTCCTAATTTTCCTCACCCCCCCCCCCGATTCTCTCCATGTCATGACACTGTTTTGTTTTTCTAGAGTGGGTGGAGGATTTAGGAGGAGGAGAGGGATTTTGTTGAGTGATGATCCTAAATCTTAAACATCAACACAACACTCTCTCTTTCTTTCTTTCTTTCTTACTTGATATTTTCTTACACAGTTCATACTCTGTAACGTCTCTTACTACATGTTAACAGAATCGTAAGAGTGTCTGTTTACCTTCATTATAACATATTTAATCACACTTTTTTAATAACACATAATTACAATACTAAATTATTGTTAATGACTCATAATACACACTCAGGCAATCTCTGACCGATTTTATTTTTAACCCCATAATGGTAAAGTTGTAAAACCCAATCACATTTTTTGCTTATATTGTTAGAAATTATTTTTCTGTGTTACATTTTCAGCTGTAATTTAATACCATGTTTTCACAGATTTAGAATAATACTACATTACATTTCATGCCACAGCTAGTGTTCAATCCGATCTAGAGGTACTTCTGCATTATGGACTGTGTTGTTACTAGTACACTGTGCCAGTATTTCTACATTAAGCAAGTTGTCACTCTTAGAAGGCAGCTCCATGCTGAGAGTGTCGTGTTTGGTCTTGAGAAGTGAGGCAGATGCACACAAAGGCCATTCAGAGGCCTGGCTAGGGACTGCCTTCTGAGGCACTGTGGAAACTGATCCCCTGGCTTAAGACTCAACCATACCTTTTGTTTCCTAACAAGTGTTCCTAGAGATGCAAAGGGAATTGACCGTTGCCTGACATTATAGATTAATACACCCAGTGACATCTGCAGCTCAGAATGGGGCCAGTGCTTTCACTTCTGCAACATTGTGCTTTTATACAAAAGAGAGGTCTAAAAGAATCATTAATGCCCTTTTGATTTTTGTGCTATTGATAAAGAAATATAAATATTAGACATTAAATAATTATTAAATTAAGGAATTATTTCATAATTTAACACATATTTAAATAATATTAATGTTACTAATTACCACACGTTCATCAACACCTACTATTACTACTCACATGCCCTTCGTCAGCTAAATTTAAATATCACAACAAACCACAACAATCATTGTTGATATTAAACTTTCCCTTGCAGAACAGCTGAGATTGGTGGGTGGGGGAGGTTGTGTTGCAATACAGGGATGTTTGGGAGGCCTAATTAATTATGCAAGATAGCTCTAATTATAATGCAGCAAATGGCTGCATGGCAGAAGGTGCGAGGCACTGAGCCTGGGAGATTTGCATGCTAAGTGGGCAGGGAGGGAAAAGTGACTAATGCATGCTAATGTGTGCATGTCCATCGTGCTTAATTTTAGCTGTTCACAGCTGAGTACCACTGACTTTTTTTAGGGGTGAAAAGTTGATAAAGTGAATGAGGATGGGAACAGTGGCATCGGTGCATATGCTAGTTGTCTAGAACTGATATCCCTGGCTATTAAAACTTAAAGTTTGTCATTTTAGAACCCCCTACTGTCTGTGAGGTGAATTGCAACTACATTTAAAACATTGATACACCCTCCCCTTTCCTTAACTCGCCCCATTCCATCAGCAGCATCAATAAATTCACTGACAGTTTCCTTTTAAAAAACAAGAGGTGTGGCTGAGTAGGTTTCCCTTTAACTGAGGATGGATACAACTTATTGGGCAGAAATATAAACAGCAAACTGAAAACAACAATATTAAGGAGCACATTTTTCTAAGAAACCTCCATGTTGATAATTTGATGCTTACTTAAGAAAGGCATTGTGGGCAGCACAGAGGGTAGCACTGCTGACCTCACAGCTCCAAGGATTCCTGTTTTGATCATGAGTTAAGGTGACTGTCTACACTGTGTTCGCTGAACTAAATTGCCCTTGGGTGTGAAAGAGTGTGTGCCTGGTGTCATGCAATCTCATTCAATGTGAATTCTCCTCTCTCCTTCTTGTGTTACTGAGCTCCACATCCAATGTAAGCTTAAACAGGATAAAGTAGAACAGCTGAGATTTGCACCTTTCTGTACCAATGCTGAACTGCTATGATTTTGAGATTGTAGGAAATCATAGGCTACATACATCAGAGTGCTACCTGCATAACTCTTTCATCTTTAGCTTCAGGGTTTCCTCACTTATTTTTAGGATTAAAGATTAATCCTTAGGCCTAGTCATTTGCCACTTTTGTGCGTAAGGATTTCAGTTACTATTATTATTATTATTATTATTATTATTATTATTATTATTATTATATTACTTATACATTCTTGGAGTTCAGCATTATACTAGTAACTTTGGTCAGCTCTTACATTTTTCCTCAGAATCAATAAATCTATCTATCTATCTATCTATCTATCTATCTATCTATCTATCTATCTATCTATCTATCTATCTAATCATCAAAAAGTTTTACTCAGAGTTCTTGGTTGGTGTTGATGTGGATAGCTTTGAGCTTTCAATACTGAAAAGCTCACAAAAAGGGGGTGGAGTCAATTGCTACATTCAACCCTGTGCACCAAACTACTAATTAATATACTATATATGCGATCACTGTGTATGGTGACATGTAATATAGAAGTGTGCATAAGTTTTAGGCCTCCGAGTGGCGCAGTGGTAAAGCGCTCGCCCTATCATCCGGAGATCGCTGGTTTGATAACCTCTCACAGCCGGGGGCCTAGAGAGAGCTGATTGGCCGAGCTCTCTCAGGGGGGACGGATGAGAGGTACTCAGTGCTCCCACATTAATGATGGCTCTACAAGCCAATCAGGGGCGTCTGTGAGATCGCACAGGTGGAGGGAGCGGATAGCACTGTTCCTCCGAGTGTGTTACGCCGCCCCCAACGGTGCGTGAGCGAGCAGTTTGAAAAGATGGTCAGTGACGTCACGTGGATCGAAGGAAACACGTGGGTCGGTCTGCGGCCCTCCCGACTGATTGGCGGTAGAAGCTTAATGTGGGAGCCTCCAGAGACTGGGAGGAATTGGACACGACTAAAAATTAGGGGAGAAAATCGGAAAATTCCGAAAAAAGGGGGAAAAATTTATAGAAGTGTGCATAAGTTTCATAGTTTATGTAGTCACAGGTTTCCACACACAAGTGTCCAGGTAACAGTTAATGAGTGAAAAATCATAGCAGATCTTGAAAAGTCTTGACAATTTATAACAGATTGTGACATGTGGTAAATACTTTCCAGATAAATCATAGTAGTGGAGCCGTAGGTAATCTTAATTCAGGATAATGAATACGTGTTCAAGTATTGTTTATAATATCTAGTTGTTCAAATGCATATTATAGTATAGTAAGTGGTGTGCATATAATACTGTGCACATTAGTAAAAGGTTGTGATGACACTGGATAGCAATAAAATCCACCGGGGAAAAATGCTTAAATGAAAAAAGTAACAGTAAGCAAAAAGGATTCACTTCCAGTAGTTAATTTTGCAGCCACCTTCTTTGATTTTGGTTCATGCTTTGTCATCTAAATTAATATGCAAGTGTGGCAGGGGTCATGTCTTACTGAAAACAACATCATGCAAGAACAGCTTATTATTGTTGTTGTAGAGAAACAGTTTTATAACAGGAATATAAACATACGCATTTGAACAGTTAGTTTACTGGAGCTAACATACTGTAAAAGTTTGGACAAACCTTCTTATTCTATGTTTTTTCTTTATTTTTATTTTTTCAACATTTTCAACAAGACATACAGAATTATGTTATCAACAAAAATCTGTTAAATAAACCAGGATATGTTTTATATTTTCAATTCTTCAAAGTAGCTACCTTTTGCTTTGATGACTGGAATGGTTTTCCAACAATGTTAAAGGAGCTCCAAGAATTGTTGAGAAGTATTTGTTGGCTGCTTTTCCTACACTCTCCAGTCTAACTCATAGTAAACCATTTCAAATGAATTTTGATCAGGTGATTTTTAAAGGCCAGGTGATCTGCACTCCATCACTCTCCTTCTTGTACAAATAGCTCTTACATAACCTAGAGGTGTGTTTGAGGTCATTGTCCTGTTGGAAAACAAGCAGTGAATGTTTAAATATGTCACTTGAACTCAGAGAAACATTTGTTTTGGCTCTAATCTAGAGTGCTGTGAATTAGTGGTTTCTGGGCTGGTCATTCTTATAAATTTATCCTCTGTAGCAGGGGCAGCTCTTGGTCTTCCTTTCCTGGCACAATCCCCATGAGTGGCAGTTTCACTATAGCATTTGATATTTGATGGCTTTGTTGCTGACTTCACTGACTATACATTCAATTCAAAGTTCTTGAGATTTTTTTGGATTGACTGAACTTCATTTATACAGTGTATATATAAAATCAAGGGGTTGTGTAAGGGGTTTGAAAGCCCAGATATCTAAATGATAAATCATAATCACACTTTGCCCACACCAAACTTGACTGTCATTGGAATCACACTGGCTTGAAACTAAGTGTTGATTTTTGTTGTTGCTTTGTTTTTTTGTGTAGTTTGTGATGAGAAAAAGACAGATTTTACTGTAGGATTTGTCATACAATGAATGTCTCCCTCTAAAATTAGACCCCTTTTCTCTTTCTTCTCTCAGTCTGTCATCTGCTGGAATATTAGTTCCCAGTTGCATTTTTACTTTTCTGTCCCTCCTTGCTTTACATTGGGGACTTTGGGATTGCGGCAGATCCTGGTTGCCATGGCAGCAGTGCCATATTGCTGGACGATACACTCCTGTGATTTGAAGTTCTTCTTCCCCACTTTCTCTCTCTTACTCATCTCCCTTATTTCTCCCCATGTCTCCCTTATCGCATTGCTGTTTACTCCAATACACCACACACAAATTCACACCTAAGAACACACCATCACAAAAAAATCTAATAAATTCAAAATGAATATAATTTGCTGTAGATATACAGTACACACCTCCCTCTCAAACTCTGTCAGCTGCATACTTAGAGACCTGGCCCATGGGAATTTCATGCACTGCATTGTGGGATACTGTTGTCCCCTGGGCTTGTACTGCTGTTGTGAGCATTTCTTTTTTTATTTTCTTTTTTTATTTAGTTCAGTTGTATATGAGTTTTAAGCTTTTAACATTTGCAACCATTGCATTGCTTATGATATTTCCCTTTTTTCATTTTAAACATATTTGCATGGAATCTTGAATAAGCCAACATGTATTAAAGTCTGTCTTTGTCTACTGCTACCCACAGATTTTTCTTGAAGTTTTTCCTCAAGTGTAACCAAAATTGTCTGAAGACAGCAGGGAACCCACGGGATATGAGACGATTTCAGGTACAAAATTAATCTAAGCAATGCAGTTCATTTGCAATTAATTTGCAGGAAATGTACAGTAGCACAATATGGATTATTAGAATTATATATTGATTATATAATTAAACATTGAATTATATATCATTAACCACACTGTGGTTTATGTGGACAGATGTTTTGTGAGTAAACTAAAAAAGTACAAAAACTAAATCTAATGAGGGAGACAGAAAGAGAGAGTGGGACAGAGAGAGAAGGAGAAGGTATGGGTGTACCAGAAGATATTGGGATTGCAGGAAATCATCTGAGATGTTTCAGGAAGTTGTCAACATTTGAGTGATTGGCTCCAGATGTGGTAGGTCAGGTTCCATGATCCAGGAAGTACTCACTGGGGACCCTCCCTCCTCACTTCCTCCTACATGTCTTTCACTACCACCTGCCCCCATTCTGACATTTCTTCCTTCTGCCCTCCCATGCTATTCGTTCTACTTTCTTTCTGCCATGTTTATTTTAACTCTTTACCTCTGACACATACTGAAAAGCAACTTTTATATCCCTGCACAGAAACCATGGTTGTGTCTCAAATTACCATTTTAAGAAATCTACTTTCGAGCCACATGAAACATCTGGCCAGCCCTCTCTCTACTCTACTATCTACGACCTGGTTCTGATCTCTTCCTTCCACTGTTTTTCCCATTTCCTAATCCTTGGTCACTTTTACTTTACATTTGTTGTGTGGCAGTAAGACATCCTGAATGGAATAAGAGTTGATGGCAGGGCCACTGTTCACTTTAAAAAGTGAAAATATGGAACAAAACATCATCAGTCAGTGTTTTTTAAAAAAGACAGGAGAGAGTAATTCAATATGTTTAATGGCATTGAAGAATTAAAACAGAGACCTCCTATACACCTGCTATTCATACACTAAGGAGATGATGATGGAGAAGAGAAAGCCAAATTGAAAATGAGACAGAGATTCTAAGCATTAATGGCTGAGAGCAGAAATAATGAGTAAAAAGAGATTTTTCCATGAACACATGTGTCACAGAGGGGTTATTTAAATAAAAAGCAAGATGTACAAGCAATAAAACCACCTGAATGCTTTATAAAACCATTGAATCTCTTTTCCTTAATTAGGTGGTCCTGTCAAGCACTGTTAGTGTGGACGGCCATGTTCTTGCAGTATCTGATAACATGTTTGTACACAATAACTCGAAGCATGGTCGACGAGCACGAAGACTAGAGCCAGGCGAGTCACTAGAGAACACTATGGAATATGGTGAGACGAGTAAGAAATTTAATGTTTTGTCTTGCTAAAACTGGGTTGATTCAACTTAAAATAAATCTTTTTAAATGTTACTATTAATTTACTATTATTTACATACAGTACACTTTAATATTGTGCACAGGTCATAGAACTTTTTTATGTACAAAGTTTGTTAGAGATGTTTCTTTTATAACTTTTGCATTGGTGAGTCAGTAAAAAAATATATTTTCGAACATAATTTTCCAACGATCACATTTGCAATGTGGATTTGAGACTAATATTTCTTTTTAAAAAAAGCAACGAGGTGTTTTTTTTTTTTGTTTTATTACTGTTTACTGCTCTTTATATGTTGTGAATGTAGAACATTTAATTAAACATTTTTGAAGGTAATTTTCTTTAGAGCATTTTTTTGCACAATACTATAGGCCTACATACATAAAATACAAATATACAATAGACATAACTTAAATTGAAACATTGATTCTAGTATGTTAAGTAAATTGTACACGTTTTTGTTTGCAATTTTATTCCACCTCAGTGATATAATAATATTAATGAATAATGTAAACACATATATATTCCATATCTTTCTATATAAACAGCCACTCCATGTATCAAAGCCATCAGCCCCAGTGAAGGCTGGACCACAGGTGGAGCAATGGTGATCATTATTGGCGAGAACTTCTTCGATGGTCTTCAGGTTGTGTTTGGGAGCATGCTGGTGTGGAGTGAGGTTAGAAATGCTAAAAGACTTTCACTTTAATTCTGTATAATAATAATATATCTTCAACTGATCTACTTTTTATGTTTGTGGAACCTCCCTGTTTCCATCTCTGTTACCAAAATCAAACTGATAAAAATAAATGTAACTTTGCTGTTAGAGGAAATAACTACTAGATTTGCTGTTTTGAGCACAGCAATAGGTCATTCTTTTTTTTAAAAATGTAACTGCTATCTGTGTGTTTTTTGAACAGTTAATCACTCCTCATGCAATCCGAGTTCAGACACCGCCAAGACACATTCCAGGGGTAGTAGAAGTCACACTGTCCTACAAATCAAAACAGTTCTGCAAAGGAGCTCCAGGAAGATTCATTTACACAGGTATGCAAAAAACAAACAAACAGACATATGTTCTTTGGTATTTTGTTTTTTCTATAGATTTTATATTCTTATCAAAATGAACTTACCTTTTTAAATCTATTATAGCTATATTTGTGGCACTTGAAATGGGTATTTTGTGTCATTGACTCAATTTGTCCTTATAGCACTGAATGAACCAACCATAGACTATGGCTTCCAGAGACTTCAGAAGGTCATTCCTAGACATCCCGGGGACCCTGACAAATTGGCAAAAGTGGGAAATTTATATTTTTTTAAATCACTTACTTGTATGTGCTGACATTATTTAACTTTCTGTAACTTTCTGTAATCTTTAACGTTTTTTGTAGGAGATGCTACTTAAAAGGGCAGCAGATCTTGTGGAAGCAGTCTATGGAAATACCCACAGTAATCAGGTAACCAAAAGAATTTTAATGAAAAATCCTGTGCTCAAATAGATGTAAAACTTTGTGTAAATGTGAACATAATTAACTGTTGAATAAAAAAACATCACTACAAAAACATTCAACATGTATCTTTTTAGACCTTGACCAGTTAAATATCACACAGGGATTGGGTTTTGACCTTACAAAAATCTATTATCTTACTATATATATTAATAATTAACTTAAAATGGTCTTCTATTCAATTCAATTCAAATTTATTTTACTTTTTACTATAAACATTGTCAAAAGGCACAGTTATAGAAATCTGGCTTTATATTTAAATATCAGTTGGGCAACCCAGTAGTGACAGGGGTAAGGAAAACATCCTTCCACAAAACAGTGTTGAAAGGATTTTTAGTATGAATGACTACAGTATCATAGAATAACTGGTCTTTTTCTGGAGCAGAATGATTATACACAAAACAAACAAACAAACAAATCATATAAATCCCAGTAAACAGTAATTAATGAAACAAAGTCAGTATTTAGTGTGACAACACTAAAGTTCTCTCGAAACCCTTTAGTCTTAGGTATGCTTTGCGCAGAGATTAGCTATTAGTTTTACTATGCATCCTGGAGAATTACCCACAGTTCTTCTGAGGAACTTGACAAAATCCAGGAGCTTACATTTTGTTTGAAAAAATGAGCACATTTCTTGCATACAAATATTTTTTTTTACTTTTAATTTTGTCATGGAATACAGATGTTTGAGAAATCACAACTCAGTAACGAAAAAAAAATCACAAAAAGAATTTTGATAATGTTGAGGCTGCAAAAGCTTAAAGTTAGCCTACTGTACTTTATGCATTCCACAATTGGCTTTAATGTGCACTGAACCACCACCATGCTTAACAGTCAGCTACAAAGTTTGGTTAAGCTTGAAAGGGTCAATATTGGAGTAGTTGCTTCTTTCTTGGAGATCAACCTTTTAGCCAATGGTGATGTAAAACCATTAACTGTAGAAAGTGACACTGGTGATTCAGCAACTTTCTGTGTCTTGGTTGTTTGTGAGTTGTTTCTGACCATCTGAAACGATTTCCTTTTAGTTAACGTTGACAGTTTGGGTCTTCCACCAAACCTTAGCAAAGTGACTACACCTCACAATAACTTGTACTTATGTACAGTACAATGATTGGAATTGATCTTGGAATGGCAGTTGTTTACAAAGGGGTCCAAGAGACATTCCTGACTTGTGCCTATCCAGCATCATCTTTCTCAGATGTGCACTGAGCTTCCTGGACTTTCCTATTTTATGGTGTGTAGTGGCCAAGGTGCGTCAAACAACCCCTTTTATACTGGCACAGAGTCTTAGTTTTGGCAAACTAAAAGACATTTTGAGACAGACTTTCAGCACCACTTGATGCATAATTTTAATGGGTGTCTATATAGTTTTGACGATTGTGTTGATATCAGAAAGCCCAAAATAAAACAAAAAAATATTTATTATAATAAATATATATAAAAATTCTTAAATTTTAAATTGCATTAAAGATGTAGGTTAAATCAAGCAAATAATTTAAAGCCTAGTGTTACAATGTCATGATGAGTGAATGTAACCTCGGGGCACTAGAGCATAAACTAGACTACAGTGGAACCTTGGATTACGAGCATAATTTGTTCTGGAAGCCGGCTCATATTTCAAAACACTTGTAAACCAAAGTGAATTTTCCCATAAGAAATAGTGAAAACTAAAATTATTCGTTCCACAGCCCAAAAAAATAAATACATTAAAATAATTAATACAAAATATAAAGTAAAAATAAAATAAATTAACCTGCACTTTACCTTTAAAAAAAAGTAAAAAATAAATCAGACCCTCCCCTCTTCTCATCTTACACAGTAACCCTTCTTCCTCTCTTATTTGAGTTTCAAACGCACACACACAAATTAACGGAAATATTTTTATCTGAAAAATTAACAAGGAACATCGTTAATGACACTCGCATGAGCGCATACTAATGGAATCACTGCTGCAAAGTAAAGATAAAACAAATTAACCTGCACGTTACCTTTGAAAAGAATCGGGACAGAGCAGTGTTTTCATTAGAGAGTGTGTGTGTGTGTGTGTGTGTGTGTGTGAAGACGAGGGGAGGAGGGGAGGAGGGGAGGAGGTGTGTGTGTGAAGGGGCATAGTGTCCAATGACGCGCACAGACAAAGTGCAGTCTGATACAGAGAGGGAGAGAGAAAATGGATATTTAACTTTTCTGACAAGACTTTCTTTTGCTTTACACACGCCTGTTATAATAAACAGTACACGCGCGCTGTACATACATGCATAAAAACTCAAAGACCCAGTAGGGGAGACGATTACCCACAATTCCGCAGCTCAAGAGAGAGAAAAACCATTGGCTCATTTGTAATCACGTGACGCTTGGCGTCAAAACAAGAAGCGCATGCGTGATACATGTTACTCGGTACTCGTAAACCAAGCCTTATTCGTTTTCCAAGTCAAACTTGGAACAAGAGCAAATGTTTGCTCGTCTTGCGGAACACTCGCTAACCGCGTTACTACAATCCGAGGTTCCACTGTGGATCATTTTTGGAAAATGAAAATTCTGGGTCATTTTAAAAGTATTAATAGGAGGAGGCTATGAGGCACAAGGATATAATCTCTAATTAGAAATAGTATCAAGATGAATTAGGCAAGTCCACTACACCACAACAAAACAAGTTTAATCACCTTTTTCGGCCATTGAGAACACTAAAATATATAGTGCTGTAGTGCTGTGTCTCCTATAAAATCATCATGCCACTAAATATAGAAGTACTAACTGTATAACTTTTTTTCCTCTTTTATATTTGGTTGTAGGACATGTTATTAAAAAGGGCAGCAGACATTGCTGAAGCTTTGTATAGTGTTCCAAGGCCTCACAGTCAACTACAGGCTCTGCCCAGTTCCCCAGTACATGGCAGTGTCATGGGACTAAGCTCCTATCCATCTCAGCTTGGTGTGGGCATTGGAGACCCTGTGCAAACCAGTGGCCAAGGTAAGAGAGGCCAAATAAAAATGCCTTGAAGAATATGAACGATTTTACACTTTTGTGCAGAAGAGTTTTAAGTGTATTTATACCAGTATAAGAGAGGGACACATATGTTATACATTGTTTTATGATAAATTCAGACCTATTTGCTAAGTATCAATATGACAATATGATTTTTAGAGACACACTAATTAACTCAGAAATAGTTGCAGTCTCTTGACCTTTTACACCTCTTTACCTTCTTGCAAAGGTTACATCCGTAATTCTACAAGTTTGTCTCCACGAAGCTACCCATCTGCCTCCACCCCTCAGCAATCCACCTATGGCTCTGGAGGAGGCATGGGTGGAGGGTATGGAGCTGTACCCATGAGCAGTCTGGGTGTGCCAGGGTCCCCTGGTTTCAGCAGTGCCTCCCCAAACAGCTCTCCTTATGGTAAAGAGTGCTGTTTTTTGTTATAAAGTGTTTAGATATGAAGAGGTTTTGTCACTCAGCAAAGGGCTGTGTTGTATAAAAGCTTGGCATATTACTTACAAAGATTTGATTGCCTTCTATTTCCTATAATGCAATGACAATTCATTAAGAAGAATAAGCATAATACAGAGACTGATAAACAGCTGAAATGGCTTGTCAAGATTATACAATGTCACATTCGTACCTGTACTACTAGACCTGTTTAATTTATATATAGCTGGACCTTCTATTTTTTGTTATTTTAAGTGGCAGCAGGTACAATAACAGGGGAGGATATTCTTTTGTGTCTGCTCATAGTAATAACTCAAAAAATAAAGACAGTTTCTAATTCTATCTTCCATCCTGTATCTTTATTTTTCAGTTATGCCATCTAGTCCCACTATACCAGGCTCTAGTTCATCTTCCTCTCTTCTGCCCTTTTCATCTTTTCCTTCCACGGCCAAACAGAAGAGTGCTTTTGCTCCTGTCTTAAGACCACAAGGCTCACCTTCACCCGTCTGTCCCACTTCAGGAGGCAATGGCTTCAGAGGTGACCACAACTTGATAGACAGATAGAGTAATTTGGACATTGTTTAAAAAAAAAAAGAAAACTTAAAACATTAAGACAACATGGTGCAATGTGTATATA
>JAOVVA010000029.1:14841838-14851858 GCA_028565275.1 Leiocassis micropogon | reverse complement strand
TAGCTCCCAGAAACGGTGCGAACATTGAAGGCTGGATCAGGCAGTCTGCAAACGTGCTTGCTTTGTCCCAGTAATCCACATCGCAACAGTGAAATAATGGAACCAGTGTCCACAAGTGCCCGTAGGAAGACGTTATCTAGAACAAAGTCCACAGACTCCAGCATGATTTCCTAAATGTCCCGAACGGAAGTTGAATCCACAAGTTGGAGGAACAGAGACGGCTGTGGGAGGCTACTTCCCCTCAGTGCCCCTCGGAACTAGTTTAACGGCTGCTGGGGTACGCTGTCCTCAGGCCTGAGAACGTTGCAGTGGTAGTCCTGTGGTCCCGGGCCTCGGCGTCGCCGCGAAACCTCGGAGGCTTGTTCGTTGCCTAGCCGCGACGGGTAGCCCTGTTGCCGGCTAGGTTCACCTACCGAGCGGCCCCAAGCTGCGGGGAGTCACTCGGCTCTTTCGCCGTGATGTTCCGCCATTACGGGTTCAGCGCGCTCGGCCTCGCGCAGCGCCTCAGAAAGGGAAGCTGGTGCCGCTAACCTGATGTGCTCGCGGAGCCACGGCGGTCGGAGTCCTCGGAGAAAGTAGGAGGGAAGGCGCAGCTGCAGCTCGCCTCGCCGGCTGACGGTGCACGGAGCTGTAGCTTGCTCCGGCGCTGGGACTCTCGATGAGTCTGTTCCAGGATCCGCTTCCGTCCCGAGATCCAGTGCCGGAATCTTTATTTCGCCGCTTTGGTCGCACTGGTTTGCCCGTGCTAGCCCCGATGCTCTTTCTCCTTCCGTAGTTGCTCTGCCACTCGGCGGCCTACTTGGATCTTCCGTAGGTCCTCGATAGTGCGCTCGAACTCGTAATTCTCCATCCCACTTCTGACACCAATGTAGCGTTTTACCGCCGGAAGGATCTTGAAGAACAAGTGAGCTTGCTTGTTTCCCAATGCAAATGGCTGGGAGTACTTTATTACTTCACACAGTCACATATACGGCATGGGAAACACATTCACTCGATAACCACCAATTCAGCCTAAGCATGAACCGGAGCACATTAGCAGGTCACACACTCTAACACACAAACCTGGCCGAAGCCACCAACCCAAGCACCCTTCCCCAACAGAGTGAACGCATAGAACAAACCCCCCAGCAAAGCATGATGGTCTACAACGGCGCCGCCCCGCCCATGCCACAATATATTTTGTTAGGGTTTTAACATGAAAAAATGTGCTGGGTCTTTTGAGAGGACTAGGGTTAGTGTTAGAGTATATATTTTGTTGTGGTTATGCTTGGGTCAGAGTTAGGCTTTGCATTGCAGTTTGATTTGTGGTTATCAGCAACTACTGAAGGTGATTTTCTCTCAACTAACTCTTTGCAGTTAATTGCCTTTAATGGCAGTTTTAGAGGCCTAAAGGTCTTGCATAGTCCTATCAGAACTTACATCAAGTCTACATATAAAAAGATCCAAAGCACTATTTACATTTGCAAAATATGATGTAATACATGTTCTTAGAAGTACAATCTTTGATTTTATATATTATATACCTGAACTAAATGTATATAAGGACACATTCATTCTTGTTTTCTTTCTAGTATACACCCACACAAACAGAATCAGTGATCAAAATAATACAGTAAACGTAACGGGACATTTTAAGATTTATTTATGTATGAATACTCCCTATATTGATCTTAATCTGGAGGGTTGCTGTCAACATTTTCTGTGATTGTGACTCATCAAACATCCAGGAATAAGGCTCACCTTCTAACCAATCATAAAAGGCCATAATCAGGTGGGAGCACATAACTGTCAATCAACACTTTATTTCATTTGCTTTCATGACGCTTCCTGGCTTACTTCCAGGCTATTAAGCTCCTATTTCAGTATTAGCTGAGATAGAATGCACAAAAAATGGAGGGGGGAAAGAAGTTTCAAATATTTTGTCGACTGCTCTGACACTAAGACTGTGATATCAGGCAAGAGGGATGGATGGTGCTTGGTGTGGAATGTATGAAAGGCCTTAACATAGTAAATGGCCTGGGACTTTACATGAATACTGTGATGGGGGTTGGTATACTGATATTATTTTGTTGTTTGTTGCTTGTTTCTATTACTATAGTGATGTATCCTGAACTTGACAGCATGCTTTTGAAACATGTTTTCAAACTTGAATATGTCCTTTAGATGATTGAAAAACTGGGTAAGTGGTAAAGTGACACAACAGAGTAAAACCACTTCTCAAAACCACAGTTATTTCTTTGCTAATGTTTACAAACTGTGCCAGCTGTAAAAGAGTCATGTTTGCCTGTGGTGTGGTGAAATTTGCTGTGTAGTGCTGCACTTACAGTAGCATGCAGCAGGACAGTTAGCTGTCCTGGATGTACCATTGTCAGTGAGCAAATGCCCACAAGTAGAATGTTGTAGTGTCCTCTTTCAGACAAGGTAAGACAGCAGTAATGGTTTAAAACATGTTTATAATGATCTAGATGAAGGGTTGATGTATACAATGTGTACAAATGTTGTACATTGTTGCTTTATTGTCACTTTATTTATTCATTATCGCTGAATAAGAGAGTTTTTTTTATTCTTTTTTTTTGCTGTATTAAACATTGCAGTATACACAAAATTTTAACAGAATAACAGGTTTGACCTTATTCTGATCTTCCTGAAACAAAAATTTTTTTTAGCAAAAGTCATATTTGGAATATGACAAGGTAAATAATAGAGTGCAATACATCTGATTATGTTAAATAACTACATTGTTATTGCAGTATATTACTATATAATTGCAATTACTGATCATGATTACTGCCATAAAATGACATACCATTTTGAGTGTGGATTGAAGACATGCTTTGGCATTCTTCAAAAAAAAAGTGCAGAAAGAGCAAGAGTGTTGATTATTTCTGATTCTAACATCTGTCAGATTGAAAAAATTAAGAAAAATTACATTTTTATTGATAATTTACTCATTTAGTTATACTTTTTTTGTTTAAAGTGATTTCTTAAGCCATTATGTCTTTAATTGGTTACATTCTAAGTGAATGTCCAATCAAAAAATTTACTTGAATATTGTCTTATATATATATATATAGACCTCACTAGAGCCCTCTAGTGTTGATACACTGTAGCAATACACATGTTGTATAGTCACAGCCAGAATGGTTTATCAGCTCATATGAGCCTTTTTCTTTCCGGCTCACACAATCCCCCTGTACAGTCAGTTCATGATGCCATGGAGTCCCTTTGGGAAAATCTCCCATTTTCACACCATCTGTTACATCAACACTGAAATTAATCATGTGCTTTATCTGTAAAAGCTATTTCACTGACTACATCTACATTTTCCACTCTAAGATATTAGACATATCAGTAATCAAATTGATCAGTGTTCATAGGTTGTGTACCACTAAAAAGTTCAGTGACAATAAACAGTAACAGAAAGAGGGAAGAGCAGCTACCTACCTAACCCACCGAAACCCACATTCGAAACTAGTTGGTTAAAATTTGCTTCTCTCTGGCATTCTAGTTTGCTTACCTACAGTATCTCCCCGAGGTTATATGAACCAGTTACATTCCTATGAATTTACTGTGCCCATATATAGGTGTGGAAGCAATTCAGGCTCCAGATGGTCCCAGTGATAGCTCAGCACCTCACACTGCTTTTGATCAACGCTAGGCACTCAGTTACGTCAGACACACTGCTGCCTCACAGGGGGAATCCTGTTGGAACTGAAGAGGATCTGCAACTTGATGAATCTTTATTTTGTCCTCTGTGGTGAATGTGTGCATGTTCTTATTCTTTTTTATTCAGATTTATTTATATAGCTTTGAACAATGGTTATTGTCTCAAAACAGCTTTAGATAATAAAATCAAGACAGAGTGTGTGTGTGTGTGTGTGTGTGTGTGTGTGTGTGTGTGCGTGTGTGTGTGTGTGTGTGAGTGAGAGAGAGAGAGAGAGAGAGAGAGAGAGAGAGAGAGTCTTCTGTATCCTTGTTTTGATTCCGCACAATCACCTATCCATTGCAACATTTTGTGTGGAACATTATAGCACTGTATTATTGCTGGATTGAAGACTCTAGTAGCTACAGTGATGATATGCTTCTGTCAGCTTACCCACTCAAGAGACAACAGCTCACTTTTATCCTCATCCTTACACACATGCCCCCAGACTGCACTAAATCGATTATTATAATAATATATTATTATACATTTGCTTACAATGTCTAAAGTATAAACAATATATTTTATAAGATTATAAGAAGCACTGTTACTCATGATTGTGTGTGTCTGAGTATGTGTTAACAAAGAACATTAGCTTGGTGCATCATAGAAAGTAGAGGCATTGCAGCAGTATTTCACCTTCCTGTAGACATTACTGCACATTTGATTGTTATGAAGTCACATGGATACACTGATCATGACTGATCATATATATCAGTTCAGATAAAGTAAGTTAAGATTTTATATTAAATTTAATTGTACGTTTTTTATTGTACTTTGAGGCTTAATGACATAGCTGAGTGGTTTAAGTGGTTTTTGTGAGGAAAAAGAAATGAAAAATTCAACTGCCCTGTTTCAGTACATCTGTGCCCACTGTAGCATCATGTTCCCGTTCTTGATGATGTGGACTTCTGCTGTTGTAGCTGGTCTTGTATGTTGATGTTTTCTGCTCACCGCGGTGGTAAAGAGTGATTGTTTGAGCTACTGTAGTCCTTTGGGATTTACTGATGATGTGACCTCTCATAGAAGTAGTAGGATGAACTATGAAGTTTATGGTGCTATGCTTTCAGTTTAAATTCACTGAAATTTTATAAATTTGTTAGGACAGTGCTTTACAGTACAGATAGTTAATGAGTCAAAATTACAAAGAAAGAAGGCAAAGAAATTTAATGTTGTTAAAGGACCCAGGTGAGTCATCTGACCTCAAAGCAACTGAGCTACTTTTTATTTACTGAAGACAACTGAAAGCAGCTGCAGTAAAGGCCTGACAAAACATCCTAAGGATGAAAACTTAGCATTAGGTGATGTCCATGAGTTCCAGACTTCAGACAGTCAATGACTGCAAATGTTTTGCATTTAAGGTTGCTCAGTGTTTGGGGTCAAGGGTAGCTCAGTGGTTAAGGCTTTGGACAACCCTGTTGGGCCCTTGAGCAAGGCCCTTAACACTCAACTGCTCACATGTATAAGGAGATAAAAATGTAAGTCGCTGTGGATAAAGGTGTCTGCCAAATGCTGTAAATGTAGGATGAAAAAATAAACTTAAATTAAAAACTACTTCATGACTAATCAAGTAAATAAAGGCCTGGAAACCACAGAAGACAACTAAAGTGGATGACCACAGAATCCTGTCCATGGTGAAGAAGAATCCTTTCACAACATCCCAAGTCAAGAACACTTTTAGGATATGCTTATCTTTGTCAAAGTCTACAGTCAAGAGTCAGCTATGTAGTAAGTACAGAAACTTCACAACAAGATGCAAACCACTGGAAATGCTCAAATACAGAAAGCCCAAATTAGAATTTGCTAAAAAGCCATGCTAGATTTTTTAGGTTGATGAAACCAAAATTAATTTGTGTTGATGGGAAGATAAAACAAAAGGAAATAAAGGAACAACTCATGGTCCAAAGCATACCATATCATCGGTTAAACTTGGTAGTATTATGGGTGCATGGATGCCAGTGGAAGTGGGTCACTGGTGAGTCTTGATGGTCTGACTGCTGATAATCAAATTAGGCCAAATGAGGATACTATCCTTAAATTAGGCCAAATGCTTCAAAACAGATAGGATGCCGCTTCATACTATAGATAGATAATGACCCAAAACATACAGTGAAAGCTTCCCAAGGAAAAGAAAGTAGATATTCTTCAATTAGTCACCTGCCCTCAACCCAACAGATATTGCTTTTCACTTGCTGAAGACAAGACTAAAGACAGAATGACCCGCAAACAACCAGAGGTAGGTAGTAACAAGTTACATTTACTTGTTAAAAGTAGTTTTAATGCACTATACTTTTTACTTTTACTTGATTTGTGAAAAAGAAACGCTACTCTTACTCCGCTACATTCGGCTACACTCGTCTCGTTACTTTTCTAACCATTTATTCTACATATGCAGCCGGTAGATCTTTCTGCATCTTTCTCTTATTTTGCGGAACGTCCATAAATCCATGCTGCTAACTTGTGGGATCTTGCAGTTAGTGTACAATCTTGCGGTGAGTATAGAATGTTTGTGTGATTATATGTTAACTTTAATTGTACATGTAATGTTACTTTTACATCTTGGGAGACCCAAGATGGCGCCGGTGAGGTCAGCTGCAGTCACGACTGCTCCGACCCCTTTTTCTTTGCTTTAGTTCTTTAAGTTAGTTTTCAGTGATCTAAAACTAGCAAAATTCATCACCATTGAGTACATTAGGTATGAGACACCCTTGTTTTTATTGGTATACAATGTTCTACATTTTTAACTCCGGATCCAAGCTGGCCGAGTGAGATCCTGAGGGAGAACAAAGGACGCAACGCGAAGCGGCGGCCCCAAGGGAAACGAGTCGGCATCAGGAACAGGCTGAGAGCCTGTGCACACCGCATACCTCTGCCTAGTATCCTGCTCGCCAACATCCAGTCACTGGAGAACAAACAAGATGACCTCAGGGCCAGAGCAAAGTTCCAGAGAGACATTCAGGACGTTGTTCCTCTCACATGCTCCTGCACAACCAATCTGGAACTACTGTCCATCAAATGTTGTCCTTTTTACCTTCCTCTGGAATTTACAATGGTCATAATCAGCGCCATTTATATTTCACCACAAGCAGACACGGTCACTGCCTTATGTGAGCTGCATGAGCATGCATGAGCTGCATACAAAGCACCAACATCCGGTATGACAAACGCGGATGTGACTCTGGCAGACGAGCTGAACACATTCTATGCTTGCTTCGAGACTGCAGAAAAAGACGCGATTAGCGATGCTAATGCTAGCAGCACCAACAGCTGCAGACAGGAAGACAATGCTAGCACCGGAAACGTGTTCATCATCTCCGAGCATGATGTGAGGAGAGCCTTCAGGAGAGTGAACACCAGGAAAGCAGCAGGACCAGACGGCATCTCAGTTCAAGTCCTTAGAGCCTGCGCAGGCCAGCTAGCACCTGTGTTCATAGAGATATTCAACCTCTCCTTATCCCAGTCAATGATTCCCACATGATTTAAGGAGTTCATCGTTTTTCCTGTCCCGAAGAAACCCCATCCTGCTTTCTTCAATAACTATCGCCCTGTAGCCCATTACCTCATGAGTGATGAAGTGCTTTGAACGGCTGGTTTCTTCACTACCTGACACACTGGACCCATTACAGTTTGCATACCACCCGAACCGCTCTGCAGATGATGCCATCTCTCATCTCCTCCCATACATCACTCACTCACCTAGATACTCGGAAGGGGAATTATGTTAAAATGCTCTTTGTTGACTCCAGCTCGCCATTTAATACCATAATTCTCTCCACACTTACCATCAAGCTGAAGCACCTGAAGGATGGACGGACATGTCTCAGCCTCCCTCACTCTCAGCACTGGAGCCCCCTCCAGGGTTATGTACCCTTTGTACATGTACGACTGCGTGGCCACTACCAACTCCACCACCGTCATCAAGTTTTCTGACGACACCGTAGTGGTGGGCCTGATCACGAACAACGATGAGACGGCCTACCTAGAGGAGATTGGAAATCTGGAGAAATGGTGCCAGAGGAACAATCTTCTCCTGAATGTCAGCAAGACAAATGAGTCTTTAGTACAAAGCAGGAGAGGAACTACCAGACCCCCGTCATCAACAGGAGCAAAGTGGAGAGAGTGGACAGCTTCAGATACCTTGGTGTTCACATCACACAGGACCTGTCATGGTCCTGTCATATCAACAAGTGGTGAAAAAGGCCTGGCAGCGTCTACCACCTCAGATGCTTGAGAGACTTTAGACTGCCCTCCAGGGTGCTCAGGAATTTCTACTTCTGCACCATAGAGAGCATCCTGATGGGAAACATCATGACCTGGTTTGGAAACAGCACCATGCAGGACAGACGTGCTCTACAGAGGGTGGTGCGATCAGCTGAGCACATCATCCGCACCGAGGTCCATGACCTGCACTCAGTCTACATCAAGCAGTGCTGGAAAATGGCCAGGAACATCGTGAAGGACCTCAGCCACCCCAGCAATGGACTGTCCTCTCTGTTGCGGTCTGGACAACGATTCCGCTCCCTGAAGGCCAACATGGACACATTATGGACACATTCATGCACACCCCCCAGTCATTTTTCTTATTTACACAAAAATTTCTATATTTTCTATATTTTTCTATATTGTACAGAATATTTATATTTTTTGTTTTATAAACTACAGTAGCTAAATTTATTTCTATTGTATTTCTTTTTATTCATATTTATTTCTTATTAATAAGCTTTTATTTTTAAGGTCACGGGCAGTCGTATAAGCATTTCACTGCTTATCGTACTGTGTATGACTGTGTATGTGACAAATAAAATTTGAATTTAATTGGTCTATGTGCACCTCAACTCTCCTGTTTCCACCACATCTGTTCACTGTACATGGCCGGGCTGCTATAGCCAAACCTTAGGTCACTCATGCCAATTCCAAACGTCGGTTTCAATGGTGCCAGCAACAAAAATCTGCTGTGGACAATGTGAAACATGTGTTGTTCTCTGATGAGTCCACCTTCACTGTCTTTCCCACATCCGGGAGAGTTACGGTGTGGAGAAGCCCCAAAGAAGCGTACCACCCAGACTGTTGCATGTCCAGCATGGGGGTGGGTCAGTGATGGTTTAGGCTGCAATATCATGGCATTCTCTATACTTGTGCTAGATGGGTGCGTCACTGCCAAGGACTACCAAACCATTCTGGAGGACCATGGGCACCCAATGGTTTACCCAATGGTGCCGTGTATCAGGATGATAATGCACTAATACACACAGGAAGACTGGTGACACGGCACCACAACACTGGTGGAGTGTTTCGTTGAACATGAAAGTGAAGTTAAACATCTCCCTTGACCTGCACAGTCAGCAGATCTAAATATTATTGAGCCACTTTGGGGTGTTTTGGAGGAGCGATTCAGGAAACGATTTGTTCCACCAGCATCACATGGTGACCTGGCCACTTTTCTGGAAGAAAATTGCTCAAAATCCCTCTGGCCACTGTGCAGGACTTGTATCTGTCATTCCCCAGACGAATTGATACTGTATTGGCCGCAAAAGAAGGCCCTACACCTATATATATATATATATCGGACATTACGATTGAAACAGTTACTCAGGACTTGAGTAGTCTTTTGACCGAATACAGTGAATCCTCGGATTACGAGTAACGCGGTTTGTGAGTGTTCCGAAAGACGAGCAAAGATTTTTAATAAATTTTGATTTGGAAAACGAGCAAGTCTTGGTTTACGAGTACCGAGTATCATGTATCACGCATGCGCTTCTTGTTTTGACGCCGAGCGTCACGTGATCACAACTGAGCCAACGGTTTTTCTCTCTCTTGCACTGCGGAATTGTGGTTAAATCGTCTGCCCTGCTGGGTCTTAGTGCCCGTCTCTTACTGGTATAATCAACATCCGTGCACGCGTGTGTGTGTGTAAAACATTTTATTTTGTGTATGTAAGCTTGTGTGTACAGCACGCGTGTACTGTTTCTTATAACACGTGTGTGCGCACGTGTAAAGCAAAAGAAAATCTCATTAGAGGTTAAAAATCCATTTTCTCTCTGCCTCTCTGTTTCAGTCTATGTGTGCGCGCGCGTATTTTTTGGGGGGGTGGGTCCACACACACTCTCTCTGTCTGTCTCTCTCTCTCTCCCTGTGTTTAGAACACACACACAACACACACACTCTCTCTGTCTCTCTCTTTCTCTGTGTGTTTAGAACACACACACAACACACACACACTCTGCTCCTCACGGAAACACTGCTCTGTCGCAATTCTTTTCAAAGGTAAAGTGCAGGTTCATTTGTTTGTTTTACTTTACAGCAGTGATTCCGTTAGT
>JAOVVA010000029.1:14825789-14835970 GCA_028565275.1 Leiocassis micropogon | reverse complement strand
TCAGGTAGACTGTAGGAAACTCCAGTCCTGAACTATCAAGCGACTGAAGTCACAAGTCCTCAGAGAACAGCTGTCTGCATCAACCGAGGACAGGACCGTCTTCGTGGAGAAGTGGAATTGTCTCCAGTCACCACACGCATCCCAGGCAGACCACACGGGGCATCCATGCGACTAGCCATCCATCTCCAACCAGAAGCAGGACACCAGGATGGCTCCAGAGGGCAGAGGGTTTATATAATCCATTATAGAATAAGGCTGTGACATAACAAAATGTGGAAAAAGTGATGCGCTGTGAATACTTTCCGGATGCACTGTAATTAACATCCAATCTCTTATGTCCTGCATACATTGCTCAAGTTTAGTAAGCTAGTTTTTCTCATCTGGTTTTGCTGAGACGTATAACTGTGTGTCATCAGCATAACAATGAAAACTAATACCATGCTTATGAATTATGTTGCCCAGAGGAAGCATGTATAGAGAAAAAAGCAGTGGGCTTAAAACTGAACCCTGTGGAACACAAAACTTCACTTGAGAACATGCAGAGTCCCTACTACATTTTCTAATCTGTGAAGGTGAATACTATGGTCAATAGTGTCAAAAGCTGCACTGAGCTCGAGTAACACAAGTATGGTGACACAACCCTAATCAGAGGCCAATAGGAGGTCATTAACTACTTTAACAAGTGCTGTGCAAGTACTGTGATGAGGCCTAAATCGTGACTGATACAGTTTGTTTATGCCATTCCTGTGTAGATATGAACTGCTGTGCTACTATCTTTTCCAGAATCTTGGTGATAAAGGGGAGGTTTGATATCGGCCTGTAATTGTACAGCTGACAAGGTCAGGTTTCTTAATTAGCGGTTTAATAACTGCTAATTTAAAGGGAATTTAATTTGGGAACATACCCACTGCTGAGTGAAAAGTTAATTATTTTTAACAGGGGTTCTGTTATTGCTGGTACTATCTGCTTGAGAAAATGTGTCAGTATAGGATATAATACACAGGTTGATGATTTTGAAGAAGAGATGAGTGAAATTAGCTCACTCTCTTCAAGGGGAGTAAAGTATTCTAGGTTCTGATGTGGTGTGGTTAGTTTATCATCTGTATCCCTTAAATTGTCTGGTTTCAAAGCCTGAATTTTTTGCCTAATGTTTATGACTTTGTTATTGAAAAAGTTCATGAAGTCCTCACTACAGTATGTTGTTGTTGTGAAGATTTCTGCAGTGGTCTTGTTTCTAGTTAATTTAGCTACGGTATTAAATAAAAATCTAGGATTATTTTTGTTATTTTCAATACGAGATACAATGATCTAGCAGCACTGAGAGCTTTTTTATAGTTCAGGATGCTCTCCTTCCATACTATTTAAAATACTAACAATTTAGTTTGATGCCATTTGCATTCTAATTTCCAAGCAGTTTGTTTTATTTTATGTATGGTGTATGTTTGTTCAAACATCATAATGCAAAGCTATTTCAGTTAAACTGGTTTCTGGTTTTTATTCATTCATCATCATCATAGTCATGGTAGGTCCTAAGCATATGCCAGGAGCACTAGGCAGAAGGCAGAACTTAACTCTGGATCACCCTTTACACAGCATCACTGCATTTACAGTACACGTATGGGAAATTTAGAGTGACCAATCCACCCTTGTTTGCTTTCAGAAAATAGTAGGATCCAGCAGGGGCCCTTGCGGACATGGGGAGAACTATACAAAACTATACACATACAGTAATCCCAACTCAGAATGAGAATATTGTGCCTAGGTTAAGTCTAGGGATTTATCCCCATCCTGAAGAGTATTTTTTTTGGGGGGGGCGGGGGGGTTCATCAACTGCAATGGAGCTAGAAGTATCAACCTGATAAGCGAGACATGGAAGCACTGTGTGACAATAATTTAAAACATCTGTAGATTTTACCTTTTTTTCTGGAGCTTAGAATTTTCCCAGTCAGTTTCCCAGATAAGTCTGGTGTAACTGAAAAATAATTCACATTGTTAGCAGGGAATATTTGTTCAGTTTTACAGAATTTAATTCCATTCCTCATTTGATTTCATTCATTCTATCAAATTATACTGTGTACTGCAAGTGCTCCTGAGGTCTGCCTTGATGAAAATCTATAACACTCCAGCATGGGTCACCAATGCTAGTCAGTTAATGTGTATGAAATGCCATTAAGCACAATCAGGACAACAGTAACAAAGACTGGAACAGAAAATATGTTTGGAGAAGTTAAACAATAGCCAGGAAGAACTCATAAAATCCTACTGACCTGTCACACAATGAGGATGATGTGTTTAGTTGGTTTTTGCAGTTATTAAGTTGCAAAATTGTCTATCAGATGGCAACCTAAGAGCTTCAAACAAAATGTTGCTCTTCATGTTTACCAAGCATCAGTCCAGTCATTAAAAATTATTTCCGGATTGGTCTGGACCCACCCTTAGCTCTAATACCTGCATGGCAATTATAAATAAGCACTTGAACATCAGCCTTGTAGTGGCATGCAGACAAAGTCTTTAAAATCTATTTACAAATTCAGTGTTATAGTCCCATCCAGACCATGCCCTGTTTGCTTTCATATAAGATGATTATAAAGCACAAGGATCAGGTCAATTATTTAAAAAAAAGCCAGGAATTACAGTGCTTTCAGATTAGTCTATGACTTACATTCCTCCTTGTACCTTAAAATAAAACAAGGAGTGAAAAATGGCCTCCATTAAATGATGAATAGAGGAAAGTAAAAACAAACTTTGATTGGTAATGCAAAACTTTAAATCTTGAATTCAAATCAGTGGAACAGTAGATATCAGGGTGCTGCTTTTAGTGTTTAGGTCCAATGGCAAGTTACTTGATTTTTCTTGTAGGAAAGTTTTGTATAGTGTCCTTAAATTCAGCATTTCGACCAACTTTCTCTCAGTGGAGATGATAACAAATCCACTGAGCTTTTCCTTAATCAATGCATATAGACCTTAATGATTTAAATTTTGTTATATAATATTATGATTGGTTTAAAGTGTTTCAACTGCAGTATTTAATGAAAACAATATTTTTATAAGAGTGTAAGTAAATTGTTGTTTATTCCATTTAAGGGTCAACCATAGGGCTTTGCTTGGGTTCCCCCATGGAATTGTGTATTGTGCAGACTAAACAACTAGGTTGTGCACATTATGGGCATGTACTATATAGGAATAAATGGCGCCTGCTTACAAGGAAAAACACCTGGAGATGTATCACTGATTTTGGGCCATGCAGCAAAGCTGGTGGTCCAGATGCTTTGTCAAGATGTGTTTGCTTCAATCAGGACCATAAAGGCTAAAAGCAGAAACTTTCAGCAACACCTCAAACATAAAGCCAAATCAACATGGGAATGGTTGAAATTAAAATACTTTAAATATAGTGAAATACTGTATGTCTAATATTTTGTGTTATAATTTTATAATTAACCAAATATTATGTTGATACTTTTTCAAGACTGATGCATAAACAACAGACTAAAATTAGAAAATTACACTCTAAAAAATGCTGGGTTGTTTCTGTAAACACATTGTTGGGTTGTTTATGATTGGGCAAAATTCTGGGTTATTTCGGGTACTTTAAACACACTGTTGGGTTGGCACATGTTGGGTCAAATGAGATGTAGTGGGTCATTTACTAATGAACACCTGATTGGGTGTTTTTTTGACCCAACAACTAGTTTATTCTTTTTTTCTCTGGTTTCTCAAATGGCACCCTGCAAAATGTTCGAAATATTACTGTTATTGTGTCACAAAGTGTAGTTTTAAGAATTGTTTAAGCAAGAACGTATGTGTGTACAGCTCAAAACATCCATCGGTTATTGAAGATATCGTCTAGTGATGGGTCGTTCATGAATGATTCGTTCTTTTTGAACAAGTCTTTAACGTGACTCAGAAGGAATAGTCTCGAAGAGTGATTCGTTCATTTTCTACTGGGCTCGTATGCGCAAAGCATCTCAAAACCTCCATAGGTTATGTACAGGAAACAGAAATGAGTAGTTACCTTTGAATCTTTTGGTCCGGATCGTTCGTTCTTTTGTCATGTGACTCATAAAGGCGCTATGCAGAGCAATACACAGGAAACAGAACTGAATGATTTTTCTGAATTAGTCTTTAAATCCTAGTCATTTGTCCTTTTGTCACGTGACTCCTATAGATGCTATGCAGTGCAATAGATTCAAAAGAACGAACGAATCGGACCAGAAGATTTGAGAGGTGAGCGGCTCATTCTGTTTATCATAATATGTCCTTAGCTGCATTGTAATATTTTCATTACTGGAACTATAGCCAAAATTTGTGTACGTAGATGTGTTTGGGGGTCTGTTTATTGAAAATGTAACATTTTATTTTATTTCTGAACAAAATGAACTAAATGACCCAAAAAAAAAGATTCGTTCATTTTAATGAACGAGATTCAAAGAACCGAGTCATTACCTAAACTTCCTATCAATAATAGCATCTATTTAAAAAATTGCCACAACAATTTCGGAGATTTAAGCTCCAGGAAATCCCTAGGTGCTCTGCGCTCAGGTAACCACCCAGCGCAGCCTTACCTCGGCAGGAACTTCTAAAACCTACCACTGGCTGTGATGTCTCTGCAGTGGTTAAAACAGCGAATTTATCTCATTTTGGGTATTTCTAACAGGCAATCTTTGGTATAATACAGGTATAATGTAATATATCATGACTGTGTAAGACATTCTGCACTGTGTGTTTCCTTTGCAATATACCCAGTGTCCTCAAACCCTTGAGTGTGCACTTTCAAGTTAAGTCTGTTCTTGAAATTCAGAAACGGCATGACGAACTTTCTGGATTCTTCATTTCTGAAGCGAGGGGCACGCCACTTAAAGCTGGCAGTATTTTATGGTAAGTTAATATGAATTTTTTTTAACCTAAATTTTAAATGTTGTAATGGTGGTAGGAGCAAGCTCATTTTCATGTTCATTCGCTTTCCACCTTTTCAGTTGCACGTTGATATGGGGCTATGGGAAGTTCATGTTTTTATATTCTGTGCCAATAGTCAGCTATACTGTATTTTATGAGAAAAGTGCGTTTGTAGCAAACACAAATAAAAACCTTTTACAATTTACTAAATGTAAATTTAAATGTAATTTTAGGTAAATTACTAGTAGCCTTCACTAAAGTTGTGTGTGAAAAGTCTGTTGGCATGTTTTATAATATTTTATAATTGTCAGAAGAACTGACTGGGGTATGTTTAATGACAGTCTTAATATGTCTTTTGTTTTTGTCTGATCCAGGATCATTTTGAGAAAAAAAAAACCTGGTTGTGTTATTTTGACCCAGAAGTTGGTTTATTCTTTTGCGAACTTTCTGGATTCTTCACTTCTTACTGGATCACAGTCAGAGCACTCAGTATTTAATGTAAACTTAATGTGATTTGGTACTTATTTTTTAATAAGTTGTGGTAGGAGCAAGCATATTTTATTGTTCAAATTAAATGCTTTGACATGGGGCTGTGGGGTTAATGTTTTTTTTCTCATTCAGTTATTTATTGTTAAAAAATGCGTCATTGTTAAGTCATAGTTGAAAATGAGCTATATCTGGATCCTTATGAAATATTCATTATAAGTTGTAAATTCATCATTTAATATCCTATTAATCTAGCATTCAACACTAAGTGATGGTGTGTAATCCACAGGTGAGGACCAACATGATGGGAATGATATCTGCAAAATATGGAGATGACTGGAGCATTGTTCCACATGAGAATGGGACATGGGGGACCTGACAGACCTTTGCCATTCTTGGAGCTATTAAGACAGACTGAGGATGTTTGGGGTTTTTTTTGTTTTTGATGTTAACTACATCAAAGCAGTGTCTTCCCACCTGAAAGTTTCTTCAGCATACTGTAGATCAGATTGATGGACATAATTCCTCATCTGTTAAATTTTTGAAAACAACAATTTTCAGCCCACATTTAATCAATAATATTTCTTAATAAAAGTTTTATTGTTTTTGTTCTTAATGTCATTTTGAAGGAAATTAAATAGTAATAGTTAAATAATTAATAGTTAAACTAAATAGTTAAAATATTAAGATTAAGATGTTTCTATATAAAAAAGTGTTGAACATTGTATTAAATGCAAAAAATATTTACAGGGCCTCTTAGTTGTATTGTTTTACAAAATGTGTTTATGTTACATTTATTATAAATTTAACAAATTGTTACCTTGGGATTATTCAATTCTGTCTGTCATTTTTGTCAAAATTGAGTTATTCGCATTTTCTTATTCTGTGACTGTCAGCCCTTCTGTTCTTCCTGTAGTTCATCTCCAGGCCTCTAGAGATCCTTTGTGTGTCCTTGTTAGGGTTATTCAGATCACCTGTGTCTTGTTTCCCCCACTGTTCGTCTTTTTCCTGTTATTCATTTGGGTTTTAAGTCCCTGCTCTGTGTGTACTGCTGAACCTCCATTAGTGCTTCAGCGTAACCCTTTGTAAGTTCCTCAGTTTTTTCTGGCTGCTTTATATCCTACCAGTTTTCTCCCCTCGTTTCCCTGTGGATATTTTGTTATTTTAGTCCAATAAATCTACTCTACCTGGGACTTTGCCTTGAGTGCTTCCAGTTGGGTCCAAAACTATCTTCTCTGTGGTTCAGTGGTAAACTCCTCAGTCATTATCCTGGAGACCCTGGTTCTAGCCCAGAGCCTGACAGTGATAATCTATTTAGATTTTTGTGAAGTTGTGTACATTTTGGGTCCTTTTTAAAAATAAACAAAAAATCAAATAGAATGTGTCAACCCAGCAAGAGTGTTAATTTTACCCACTGGTTGGGTCAAATAAAATAACCCAGAATTCTGGGTTAAATGGTTAAACCTGGCACGTGTTCTGTCCAGTCGTATTGGTTGCAATAAAATTATGTTAAACATTTTATTGCAATATCGTAATACAAAACAGTATAATTTTACACTATCATGGGTCATATCTAGCTGTAAAATACTTAATATAGAATATTCAATATTCAGGAAATAAGAATGAAAAGTTAACACAAAAAAGAAAATCATAGAGCAAATTATTTCGATAATGTTCCTCTACACTGAGCTTTACAAGGTTTTCTGTCTCTTTGAGATAAGGAAAGGAAACTTTTTAAATTGTTCTTTTTTAAATTGGCAGTTGTTTTTAATGATGTTCAGCTACAATCATTAAAAAATACAAATTACTTGTAAAGCTTTTTGATATTTATTTTTGTGTAATTTTTTATTATAGGTATTTAGAGTTAAAGGTAATAAATCATATCTAAATCATACTGTATGTCTGTATACTCATGGCCTACTTATTGGTACCTCATAAAGTTACTATAAAGTTTCTTGAAATTAGTTCTTTTATAGGTTGTCACAATTAAGCTCTGATTTTGACAAGATGTGCTTCAGGAGGGCTGATATATGTGTTGATATTTGTTACAATTTACTGTTTGTATTCACTGTCATTCCGTCAGTGTACAAGGATTTCTGCAGCTTTGGCTTCTTTGGAAACTATTTTGTTTGAGAGAGAAAGATATGATATATAACAAAATATGTTGTGTCTGAAAAATTACTGGATATTAATAATTTTTTGAACAGTTGGATAAAAGCAATAATACACCTACAATCACAAGTTGTACTAATATTCACTACAACGGCATTCTTGCTTGTACAATATTGATTAAGTAACATTAATTCGACCCTAAAACTATAATAATATATAATTTGCCCGACATATCCAGTATTGCACAGGCAAAGCAAAGCCTTTTATTTCTTTTTAGTGCAGGAACAACAAAACCCATCGAACTCAGTCATACTGTATATCCACTCACATGATGTGCAAATTTCTAGAATCTGACTAACCAACATTTAGCTTCCTATATGTAATATGTTTACATGGATAACTGACATGAACATGTTAATAAATGTGGACATTCTGTCTACATGCTATAAGCTCCCTCAGTTATTCCTTCATACAAAAAGCTTTAAACAGCATTACTGCCTGATTCATTTTGAAGTGCAGCCACATACATAGTGTCAAGGGACACTAAAGAATAGTCGGTGGTCAGGATACAGTACTTCGAATGTAAATACTTTTGTTGAGGTTCTCAGTATTAGAAAGTGATACTAAACACTTCATGACAAGATTGATGATCTAGTTACCAAAAGTAATTAAGTAAAATTCACCCTTTTTTAAGTGAAAATGTTTCTGCCTTTTCAGAAGTGTAGAGCCACTCATGCGTATCAAGCTCTATTGTAGACCATACATTATTTTTTGCGTTGCCCTTTTTTTCTCTACTGGATCGACATCTGCATAGTCTCCCCCTTTTCTTTCAAACACAAAGCTTCTGCCAGACTGTTCTATAATCCAGTTACATTTAAAATTTGACACGCTTTACTGTTAAGCCCAAAGACTGCAGTAAGATGCAGTCTGTGTCTATGTGTATCATACACACACACACACACATTCTTTCTGGTTCTCTTTTTCTAGTGTTATTATTATTGTGACTGTGCACTAAACAGAGCATATGTGGTTATTGTTATACAGTCAGTTGGGCGGCTGAGTTGTTATTGCAGTGTGCGTAGTTTTGTTTGTCTGTTTGTTTGTTTGCTTGCTTTATCATTAGCAGCAAAAAAGTAAAAAGATTAGAAATTTGGCACTTTAAATATTAGGTTATGACAACATTATTATGTACTGTAATAGTACATAACTTTCAGATGTTTAAGTAGTAGTTTTCTTTGTGTACTTTATTTGAAAAAGTGAGATTTGTTAAAAAGTTTTCTCTTAATTAAGATCATGATATTGAAATCATACTCTGCCTTGCTGCCTTGGTTTCATGCTACCATGTGCATATATATTTGGTCAATTTGTATGGGGAACAATTTTATATTAATATTCTCTAATGTAGCAATCAAGCATCTGACTGGTACAACTAATAGAATCTGACATAACCTGGGACTTGGTATTGATATCTCAAAAGTTTTCTTTTAACTGTTGCTGGTTTGTGCCAAAGGATGACCAAACCTTGTTGCTGTGAGCAATCTATAACTAACATTTTATCTCAGTTGCAGCAAGAAGGAGAAAGACATTGGGATTCTGCTTGTCTGTTTTCTCTTTGCTCTGATCCTGTACTTTTTGTTTCATTTTTTCACTTTTCTGGTTTCATGATCGCCGTCTCTTGCAGTGCATAGAAATGTATTTCACATTTTTCCTTGACCACTCAGTAAACTGTACCACTGAGAGTGTTTAAGGATTGGGATAGAAAGACTGCTTACTTGCTATGAGCTTCTAACTTTATTCATATGAAATCTGTTACATTAATATCGCCTTTTTAAAGCTGTTGCTAATTCTTCATGAGACTTTTTAACTATATTTTAAGAGATAACAAATTTAACAATCCAGTTTTTCACACAGTTCACATGGCTAAAAATAGTATCAATGAGAAAAACTCTAAAATAAATAAATAAATAAATAAACTTACATGAAAGGTGAAGGAACAAATCTGGTATGCTATATATCATGATTGAGGCCCTGTTCCTTCTTTCCCTCTCTATTGTCCCTATATCCTGTTAAGATTTAATGGCCCTCCTGTTTTTATGTCGTGTGTCCCTTTAGGCCCACGCTGTTCACCGCTGGCTAATCGATCAGGACAATAGTGTGAACTCTGAGCCGCCGGATGGCCAGGGAGTGTGGCACTATGATGAAACAGTAAATATCTGCAACACGTATATCTTTTTTTCCTTCTTCTTATTTTTTTTCTATGTACATATATCTATGCCCATTACGTATCTCCCTCTAGATACTCCTTTGTCATTGTTAGTGTTTTTATTTGTATGTGATTTTTTTTTTTAATGTCATCTGCCTTTTGGTTGCTTTTGTGCAGTGTGTAGCTATAGTTTTCTTTGGAAGTTATTTGTTGCTAGCGTGCTCATGAGCTGGCTGATTTACTAACTTTAGATGTGGTTGTGGTCTCAAGCCAGATACCTTTTTGTAATTTTCAATGTTTTACTTGCCATATAAGTGGAACAAACTCAGTTATCTGATTTTGTTGAGATTTCATTTTGATTTTTGATGTGACTGTGTTCCATTTTTCTGATGTTTAAAAAAATTTATATATACATCATCACACAGCAAAAGAAAGAGTCCACGGGCAAAATATTATCCTAAACTTTTATAGTTCCTGTTTACACGTA
>JAOVVA010000029.1:14799752-14816166 GCA_028565275.1 Leiocassis micropogon | reverse complement strand
AAGTCTTTACAGAGCAGAAGTAGCAGAAACATCTCACCATTAACTGTTCAAAGGAGATTAATGCATTTTTTGGACGCTTTCAGCATTCCTTTACAATGTAGAAAGAAATACAAATCAGGAACGATCATGCAGTTAGAAAGTTACCCCAAACTTTTGAACGGTAGTGTATATATAAACCTAAGACATAAAGCTGTCTAGGAAGAATTATCAACATGATATGGAGAAATTTTAATGAGTGAAACAATTTAACTTTAACTGTTTCTCTCTGCTTTATCCCTCAGTAAAGTGATGCTGAAATGATTGGAAAAATTCCAATCCATATCTTATGTTTTTCCACCTATCATTCTACCTGTTAACCATAGCATAACTGTAGTGATCTAGACAGATCTATGATGGTAATGAATAATGGTAATTAAACTATAAAGATAAATGCTAAAGATTTAAAATGCTTTTAAATTGACTGCATGAGCATCAGGGTTTCCTGTCAGAGCTAGTTTATCCAAAAAATGTGATAACAATTGGAGAGGTAATGGTATTGTGAAAATGGTAAGGTGTGGTTGTACTGTACAATAAAGCATGTTTAATTGATACACATTAAAGTATACCGCAAAATTTTAGGCAGGCGTGGGAAATAAGTGCTCTAAAATAAGAATGCTTTAAAAAAAAAATAGACATGTTAGTAGTTTATTTTTATCAGTTAATAAAATAGAAAGTAAACGAACAGAGGAGAATGCAAATCTAATCAGTATTTGGTGTCACTACCCTTTGCCTGCAAAACCAGAATTGCCATTAATTCTTCTAGGTACACTAGTGCACATAGTTTTCGAAGGAACTCAGCAGGTAGGCTTGTTGACACAACTAACCATAGATCTTTTGTGGATGTAGGCTGCCTCAAATCTTTCTGTCTCTTCATGTACTTCCAGACAGACTTGATAATGTTGAGATCATTGCTCTGTGGGGGCCAAACTATCACTTCCAGGACTCCATGTCCTTCTCTACGCTGAATATAGTTTTAATTATATTGCCTGTTTGTTTGGGGTTGTTGTCCTGCTGCAGAATAAAATTGGGGCCAACCAGACACCTCCCTGATGGTATTAGATGATAGATAAGTGTCTGCCTGTATTTCTCAGCATTGAGGACATCATTAATCCTTACCAAATACCAAATCCTACCAAAACCTGCAAGGAATCTTCACCATGCTTCACAGCTGCCTGCAGACTCATTATTGTAGCACTCTCCAGTCCTTCAGCAAACAACCTGCATCATACAGCCAAATATTTAAATTAATATTTGAATATTTTCAAAATATTTTGACTCATCAGTACAGAGCACCTGCTGCTATTTTTCTACTTCCCCCGTTTCTATATTTTTGGCCATTTTGAGTCACTAAGCCTTGTTTCCTAGTATGGCTTTTAGGCCACAATTCTTCCATGAAGACCACCTATGGCTAGACCTCTCTGGACAGTAGACAGGTGTACCTGTATCTGGGTTGCACTGGTTTCTGCTTGGTTTTCTCAACTTGTTTCTATGTGATACTTCAAAATAACTTGATCAGCTCATCTTGAAACCCCCATCTGCTTTGAAATTGTTGTCTGTTTTTTTATTTCAGTTAATGACTGTGTTTCAACTTACTGAACATATGAATTGATGGTTATTAGCACCTGACTTTGATCTAACAAATTTTAACAATTTGTAAAAATTGATGCTGGTTCGAAGCCAAAGGGGTCTCACACCAAACATTTATTTGATTAAGATTTTTCTTCAGTTTACTCACATTGATAAAAAATAAACAGTTAAAATATAAACTTTTGAAAGCATTCATAATTTACAGCATTTCTTCAGACCTGCCTAAAACTTGCACAGCACTGTAAATAGTTTGAGTCATCAGTCATGATGTCACTATTTTACATTCAGGTGTCATCAGTGTAATTAAAAATGCTAATTAGTTGTGAAATAAAAGAAAAAAAAATTAAGTGGTTAATCCTCTGAAAACTTTTATAATAAATGTTGAAATTTTATCTTTTTTCTAGCTAAAAATTCCCCCAAACTAAAAATGTCACATAGTTTAGTTTAATTTTACCCAATCGACATCTACCTAATCGTCATTGTGTTTTCTGCCAAAAAATTATTAAAACCACCAAATTTATTTCAAATTCAATTTCTAATTTTATTTGTTACATGTACACAGTATGATAAGCAGTAAAATGCTTGGCACCATGGCACTTTCTAGCTTTTCTCTATCGACTAGCTGTTGTCCCACCATGACCTTACTGTCTTTTCCTGAAACTTTTTCTCTCCTTCTTTACACATATAGTTTTACTCTTCCCACAGTCTAGTATCACTGAGCTGCAATCCTCATCTTTTCCCCATCTCTCCTTGTTTAAAACACATTTATTTGGGTGCATGCCTTTGGCAGGGATGTGCTTTTCCCAGCGTTGGCCAGAAGAGAGAAAGCAAGGGGGGCTTTTCAACCAAGGAGTGACGGATCTTTTATTAAAAGAGGCTGGGCCCCTTATACACCCTCACACATCCACACACACACATCCACCCTCCCTATCCACGTCTGCTCCATTGTCACCAGGCTTGCTGTTTCTGAAGTGCCTCCCTAAACCCCCTACTGTGAGCTTTCTCACTGTAACTTCAAGTGCAAAGTGAAATCAGGCATAACCCTAAAATTTCTCCACACCATTCATTCTAGGTCCCTTGCTTGTCAGAATGCATACAGCAGGTCTGAGTAGATGTTATAGACATATATAGAGAATAGACAACACAAATAGAAAAAACATCAGAGAAAGGAAGAGAGAGAGAGAGAGAGAGAGAGAGCAAGTGGTTTGCTAACCATGTGTTGATATACACAGGTTTTTGCTAGAGATAAACCCTTTGGCCCCATAACATCCCCCAACCCCACCCAACTCTCAGAAGTACTGCTTAGTTGAGTGTATGTGTGTGTGTCCTGGGTGGACCCACAGCCCAGTACCCAGACCCTTCCACCCAAATATTCAGTGCATCACAGCACAGCCGTGGGACAAAGAGAGAAACGAAGAAACAAAACTGGAAAGAGGCAGCAGGTGAATAGACATGCCAAGCAAGATCTCTTGGGGAGTGAGTACTTTCTTTTAGAATTTAAAAGTTAACAATTTTAAATTAATCCTTTTCTTAATTTTTATGCACATAAAGAATATATTTTTTTAATGCTTTACTAGTATTTTCATTTTATCAAAGCTCAGCAGTTTTGCAAAAGATTTTTAAGCAGGACAGACTTTCCCTAGAATATGTAGTCATGATATGGCAGGAACATGAAGTAAAATACACCACAATTTATACAAAAAAGTGAGTGACAACAACAGTGAACAATAAATAATTTTTGCTATTATTATAATCATAAACATCTTCCCTTGATAAGAAATAAATGGAAATGAAAGTTTAAAAACAAAGGACTGACTGAATAATGATGATGTTTGCTGTACATACAAACTGGTGTACAGTAGAGTGGGCTTTGTGGATTCTTCACACATTTCATCTGTTAAAGTGAAACATGTGAATTGGATACTTATGGGTTACTATGGATACAAGGGTATGAGATAGAAACAAAGGAATCAACTTGATGCAATCCGCAAAGAAGCAAATCCATCACAAAGGTGTTTTGTTTTGAGTATATTGTATAAAGTGAGCTTATAAAGGATTGTTGCAGATAAATGTATAATATATCTAAAATTAATATAAATGTTTTTTTAATAAAATATTAGATTGAGCATTGTTACAGTTCTATTTGAAAAGGTTTATTTTTACTCTTGCAAAAAAAAACCTGTAGCTTTGAAGATTATGTGCTTGAAATGAACAGGAATAATTACGGTAAACTGTATAAACACTGAGGTAAGGTAATTTTTTCCCACATATCTAGACAGGAGAGTATCAAAGGTTCCCAGAATTAATTTTATTTTAATATGATATTCCATAATTTCTTCATCGAGTCTCACAGAAATATATATATTTTTTAAGGCTTGTTGTCTCAGCTTTAGAGGAATAGGAACAAAGACACAGTGGTAGAGCTTAGTGAAGAGACACAAACCTGAGACCCTCTGGGACAACTACAAGTTTTCCCATAGCACTGTTGGGGTTAAACTGACAAATGTCTAGCCATTAGTAACTTAAACTTAATTACCCCAATCCCCACCACAAATACAAAATTGGGGTTGTTAAAGTATTCTTGTGCTAGGCTAGATTGAAATCAGTCTCGAATTTACCAATGATAAAGATGATAAAACTCCTACTGCAACATTCCACCAACAGGATGAGGGAAGATGCGAGTGGGGAAATGTGAGAGAAGCTTGCAGGAAAGGAGGTAGCAGAGTCAGCAGAAAAAAATACTGATGCATCTCATATCAGTGATTTTAAAGCATTTTACAGGAGAGTTTCTTCTGGTCCAATCTGATATGATCAGAAACACCGGGGTGCATTTATATATAAATACTACCATAACAGTAAATTTGATAATGCACATTTTTGTGTCGTTCATGGTACAAGTTGCTGCAGTCACTTCCTCAGGGTAAACTAATCGTTAGTTGTGTGTCAGCATTATACTCAAGCCCATGGAGGCAGTCTGAATCAATAGCCAGCCTCTGTAACTTTATACTTGAGGGGGATGCCGCAGAGTATGGGTTAATTCAAAAAAGACATTTTTGAATGTTGCAGATTTTGAAAGGACATGTGAAGGACATGGTCTGGATTTTCTAAACTTTCTCCCTTTTTTCCTTTTAACTCTATTTTTCTGCCTTTGTACATTTACATGATCCTTCATGTTCTGTTTTTCTACTCTTCAAATGAAATGCTAGAAAAGGTCAGTCATCTTTGAGAATGCTAGGATCTATTAATTATTTTAAATATAGCACCTTTGTTCAAGATTTTTATTGTGCATTGTCACTATTTGAAATGTGACAATTTTTAACATGATCAATATGTCCTCTCTTTGTGTCTGTTTTTTTGGCACTGTTTTTTTTTTTTTTTTTTTTGCCACTTTGATTTAATGTCATGTGCGCATACACAAATACAGAGACTTATGCATGCATGCACACACCCTCAGACATTTACACAAGCAGACACATGCACTCCTCCTGTTGTACACAAACACACTGCAGTGTGCTGTCTTAGTGGTGATGTCATCCTGTCTGCTGCAGCACTGGTGCACAGAGAGAGAGAGAGAGAGAGAGAGAGAGAGAACAAAGGGGCTGAACATGAGAATAAGAAAGATTAGTTTAGAGTTATATGATCTGTTGGTAGAGATTGTAGAAGAATCATCTGCACTGGTGAATATCAGCAGAGGAGAATCTGTATTTTTACTGCACAATGTTTAAAATTGATTATTCACAAATTCACTGTATGCTGGGCAACATGAGTAATGACAGCACACCAACAAAAGCAGGTCTTAAAATATTTTTTAAATGAAAACGAATGCCTTATAGGCATAATATTCATGTTAAAACTGCTTTTAAGACCAGATGATATCTGTTCACAGTTGTGTTTTAGTAATTCAAGTGAGAACATCTTTAGTTCATGATGGAAGCAGTAATGTAGCATAATTGACTATAAATTTAAGAGGTTGAAACTCGATCTCCTGCTGCAGTGTAAATGAAAGGCAGTGTGTGTGGATGCACAGTGAGGAACTTGCTATGGAAATCATAAGCGCAGTATTAGGTGCGGTGGGCAAGACTGTCCATAGTGCCTTATCTTTTAGAGCCAAACACATTCACGCAATGACGTAAGCAAACACGCAAACTCATTTTTCACGAATAAGTAGCACTCAAAACTTGCTTCAGCAAAACATGTTGCTCAAACCAACATCCCATGCTTAAGACTGACATAACTGACTAGTAAATACAAAACTAAGCTTGAGGCAATATTCGTGAATTGGTTTGCAATCTGCTTTAAGGTCATTTCAGAAGCAAGCTAAAGCACTCATCAGAAGCACAAGATACAGAAAGTGGGAGCTAGATATTAGTCAGTTAAAAAACTCTAAACTAACTCTGTGTGTGTGTGTGTGTATGTGTATGTGTGTGTATGAGAGAGAGATAGAGAGAGAGAGAGAACTATTGTAACAAATGGGGCCCTAGCAGGTCACTAAGGCGTTACCATGCCAGCTCTTGCTGTGTGGCCATGCATGTGTTCAAGTGTGTGTGTGTGTGTGTGTGTTTTCTTCTTCTTCTTTTTTTTTGGTTATGTGACCAGCAACTTTATCTAAACACTTCAGAATTACCATGGCAGACCCATCTACACATCCATAACCACTACACATAACACCTCTTCAAATCTCTTTTGCTCCAAAAGTATTTCTAGATAATTTCTTTTGAGTACCTCAAAATCCAAACTGAGCATGTGGGAATGACAGACCAGAACACATTTAGGAATGAGTGGTGTAGGAACAACTGTACTCCTTGATCTACAGACTGCAAACATGTGTATGTATATGTGTCAGTCTTCTTGGTGTGGGGTGTATAGTAAATCTTTCCACACTGTCTGAGGGAACCTCTCCACAAGATGTGCTGCCTCAGACTTCTGCCAATAACTTCTCTTAGCCCCCCCCCCCACACACACACATACAAATGTGTCTGCCTTCTAATAACCTCTTTTCTCTGCAGCAGGTCTGTGACTAATTTTGTCATTTTGTATGTGAAGTATTGTTTTGTGTGTGTATGTGACGGGGCCCCGTAGAGGAATTTAAATCTAAATGTACAGCCACTGTATGTCATATACTATCCGAGCATGTAATTTATGGGTGAAGAAATCTGCTCAGGTCTCTGATATGTTGGTGTAACAATGGACAAATGCAAATTGTATGGTTGTGTGCCTTTAGGTAATATTTTAAATGCAGGTGAATTCAAACAGGCTTCCTCCCAGGACAACATAAAGCATGCGACTTTCACTTGCAAAACTGAAGCAACTATATTGTATTATACTATTGCTGAGTAATCATTTATATTGCAAACATTATATGCAAATGCCAATGAAATTAATCAGTGAATTAAATAAATCAATCAGATTTAACCCTGTTGCTACCAGGGGAAAGCACTGGATAATTGTAAGTAGCACCCTGACCTTTCGAGTGTGATAATTTGTTGATTGACTGTCTTTAATTCGTGTCAGATTCTTTGTGTGGTGTCTATCCCAAGGTCTTTCAGAAAAATCATCCTGAAAGCACCTTGTGTTGTGCTTGTGTACCGTTCCCATGTTTAATCCTATACATTGTGTTTTAGTCTTAGTCTTAAATTGAAATGATCACATATTTTATTATTATTATTATTATTATTATTATTTTATAGTGTTGTGTGGTTTCTGTGAATGCAGTTTCTAGTGGTCAATTATTGGGTCATCACATTTTAAATGTCATAACATTGAATGTGATCTTAAACGTGTAAGTCCTTTTGTCTTGAGAATTTCAAAGGATGTGCGATCCCTTAATTACCAGTTTAGTTACACAAATAATTTCACTCTCATTATTCCCTCCTATCTGTATTTCTGTATATCTGTCTCAGACTGATGCTGCTACCAGTTTCCTACGTGCTGCCCGCTCAGGTAACTTGGAAAAGGCTCTGGACCACATCAAGAATGGTGTCGATATCAACACAGCCAATCAGGTGAGACTCTCCTTCTCCTCTGTAAAACGTCATATCAGTTTCCATCACATAGTTGAGCAAAATGAGCTGGTAAATAGCTGCTGTTTAACCCTGGTGATTTCTCTGAAACTCACATTCCAGTTTGTTAAGTATGAAATGTTTTCTACAGTATGTGACCTTGGTCTTCCATTTTTGTCACAGGTTTTAATATTAAACATCTTATTACAGAACTCCATTCTCACCATATTTGCTGCTAAATATTTCAGTATGTTGCATCAGAGAGAGTTCACTGAGCAGAAATACTGAAATCCAGGCAGGATTAAAGGCACAAGCAGTGCAGTGTAAAAAATCGAATGCTTGCTCATGAAAACGTGAATAGTTAAAACTGTTATTGCAAATACATAAAGCTTCTCAAATTGTTTTGTATTAATTTATAATAACATCTCTTAGCCATCTGTCTCATGCATTCTTCAACTCCTTAGAAGATTCTCACTGGCAATTTGTTTTCAATGCCAGTGCCTGATAATGAATTTGAGTCATAATAGTTAGTTCTAGCCATAATTACAGGTTTGTTGACAGTGAGCACTGAAATCATTTATTTAGGTAATAAGGTGTGCTATGATATTAGTGGGATGACAGCTCAGGTTAATGTATTTAGCTGGTGAATAGGGAGTTTCCCTATTTTTACATCATAGAGAGCCTCCTGACTTGTGTAAGTGTGATAAGACGAAAAACAGGGTGTAGCTCCTCCCAGTAATTTCACGAGCACGAAGATTCTCTGAAGACAGGCAATTTATTGAAATGTTCATCAGCAAGATTAACCATCCAATCTTAACATGCCGTGAGAACTAAAGGCATAACATAAATACAAATACAAAGAACAAAAGAGAACAAACAGAATAAATGCAGCATCTCCTTTATACACAACAATGCAATCAACATTAATCACAAGTTAAATAAATGCAAAAACTTACTTTATTGGCTACTTATTACTGATGGAGAACTTGAACTTTCAATCTGAAAGATTATCTTTAACTTTGGAACTTTAATTAACCTTTAAGTATTAAAGTAAACAGTAGAAATATACACGCTCAACATGCGGTGCAAATGTCTTTCTTGAAAAGTCATTCGGTCCGCATGTTCAACTTACAAGTCCCCAACAAACTATTTGAAAATAATAAAATAAACATGAAATTTAAACTGACTTCCATGTCAGTTACACAGGGTGTGAGTCTGTGAAGTGTAAGCCTTATCATCATTGCACAGACACATGCCATCACAAGCAACAAACACGTGCCAGAATGATGGTGAGGATGTTTATGGTAGAGAGAGAGATACATACTGAATATTATGCCAAATGAAGGAGCTCATATGTGGTTTTTGAGTGCTGATTTTTTTTTCCATACGTGTACATGTGTTTTTTCAATTCAGCCTCCTGTCACACCATGACTTATAAATCTCTGTGGTAAGTCAGGTCAGCAAAAACCTAGAGTGGTTAGAGGCAGTGTTTGTGAGGATGAAAACCTACAGCACCTCTGAGCTATATTAATCTCTGAGCTCATTAGTCAAGTGCTCAGTAAGTACATACTTGTGAGAAGGTTTCACAGCCTGGGCCAATCACTCAAATGTAGTTCTATGACAAAAAAAAAACTTTCTGTTTTCTGTTAGAAATTAACTAATTCATACAAATGCTAATCATTGAGTATGATGCTTGCGGAGAATTAAGCAAAACCTGCATGCCTCACAGCATGTATATACAGTTATACACAGTTAGGTACAGTAGACTTGCATTATTATGCAGCATGCAATATGCACCGGCACGTGCTCAGTACAGCACCAGCAGTGATGTCAAATCCCCATGATGTGCCTCATACACGCGAGTCAACGGATAAACATATTCCAAGATCTTGTATCAGTAGCTGATATAACTGTGTACCTTTATACAAAAATACACACTGTGAAATGTGTTCCTTTGACACTGCCACAATAAAATATCAGGTATACCAATAACATGGAGGAAGATTACAACATTATAAGCCATTCTAAAAGATAATGGAAAAAAGGATTACTCAAGCATAGATTACTTGAAGATTATCGCAGAGTGGGAGAGACAATCAAGACATTTAACTGATAATAAAACATTGTTTGAGGGTTACAGGAATAACTCTTGGTATCAAGAGACCCCTTCTGGTGGCATGCATTTACTACAGCTGCTTTCATTAAACCTTGTTGATGCTAGGAGTCAAACTTTGGCGGGTAATTGTGCGAAAAAGTACCAACATCAACATGCCAGTCCCTATCAGAGATTACACATCTTTTATTGATCTTGCACATTTTTTTTGTTTCCTCATTTACTTTTTATTTTCTGATGGGGTGAGTGGTCTCTGGACTCAGAGGGGGATAATATTAGCGATGTGAGAAAGGTCCAACCTCACATGTCCGGTGTCGATGAAGGAAGGCTGTGTGAGGTTAGACCTATCCCACACGGCTTGTATTCTTCCCGGCGGAGAGACCACCAACCTGCCATCCCACCCTTCATCACCATGGCAAATCATCCATATCTCATATGTCCTTATTTGAAGTGGAAAATTAGGATGTTTTATTTTCTTAAGAGAAGTCATCATTTGCCACACCAAAGTGTCCACAATACCAATGACATTGGGATTTTGCGGATCTGTGTCTCTGGACTGTGTGATACCACATAATGGAGCCTCCACTGTGAGGTCTACTCTGTTTTTCTCTTCTCGACAGAATGGACTCAATGGGTTACATTTGGCCTCAAAAGAAGGCCATGTTAAAATGGTGCTGGAATTATTGCACAATGGAATTGTACTGGAGACCACAACAAAGGTAACAAGTTGGCTTCTAATCCTTAGTTATAAAACTACCGACTATTTCTCGAGCAAACAGCACTACATTCTAGAGCTAGAACCTAAAATATAACTTTTTTATCCTTAGTTATCCTGAGCTATGCCATGGTCTGTTTTTTAGAACCGTTTTTTCTGTTCCTGCACAGAAAGGCAACACTGCCCTCCACATTGCTGCACTGGCGGGACAAGAGCAAGTAGTCACAGAGCTGGTTAATTATGGAGCTAATGTCAATGCCCAGTCACAGGTTAGATTTTTTAAAGTATTTGGGTGCAGGAAGTCCAGTGAGCTGCAATTTTGGTTAATAGTGAAATGGTGGATAATAACCCCAGTATCATATTGTCATCAAATTATTTACAGATTAATAATCAGCATTTACAGGCAAGTCACAGAAATAAAGCGAAACAAAATGCATTTTTTTTCTTAATTATTACATTTCTGTTCATTTGTGGCTGCACATGTCTACAACAGAAGGGCTTCACTCCACTCTACATGGCAGCACAAGAGAATCATCTAGAAGTCGTGAAGTTCCTCTTGGACAATGGAGCCAATCAGAGCATTCCAACGGAGGTATATTTAAATTTGGTGTCAGATGTATATCTGTGGAAGGCAGCACGAGTGCTCAGTGGGTAGTGTTACAAAGTAGTCTTACAGTTCCCCAGTCCCCAGTTTAATCCTGAGCTCAGGTTACTGTCTGTTTGGAATTTTGCATGTTTATGTGTATTTTGTCTCACACCTCTTAGGACGGCTTTACTCCTTTAGCTGTGGCTCTTCAGCAGGGTCATGAAAATGTAGTGGCCTTGCTTATCAATCATGGTACCAAGGGAAAGGTTCGCCTCCCTGCGTTGCATATAGCAGCACGAAATGATGACACTCGCACTGCCGCTGTACTTTTGCAGAATGATCCCAATCCTGATGTACTAAGCAAGGTTTGTGTTCTTGTTTTTTTTTTCATGCAGCAACAGCTGATTTAAGGTCAAGATCTTTACAGACTGTATTACAGCTTGTAATATAGTGTCTGTTTTTTATGTGTTTTCATTTCCTATGACTCCTTACAGACAGGCTTCACACCACTCCATATTGCAGCACATTATGAGAACGTAAATATTGCCCAGCTGCTGATAAACAGAGGAGCCAATGTGAACTTCACCCCCAAGGTCTCTTTTTTGAATGTACATCTAAAGTTCTCTTGCAACTGCATTGCACTTTACAGAATGGTCTTACCTAAATTATCTTTTTTGCAGAATGGGATTACACCTCTCCACATTGCATCTAGGAGAGGGAATGTGGTCATGGTCAGGCTTCTGCTGGACCGTGGAGCAACAATTGATGCCAAGACTAAAGTAATGATAAGCTGCTAAACAACGCACAACATTACAGATGGCTTTAATATTTTGCATTTATATATTACATTTGCAGTATTCAGAGTGACTTACGACAGTGCTATGTAGTCATAGGTCAGGGTCTAAGAAAACTATCTATTTAAAAACACTGACATCAAATGACCTTCACTACAAATTCAAATTTGCTCACTCTACTTAAATAGGTCAACAAAGATTTTTTTTTTCACACAATTAACTAGACTGTGTAAAATTGTCAAATGAAAATAAGAACACTCAGCTATACTGTCACGTTTCGGGTGTTACAGGCTGATATTGCCGTGGGCACGAACAGGCAGGCATAGGCGCAGAGGGGTGTTTTCCACAAAAGAATCTTTAATGAAATAATAACATAAAACAAGCACACTGACGAGACCAAACCAAAATGAACAAACAACAAACTTAAACTATAACAAGGCATAGTGTGAAACACAGGTGATATGGCGAGACACCGGCGCTATGACGGCACATACAAGACGTAGGCTCTAGGGTGGAACACAAGCTCTAAGACATTACATACAGGACACAGGATGAATACAGGCTCTAATACCTGTTACACAGATTATAAGCCCTATGGCGAAACACAGGCTTAATGACGAATACAGGCTCTAATACCTGTTACACAGATTATAAGCCCTATGGCGAAACACAGGCTTATGGACATAACACATACTGTAGTACACACAAACTAAGCATGGAGCTGAAATGGGACAAAATAAGACTAGAGACTAGAGGCACAGGGAGACTAGGCTAGGCTAAGGATACAGAGCTAGGCTAAGGATACAGAGAGGCTAACTACTTACCTAAATTCTAACACACAACACGACACAACGAACATATAGCATTGACCACACTAGAGCCTTATCTGACAAAAGAATGAACAGAACTTAAATTCAAACATAGATGAAACTACAAAGTAAACAAAAAACAAAACAAAATGCCCAGATACATGATTGATGAGCTCCCGCATCACCTGACCGAGGTGCCTTCTGGGAAACTGAGTCTGCAAACAAAAAACTACAATCAAAACAGTGACCTCTAGTGGAGATCCCTTACATATACTTTCATCTTCCATACAACTTATCTTGTGTTGAGTCATGGGGTGCCAACTCATTGCACAAGATACATAACAAACATACAAACTCCTTCCACACAGACCATAGAAAGGATCAAACCTCGAAGGTTCAAGGCAACAGTACTAACCAATAAGCTACCACCAAACCTCTCATGTGATAATTTTTTTATCGACTATCCTAATATATTATAATAGTTGACTAAACAAAAATAATAAATTCATATTAATTATTAATATTAATAGTTGAGTAAACTAAAATATATGTGATCTCATTTTTATTGGACAGTTTTTTAATATGTTGGTATTAGTTATATGTCAGTTAGTTAGTAACTTGTAAGTAAAGTGGCAAATTTGGATTTAGACAGTAATGATAATTTTATAGTTTTTTACTCTTCTTCTTTGTTTTTTTTAACAGGATGAGCTGACTCCGCTTCACTGTGCTGCCAGAAATGGTCATGTTAGAATCATTGAGATTCTCCTAGACCAAGGAGCCCCTATACAGGCCAAGACCAAAGTAAACATACAGATTGTGGTGTGGTTTTAACATTCACACATAATATCCATGTATACACAATCACATGGTAAAGCCATGCATGACTAAAGGTGTAATGTATATGTATAGCTTTTTAAGTACTGTATATGTACAAGCTGGACCACATTAGGTAGAGCTCTGATGGTTTAACCAAGCAGGGAAATTAATAACAAAGCCTACCTTTATGTGTTATTAATTATTCTTTGCCATACATACAGAATGGTCTCTCCCCAATCCATATGGCGGCTCAGGGTGACCACATGGATTGTGTGAGACAGCTCTTGCAGTATAATGCTGAGATTGATGATATAACACTAGACCACCTGACACCCCTACATGTGGCAGCACACTGTGGGCACCACCGCATGGCCAAAGTGCTGCTGGACAAAGGAGCCAAGCCAAACACTCGTGCACTGGTCAGATTACTACACAGAACACTAACTCACACGGCAAACATTATTTACATGTGTATGTTAATTTTAGACTCTGTTGAGCCACGGTGTATATGATTTACCTTTTATATTTAATGGTGCTTTTTACTGTCTATGCAGAATGGCTTCACACCTCTTCACATAGCCTGTAAGAAGAATCACATTCGTGTAATGGACCTCCTCCTGAAACATTCAGCATCCTTGGAAGCTGTGACAGAGGTAATGGGAAAAGATTTTCCTTAGTAACAAACCATTTAAGGTACAGGAACACACAGGCTAAATTTAGGTTTTATGAGCTCAGAAACCCAGGCTCTTTCTCTGGTGTCCATAATGTGAAAAGTTTTGTTCAACGGATGTATAATTATATAATGTTTCCAACCTTTTTTCGGATACTTACTTTTTAAAGCTTTTGAGAGAAATGTGTTTATTCAAAGCCAATTATCTGTAATTGAGTGGTCACAAATCTTTTAATTTTTCTTTCCTACCAATTACATTCTCATGTTATTTGTCAGTCAATTATTAGTAAATACTTCTGCCCATCAGCATGTCACAAAATTCTTCACAGTCGAGCTAAGGATATAATTAGCTAGGCTGCAATTGTACATTTTGATTAAATTAAACAACAGCCTGCTGGCCAAAGAATTGCATCATAATTTTACCAATGTACTGTACTATCACATGTAATAAAAATCTATCCACTCAGCTCACAAGCTCATGCAAGATTAGCTATCTCACTATGGATTGCCAGCTACAGTATGTGAAAAAGACATTTTAAATGACATCAGGCAAATATGTTATAGCAGAAAAACACACCACAATAAAAATGTCTACCTAAGGAATAAACCACAATTCTTGAATTTGTATAAGTTGCCACACTATGATACAGCAAATCTCTTTGATATTTTTAGCCTACTGTATGTTGCTGACACAACTGTACCACATCATTAACAATGACTGAGAAAGTGCAACTGAAATATAGTGTGAAATAGTCATGGGTGTGATGAACTGAACTCTGTCCAGTTTTACTGGAACACTTTAAATCATGTATGCAGCAGCCTATCAGTCTTTAAGTGTGTGTGTATTTGTGTGTGTGTGTGTGTGTGTGTGTGTGTGTGTGTGTGTGTGTGTGTGTGTGTGTGTGTGTGTGTGTGTGTGTGTTTAACAGTCTGGGCTAACCCCACTTCATGTGGCTTCCTTCATGGGTCATCTGAACATTGTGAAGATCCTGCTACAAAAAGGAGCCTCTCCAAATGCATCAAATGTGGTGAGTCACAAAATCTCCTACCTGATCAAGAATAATTAATTATAAGAGGGTTATAGATAATACTTTTAACAAATTTGTCCTGTCCCACACCCTGCCATTTATTTCTATAGAAAGTGGAAACGCCTCTGCACATGGTATCCCGAGCAGGTCACTGTGAAGTTGCAGAGTTTCTGCTGCAAAATGCAGCTCCAGTCGATGCCAAAGCTAAGGTACAGATATCCTCCACCCACACCTACTTATATGTCAATAATTTTATTATGTTAAAACTTGGTTGTAAAGGTTTGTTTATGCGTTATTGTGAATTGCAAATGTTCAGTTATAAACAATAGACCCTAGTTATAAATATGGTGAGTGCAATATTTACTTTTCTATCCCATATAGAAAGAAAAAAAATTCATTTTCACTTATATATATATGGGTCAGAATTCACCAACTAATCCTCTACTGTATAATTATCTCTAAAAATGCTACTTATACAAGTAGTTAAGGTTGATCTTGGCTAGTTTGGAGAAACAAAAAGATCCACAATACTTCAAGATGGAAGCTCTACATTATGAATCCCTTCCATGCTACTTAAAAATGTAGTAAAACTAGTAGCATTGATTTTTATATTCAATACTTTCTTTAGGACGACCAGACTCCATTGCACTGCGCTGCCCGCATGGGCCACAAAGAACTAGTGAAGCTCCTGCTGGAGCACAAGGCCAATCCAAATTCTACCACCATGGCTGGACACACTCCACTCCACATTGCTGCCAGGGAGGGGCACACACAGACTGCCCAGATCCTCCTTGACATGAATGCCCAGCAGACCAAGATGACAAAGGTAAGCTTGTCCTTTCTGCCCTGTCTGAGGCTCCTGATCTGATCAAGTGCCATTAAACTTTTTTGTGACAACAGCTGGCACAACTAGCTTAAAATCCATAACCTGAAAACAATAAATAGAGCATGCCTTTTTAAAAAAGTGGTTAAAAAAAAAAAGTTTGCTTATAATATTATATATTTGTAGAAAGGCTTTACTCCTCTACATATGGCAGCAAAATATGGAAAGGTAGATGTGGCAGAGTTGCTTCTTGATAGAGGGGCAAACCCAAATGCTGCAGGCAAGGTATGTATACTTTCAGGTGGGCAGCTAAAGTAACTTATAGCAAATATTATTTATATGAATCTTATCATTCATTTTAAAGAGGTCCAATTATGCCATTTTAAAGGTTGCTAATATTGCTTAATGAGTCTCTTAAAACAGGTTTACATGTAT
>JAOVVA010000029.1:14777418-14798337 GCA_028565275.1 Leiocassis micropogon | reverse complement strand
AGTTTATGTTCACATACAGCTACATGACACACTGCATGAAAGAAAATATTTGAAAAAGCATAATAGGACCTCTTTAATGAATGCTTAAATATCATAATAAAAACCTACAGCATGTATTGTCTGTGATTCTATTGTGGTTTAGAAAGGACAAAAAATTTATTTAATCAAATCTGTAATGCAGGATCTCTAACAATAAAAAGATTCTTATCAAGTAACAGATTGCTATCTTTAACAGACGATCAAGAGCTTTCGGCTCAATCACACTACTCGATTGCATAACAAATTTAATGAACAACAATCCAAACATAGCTGTTTTTGTTTTCTGTAGTTAGTGTGTAGCTCTTTGTTTCTTTGTATTAACTAGGGTTAATACGACGTTCATGATATGCCATATAGTGTTTTATTATGACTTCAACAGGAAGTTTCACTTTTATGTGCAGTCTCATACTCAGTCATTAGTTTGCATGGAGTTCCATTAGTTGCTGAGTTGTATTACTAATGATGATTTTATGAACAACACGTGTAAAAGGTGCATTGCCTATAGATGTGCTTTCATATAAAACTCCTCTGTTTACTTTTTCATTTTCTCTTCTAGAATGGACTCACACCATTGCATGTGGCTGTCCATCACAACAACCTGGATGTGGTAAACCTACTGGTTAGCAAGGGTGGATCTCCACACAGTGCAGCAAGAGTGAGCAGATCTTTATTCGTCTTTAAAAATATATTTATCTCAATCTTTGTTCTAATTTTTCCAATTAAAACAAGCAGTATCGTTTTATTATACTGTTTTCATGGTTTCCATTTGTTCTCTAAATTTTATTTATTTTTAATTTATTAATTATTTCTAAGGTGCATACAATATTATAGATTCTACACTTCATAGACTCTTTCTATAAAATCTCATTACAAACAGCTTCATCATATTTTTTTTATTATTATTGTAAGTATTCAATATCTTCAATATATACATTTTTAAGATTCTCCACTATTTCTAGCTCTCAATATAAGCATGTTTTTAATTATTTTATATATAATAAACATAAGCATTTTGGTAATATATTAACTGCTTTATACATACACACAAAAACTTTTGCTTGAGTCTTGTCCCTTCTGTTAAAGAACATTCTTATATAGATTTCACTCCAATGGATTTGATTAAAAATTAATCAAAAGGTTTTTCAAACCAGTCCATGCCAGCTTACGTACAATTTTAAGTAAATTATTGGAAATACCAAAATTGATAAGAAATTCCTGAAAATATTTTAAACTTAGGTCACTAATGATTAAACAATTAAACTTAAGAATGAAATATAAAAGCATTTTGACTAGTGGATTCAGACATTTTTACCTCAGAATTTTTTCACATCTTTTTATTAATGTCCTATACACTGCCTGGCCAAAAAAATAGTCGCACATTTTAACATTTTATTGTTAAAATTGCTTTGAATACGAACAACATGCCATTATTTTGATAAGCATATGCAATGTCACAACATTTATTCCCAACCAGAGTCACATTAATTTCCCTCCAAGATCTCGAATTGATGCTGGGACAGCTGGTACGTTGCATAATGTCTCCTCCAGCACATCCCAACGATTCTCAATGGAGTTAAGTCCTGGACTCTATGAAGGCCAATCCATGTGTGAAAATGATGTCCCATGCTTCCTGAACCACTCTTTTTCACAATAGAAGCCCAATGAATCCCGTAATTGTCATCATGGAATATGCCTGTGCAATCAAAGGGGAAAAAATCCATTGATGGAAAACCCTCGTCATTAAGTATGTTTGGGTAGTTAGCCAATCTCATTTTTGGGCACATAACATTGCTGAACCTAGACCTGACCGACAGTAGCAACCCCAGATCATAACACTGCCTCCACAGGCTTGTACAGTGGGCACTAGGCATCAGTTCATTCACCTTTCATCTTACCCTCATCTTACCTTACTAAGTGATCTCCTTAAATATGATAGTTCACCACTATTCCTCCAGGTTTTAATAATGCATTTTACAGTTCTTAACCCAATATTAGTTGTTTCAACAATCTCCTTAATTGTTTCCTTTGCTTAATGCCGGACAATTGAACCTTGAACATTAACCTTCTGCAACAGAGTAACATTTTTGCCATGACCACAGGATATCCGACATGACTCTTTAAGAAATGAGAAGCTACTAACTACATCAGTTAACTTGTTGCCAGCTGAACCATATTAATCACAGCAGCAAAATCCAGGTGGTGACTTTTTTGTTGAGAAAAAAAAAATATGGCTGAGTGGCGTATTCGTCTCATGATCTGAATTGTCTGCCTTTATTACATTTTAAATTACTATAGATATTATAACACATTAATATTATTCGAATGATTAATATAAACCTGTTGTTCATTAATCTTACACTAAAATAATGAAATACTGTTTTCTTTACCCCAGAATGGATACACTCCTCTCCACATTGCCTCCAAGCAGAACCAGTTGGAGGTGGCCAATAGTCTACTGCAGCATGGAGCGTCTGCCAATGCGGAATCCTTACAGGGAATCACACCGCTGCACTTGGCTTCCCAGGAGGGTCAAGCAGACATGGTCTCACTGCTAATTTCCAAACAGGCCAATGTCAACTTAGGCAACAAGGCAAATCTTTAGAATCTTTAAACCTCCTTTAATTTTTATTTATTTATTCATTTATTTATTTATTGGGGTGGGGGAAGTGGAAAAAAATTACGTCCACATAATGGTAGTTCTCGGCCACAATTAATAGGTAATGGGGTTGAATTTTTTTATTTATTTGGATGTTCATAAGTCCTAATAAGATAAATCAAAATAATCCATATAGCAAAACTGTGCTTTGCCTTTTTATTTTTAAATAAAGAGTCCAAAAATTCATACCTCAAAATCACCTCACATTATGTTAAAATGTCACAGAATAAAAAAAAATTAAAAACTCAATTTTGTAAACATTTTGTATAATAATTTATAAATTATAAGGACAAATTATAAAGACTGACTTTGTATGCTTTACAGTATACAGTTCAATATATATGTCATTGAGTGAGCATTAAAAAGATCTGTGGAAATATGTGCTTTATCTTTCTGCAGAGTGGCCTGACCCCACTTCACCTTGTTGCCCAAGAGGGTCATGTGGGCATTGCTGACATCTTGGTCAAACAGGGGGCATCTGTCTATGCTGCTACACGGGTAAGATGTTATGCCACTGACATTACCATTTGCATTGTTAAGGCCTCTTGATTTTGTTTTGGTGTTGTGATGCAACATTTCTTAAGTTTAGTTCAGTATAGGTTGGCTCATGTCTTAGTCAGTAAAGATTAAAATTTGATTGTATGAAGCTTTATTAGTCACAAATCAAAATTTAAGCATTCTATTTGGCTATATCTCTGGTGAATATAAATCACTCGCTGCCAGCAATAATGTTTGGGAAACATGAGAGTCATGAAATTGTTCTGGCATTCACATTCATGCAAACTCGTGCCAAATGTGCCCTAAGCATATGTTTATAAAAACTGAAAACCTAGCACTGTCAGCAGACCATAGGCAGAGCTTGACATTTGCACTGGGGGGGGCAAACATTTTTTTATACCTGACGTCAGTACACTATCCAGCTACTGAGTGGCATGTTGTGCATATTATACTATAAATACATAGAGTAACAGAAGACAATAGTGACAAGCTAATGACAAAGGCAAACAACACAGTGCATTAAATCAAATTTTTTGATCAATTTGTGCTGTATCACACACTGGCTTACACAGGTCATTTGTCTTTCACACATGACATGAGCATGTCTTTTAAAAATGAAATATCAGTTGTTTTATTCTATACTGTTTTTACTGTAATTTTTTTTACATGTATTATTATAATATAGTGAACATGTAAACTAATTTCTTGTTAAACCGAAAACTTTGAATATATGCATAGTTAGGGTATGTGCAACCACACACACAGAAACATTTAGACATGGAAATGGAAACAATTGATTAGCCAACAAATCACAGCCTTGCTGCATAAGGATTGGTACAGAGAGCACCGCTAGCAGTCACTAGCGGCCAACAGTGGTACTGTACAGAAGAACTATGATCTCATAGAAAAAATCTCAAGAAAGGAAAATAGGATTCTGCATGAATGACATTAACGTATTTACTGTAATACATTAATCCCCATTTATTGCAGAGATCAACATGTTAATTTCCCCTGCCCTAATATATGTATAACAAATGTTTTAATTTGACCTACTTTAGACTTAATGTAGTGACACTTAATGCAGTAACATATGCCCCTCCTGCCCCCCTTCCCCAACCCCAACTGCACATGTGCAGCAAACACATGAGCACTACACATAAATGTACTGTATGTGCCAAATTATATTACAAATAAATGTAACATTTTGTACTGTATAAAATAATTGATAATGTGGTGATTCAAACTGTTATATACATTTGTACTGTTTTACTATGGTGGTTACTATAGGTGGTTGAAGGTTATCTGCCCAGTGGTAGTGCCTACCTGCTTGTTCATTTTTTTTTTTTACTTTTTCTAAATTCTAAATGTTTGTTGTTTACTACCAATGGTTAAATGAAAAATAACTGTCCTTAGATGAGGAGGTGTTTGTAAAATGATTTAACATCAGTGAGTTCATGAGCATTTACAATCCAGCACATGGCTGTTAACCTAACTAGCGTAATATTTATTTAAAAAAAAAAAAATTTTAAAGATTGCTCATACAGTACAGTAAATGTGTTTAAATAATCTAAAGTATGTTGGTTTTAATGTCAACAACATTTTTAAAATATGTTAAAAATCTATGGTGACAGCAGCCATTTTGAATAACTGTTTGAAGCTTGAATAATTTGATGTCAGTGGTTTGTGTTTGAAGTTCTAAACTGGCCCTATGCCATATTTGTGCCAGATGTTAAAAATAATATTTGGATCTGCAACAGCATTGGGCCAACCATATTCTTTGTTAACTTGGACAAGTTCTAAATCTGTTTTGCCACAGATCCAAAAACAGTTCCTGTATTGGGCTACTGTGCAGAAATGCAGGATCTAGAGTGGATGCTGTACAAAATGTTTGCTGCCTTTATAGTGTGGTGTACATATATTTGTCTGGTTTTGATCATTCGGCTTTCTCTGATTTTCAATGATGGGTTAAATACTTTGTCCTTTCAGATGGGCTACACTCCACTCCATGTTGCTTGTCATTATGGCAACATTAAAATGGTTAAGTTCCTCCTGCAGCAGCAGGCAAATGTCAACAGCAAAACACGGGTAAATTGGATTAAGAAGTCTTTTTGGACTTTTAAAAAAAATAATTTCCCACATATTAATGTTTGTAATTCAAAGGTAGTAATAAATCGGTGTCATGTTTCAGGCGGGTTATACACCCCTTCATCAGGCTGCCCAACAGGGCCACACTGATATTGTGACCTTGCTTCTGAAACATGGTGCACATCCAAATGAAATTACTACTGTAAGAGCACTTTTTGTTTTCTTTTTTAAAATGTTCTAGTATTTATACGCTGGACAGTCAGGTTTACATTGTTCAGTCAGATATTGTATATACGGCAAAGAACAATAGAAACTGATAGAGATTTGGTATTTTGAAAGATTTTATGGAACATTAAATGAAAGTTGTTTAAATTAGTATTCATAGGGTTTACTGACTTAGTTTTTATCTGTTATTTACTGTATACCCAGTCTTGTACAAAACAGAGACTTACAGTGAAATGGCTTTATTTAATGCATGTCCATAATTAATATGTGGTATTGATAGGATCCAATGACAAACTTTGTTTCCCAACCAGAATGGCACTTCTGCACTGGCAATTGCAAAACGTCTCGGCTACATTTCTGTGATTGATGTCCTCAAACTGATTACTGATGAAACAGTGACCATGGTGAGTGACCAGTTGCTCGTTTAGTACTCAGTTGATTTAGGGAGCTTTAGGGAATATTCACTGCAGAACCATGTTTGCACTTGCTGAAATTCTCATTTTTTTCAAAAATCTTTTATGTACACATGCCAAGAAAAAAAACTTTTTTTTTAACATTTAACTAATAGATATTAAAATAAATTAGTGCGAGTTTTATATGAGCAAATTGTAGTGACTAGCATGATGTCAGCCAAAGCAGCATACAGCAGAATCACCATTAACCAACATTAGGCTACCACCTATTTTAGTTGATAATTACATCTGAGGTGTATTTCAGAGAAAAAAAGAAAACAAACTGGGAATATTACCTGATGACCTGTACTTTGTCAAGAATAATAAAAAGTAACCTAGCATCTGACATCTACTATTCTGCTGATTATTTTTATATGCAGTATGTTGTGGTGGACTTTGTACCTTATTCAAAGAAGAAAACAAGCATGTAAAATGGATGAAGAAGATGTAAGGGTATTAATATGCAGATGTTTGATTTGTTATCATAACCTAATCATAACGTCACCCTGTACAAACGTGTACCCTCCTGCTGGATTTAGTGAGGTCTGTTAGCAATATCATTACCTCATTCAATGCATCAGTTGCAAATAGGACAACGGTAAGTCTTGGCCCTTTTGCTGTCCAGAAGTGGGCCAAACCATGGCAGACAGATATCATTTGTAAAAGGTCTATAGTCTGACACATATGTGTCACATGCATGTCTGCAGTGCCCTATCAAGCAAGCTCCCACTCGAATAATCATCAGCCAGGACACTCCATCAAACATCCATGCATGTTCATAATCACCAGACTTTGATCATGCAGATACAACAAAAACCAGAAATAAAATATTTTAACCTGCAATGCACCTCTACAAAGAAATAATCATTAAAACATTCAAGCTTTAATCTCATGTTTATTCAAATCAAAATATCTGCCTTACAGTCGACCACTGAAAAACATCGAATGAGTTTTCCAGAGACAGTTGATGAGATCCTCGATGTGTCTGAAGATGAAGGTAAAATACAGATTTTCAATACGTTTTACTGTGAATGCAAGTTTTATTTAAACTGAAGGGGTCAGAAAATATCCAGTGTACAATAAAAATAAAAAATAAAAAAAACGGAAAAAAACACTAAATTGTGCTCCTTTTGTTTTCCTAGGAGTTGCACAGCTAACGCTAGGTATGAATGTCTGTCATCTTTCTGTAATGTGTACAATGACCATTAATCGTTACAAAAAGAGACTTGTTCCCACTCACATTCTCACTTAAGTACCAGTGGTGATGGGTTTATCATCAGCATGTGTCCATCAATAACCATGTCAGTACAGCTGTAGCACTAACCTACCACTAAACTACTAGCTTCTGCTTAAGTCTTGCTCTAGTTTTCATGTTTCTTCACTTTTAAATGTAACAAGTGTTTACTGATTCTTCAAACATAATAAAATACTGTCATTTTCTTGAGAATTATTTATTAGGAAATTAACTATGACACAAAAAATGTCATAGTAAGAAACCCTGTCCAGTGTAGCACATATAAAATAATATGCGTATAATAACATAAAAATTGCATATGAAAGTATGCATGACACCATATTTTTGCTTATTCTTCTAAAGTGTTTAAAAAAGGAGAAACTAAATATATGACATTCTGAAAACCTTGCTATAGTGTTTGGCATTTTTGCAAATTGCACATGCATATATGTAGTCTCGACTCTCCTGGATTTTTTTTAGAAATTCAAAAACATGAAAATAAGCTAAAAAGGCTGTGTGTGTTAAGATGATCTTGATGATTTAAGAATTGTACCATGATTATCATTGTAGCATTGCTAGTCTGTAGCCTACAAACATTGTTTGTATAATATTCATTTTAACTAGCAGATTGAAAAACTTTATTTAAATGCGTTGCAGTTAATTTAGTATTTATGCAAAACAGATTGCATAAATTAAATTAACTACGGAGGCACATTCATTTCTATGGACTGGGTCTGTAACAAGAATGTTCCATCATCGTCCTGTGTTTAGGTAGGTAAGGCCTCATTAATGAAATATAAGCAGAAAGGTTAAATATTAATGTCTGTAAATGCACGCTTATTTAACTTGTGGCGAATTTTCTCTATACAATTAAAAAAACACTAAATAAAATTGTTTTAAATATAACTATTCAAACACAGATAAATACATAATTAGGTGATTGGTTTAGATCAAAGACCACAAATCCATGGTTATTAGTAATGTATGCTATTAACGTAAGTTAACATACTCAAGAGGATTTCATGAATGAGGCCAGCAGTGTTTGTGTCGTGTTTGTGTTGTGTCCCTTCAACTTACAATGTCTCTATCTGCTTGTAACAGTTTCTCAGATTCTTACTCCAGCTTCTTAACCAAGATGTGGTGATTCATCTACATAATACCTGTGGTTTTATTTTCTGTCATTTTCACCCTGCTATTACGGATTTTCTTTCTTTTTCCCCTCCTTTTCTCATGCGGCAGGCGAGGAACTACTGGGAACAGAGATTGCCAGGTATTTGAGGATGGACGGCATGAGGGACCATGATGACGATTTCCTTTTCTCCAAGAGAGTCACAGAGTATGAGAGAGAGGGCTGGAATGTGATGTGAGAAAGCAGAATACAAACAGAGAATTGGCAATATTTAAACAGCAGATGCTGAATTAATGGCCTGATTTTTTTTTTTTAATGGTTGGGTTTAAAATCAAACTGGATAGGCAATTGGAAAAAGAGTAGAGATACCCAGTATTTGGCAATGTATGATTAATATTCCTACTATTATTTTCTACTTTTTGCTCTACAGAAATTACTCCCCAGCTGTTCCAAGGATCCCCTGTGTCTCTCCTGAAACTGTCATGCTGAAAGAACATGAAATGGAGCAGGTGCACATTAATCATTCATTTACAGAATTTCACACTTTTTCCTATACTTTTAAATAACAAATATTATCCTTTGACCATAGTCTGACAACAGTTTTTCATATTCAAAAACAGCAGCACACTATTCCTATTCCAATGCCCAAAGAGTACGATGATGACTCTCTGATTCCCAGCAGTCCAGCCACAGAGACTTCAGACAATGTCAGTCCAGTGGCCAGCCCCATTCACACTGGGTAAAGTGCAACTTTTTAATACTTATCTGTTATATATCGTAAATTGGTTAGAATAACAAATTTTGAGCTGGCACAACTTTTAGGGCTGTTACAGAAAACATCAACATTATTTTTATTCTCAACCCCTTGAGTCTAAAAAAATTGTTAGAACTCATGTGTAGAAAAAATAATTTACCTATATGTGCTAAGAAAAGTATTTATTTATTAAACTGTCTCTTCACTCTAATTTCAGCAGTTTGTAATGTTTAATATGTAGTTGATCATTTATTGATTCATTAAGTTATGCTGTTAATTTATTTACGAAATAATCAGGCCAGTAAAGGCATATTGGAATCCCTACTTGTGTAGGTGAGTTTGTGTTGCAACTTCATAGTAAATAGTGTTTGTTTGTGGATTTGCAGTTTCTTGGTTAGCTTCATGGTGGATGCACGAGGTGGCTCCATGAGAGGAAGCAGGCACAATGGTCTGCGTGTTATTATACCACCACGAACATGTGCAGCCCCAACACGCATTACCTGCCGCCTGGTGAAGCCCCAAAAGCTCTCTACTCCATCTCCTCTGGTTGAGGGTGAGGGTTTAGCTAGCCGAATCATCTCACTGGGTCCTGCTAGCATGCAGTTTTTAGGGTGAGTAAAAGATTCTGACCAACTGTCACTAAAGGATGGCTTTTTAATGTTTTGGTTACATTGCTTACATTAGTTGCAATTATGAGTAAGTAGTTACATTAGTTTTAATTATGAGTGAGATTAATCACCTTTTTTTTTGTCACTTCTTCATCAAGTCTGAAGTGATAAACCCCCAAAGATGAGTAAAAGTGGTTTTAATGAACTTAACACCTGACCTGTTCCGAATGGGTGTGCAGTGCTGTAACTGTGATGTAATAACTTTTATAACTTACCAAACCTTGTTTTTTTCAGACCGGTGATTGTGGAGATTCCTCATTTTGCAGCACTTGGTCGGGGAGACAGGGAACTGGTGGTCTTAAGAAGTGAGAATGGTTCCGTCTGGAAGGAACATCGGAATCGTTATGGTGATGAAGTGTTGGAGACTATCCTCAATGGCATGGATGAAGGTGGGCGTTTTGTTCTTATATATTATGTGAATTTGTTTGCAGCCTAATGTTATAGTAAAGATTATTCTGATCTGTTGGTCTTTATTAAGAGTTTCCTATTTTATCTATCGGAGAGTCATTAAATATTTGCAAAATTGAACACAATTCAGTTTTCTTTTCTGCATTGTTTTTTTAGATTTGGAAAGTCAGGAGGAGCTTGGGAAGAAGCGTATCAGGCGGATCATCTCCACTGATTTCCCTCTATACTTTGCTGTGGTCTCCCGCATCCAACAGGAGAGCGACTTGATTGGACCTGAGGGGGGTCGTTTGACCAGCAAAATTCTGCCAATGGTTCAGGCCAGTTTCCCTGAAACATCCGTCACCAAGCGGGTTCGCCTTGGACTGCAGGTGAGCTTGGATGAGGAGGATAAAGAAGAGTTAGGACTAATGTCACCATAACACAACATTGATTGACGTTTTATGTCATTTAATCACATGCTTCCATTCCTTTCTTGTAAATAAACCTATACTGAATTAAAAGAAATATCATAAATTAACCTTTGAATCTTTAAAACCTAAAATGTGACTACAGGTATTTTCATCAGTCTGGTTTTGTCGAGATTCGAAATTGGTGTGCTATGATAAGTACAGTGTATTGGTTAAGTTAAAATAAGAACGTCAAAATGAAAGAAAGCATGAATGCAGCACTTGCAATGCTAAATATGTCAGACACTGCATGTATATTTGGCTCTGCTAAGGCTTAAATGGTACAGCTGAATTCATTGCAACACATAAGAAAATGCTGAAATGATGGGTGTCATTTTGGAATTGCAAATATTTATATACCTACAAATACATATTATCAAATGTATTAACACTATCGCCAAAGGTTTGTGCACTCCTCACCAGCCCCACATGTGCTCTTTGGACATCGCATTCCACTTCAACCTTGGCAATGTTTTCATGGAGCTCACTTTGTGCACAAGGGCATTGTCTTCCTGGAACAGACTTTGGGCTCTTAGTTCCAGTAAAGAGAAACTGTAATGCTACAGCATACAAAGACATTCTGTACATTCTGTAGTTTGGGAAAAATCCACATGTGTGTGATGGTCAGGGTTCATAAATCTTTGGCAACTATTCCTACTGGACTGGACTGGAACAAATGTATACATTATTGCCTTTTTGAGCTGAACGGAACGGTGGATGATTTTGAACAGCATGTTGGAATTACTTTTAAAGAAAGTTAGAGTAAGTGCACAGAGATTGACTACGGTGTTTTTTGCATGCATGATGAATAATTGTAATGTGCCTTTTTAATAATAACAATGATCAGCCATAATGAAATTATTGATGCTCCACAGACATAGGTTCTGCTAGTTTAAAAGTGATCAAATATAACATGGCCTTACTCTCTAATTTCCTTTTAGTATATAATTATATACTGATTTAGGATTAGGTTAAATCCTTGTATTCTCCAACCCTGCTTCTAACATGCTCATACCAAAGTTTGTATAAATTTTTATGACCAAGTGAACTGTGCACTTTGCATTATTTCTTTTATTTGTAAACATTACTATAAAAAATAGTACCTCTAAATCAGTTAAAATTGTGCTTTGCAAATTGATACACAGCTGACACATAATTATATTTCAAGTTCTTTATAATATAGTCAGAGTCCAATATAACAGGGCAACATCTTTCTTTCCGTGATGTTAATGAACCATTATAATAAGATTTGTTTAAATGAAAACTTTTGTAACAATTTCTTTTTATAATAAATATTCCTATTTGACCAGTTCATTTGTGTCTTGTTTATAGTTCAGTTATTATCTTAATTGAAATTGCTCCTGAGAATATATTCAAATTTTCTCTGTCTTTTCCCTCTGCTTCATCTCATATTTTATCCCATTTAATTTCTCTTTTTCATCCTGGCTTTACCACCAATTATTTTTCAATTGATATTGTATTTCCACAATGTGCAATACATTTTTCAATTATATGATGCATGTTTATCCTTTCCCTACATTCTGATTCTCTTGCTGACATTTACATTTCTTTTCCTTACACGACATTGTATTCCTCCGGATATATTTTTTTGTCCTTCACATACATCCCTGAACATCATTCCCCACCCCTTTTCCTTTTACTGCTATACCTGGTGCTCAGGCCCAGCCAATCCCTGATGAGCTGGTGGCCAAGCTGCTGGGAAACCAGGCTACCTTCAGCCCTGTGGTGACAGTAGAGCCGAGGCGTCGTAAATTTCATCGGCCCATTGGCCTGCGCATCCCGCTGCCTCCATCCTGGAGGGAGAGCCCTCGAGATTCTGGCGAGGGTGACACTACCAGCCTCCGCCTGCTCTGCAGTGTGATTGGTATGATAAGGCTATGTGAAGAAAAACGCTTGGTTTGGAAGTCTTTATATAAACAACAACAATAATAATAATAATAATAATAATAATAATAATTATTATTATATTTTTATACTTTTTAAGAAAATCCTTTTATAGTTTTATGCTTAGCATTAACTATAAAATACCTATGCACATATTTGTATAAACATGTTTATACAAACATTTATATATATTATAACATTTAGAACTATTATACAAGGTGACACAGAATAACAGGAATTTTTTTAATGCGTATTGGTAGCCATTAGCAGGTGGTAGCACTGCGGGTTAGTGACATTTAGCAAGTAAACACTCCGCCATTTTAGTAATCTTGGATCAGTGGAATGGGCAACAGCGTGCGTTAGCCATAAAAAAGTTTTATAAAATATTGTAAAAAAGTTCCCGTTTTTTTGTGTCACCTTGTATATATAATAAAAAGTATCAGCCTCCTTAATCAAATAGCTTGCTAGCTTGAACCACAAATATCATAATATGAAATATGAATGATAACTGTTAATCAAAGAGTATGAAAAAGTCTAAGAAGCATTAGTATAAGTATTTTTCAGGCTTCTTCAGTTTTCACTTTATTCTGCTCAGCTGTAGTGGATTTGGGGTATAATCCCACCAAAACTGGTTGTAAGACAGAAAGCCAATAATTGTGTCTATATTTCAACTTTCATTGTCATTTGTTTAATATGAATATGGCCTAGCTTTGATAAAAACTGGTGATACTTTAAATGATCGAGTGTTGTTGTTGCCTGAAAGTGTTGTGGTTATGCTGCCTTTTCTTTATCCTGTGAGCATTCAGGGCATTTTGAAAGGTTGGGCTCTCTGCTCTCGAAAGACAGAATCTATAAGAACTGCAAAATGAATATAATGGTGCATGTTTATTAGTGCATGCCTACTTAGTATAGCAGGGTAACATCACATTAAGCATTATTGCTGAGATGGCCTGTTTAAATTGCTGAGATGGTCTGTTGCTACAGTACTTTAGTTAACATTAGCTGTTCTGCATTTCTTAGGTGGCACCGACCCAGCACAGTGGGAGGATATTACTGGCACAACCAAGCTTATATACGCTAATGATTGTGCTAATTTCACCACCAATGTGTCTGCACGGTAAGATAACAATGTGCATAAAAAAGGACTGCTTTTTACAAAATCTTGGATGCCTCTACACAATCAGACAAGAATAAGAAGGATAAGATATAACCATTAGCATGAAACAGTGATGTAACAACCACAAATAGATCCTGATATCACAAGCTGATAGTCAAACCACTCTGCCTCTCCAAACCTCAGCCACACCACTCTGTGGTGACCAGCTAGCAGCTTTTTTCTTAAATTTTGTGTAGCCAACGTCCCTAAACTCACACTGCATCTGAACCATTTATCTACCACCAATGACAAAGCTAGCTGGTAGCAGGGCAAATGAACGAAAGACACGAAAATGAATGAATGATTCGTGACACATTCTAAACGTATTTGTCTAGAGGAGAGACTTACAGCATGCCCCCTGCTAGTTTAACAATAACTGTGAGATCCTACAAGAGTTCCTTAATCAGTCTCTCTAGTAGGTCATTGGTCTCAGGATGGAGGTTAGAGGTAAGACTTGCTCAGTAATAAATACTCTAACTTTCCTCCACATTTTGAAGGGTGAGTGGAAACTGTTGACTTTAATCTGAGCCATTATTCAGAAAAGTGAGAGATCTAGGAGAGTACCAAGCCTCCATACCATAGGGGCCAAAATTACCATCTCTAGTAACGTGTTATTCCCTTTATAAAACGTTCACCAAAGGTTGTGACCAGGGCCATTGGGATATAAACAGTAGTGTAAGACAAAAGTGAACACCATTTCACTTTGTCACCATGCAGTAAGAGTCACAGTTTGGAAACTAAAATTCCTGATAAGGATTTTAGACAGACATTCATAAACCTAAGGACATGCCGACAAACGTTTGTGGAGAATAGCTAGTTCTAAACTATACTCACAGAGATAAATGGCACTTTCTGTTCTGGAAACCAGGTCAAAACATTCTTCAAGTGATTTACATGCTCCCCCAAAATATTTAGATAGATATTTTCCCATACCCAAAGGACATGTCATGGAAGGTATTTAGATTGCAAGAATGGAAAATTGACAGGGCTCCTCTGGACCCTTTCTTCCTCTGCCAAGTCTGTTAACTACAAAAGGAATTTAGCTGCAAGACCTTCACCTGTATCATTAGCATAAAAAGAAACAAACAAAAAAAATCAAGGGAACCTATTAAATGTTTGGGTGATACTTGATAGTAAAGTTATGTGCAATTCTCTTCTATAACTATTTGCTATAGAGTTCAAAAGTGTAAATAGGGAAATTAATTATAATTTAGAATGTGCAGAACTGGTTGGTACAATTACAATTTAAATTCATCGTTATGATTTCCATGTGTTTGGTTAGTCTCTTCATGTGGAACCACCCTCAGCAGCCAGAAGTAGTGCACCAGGATGCATCAGGCAGGTCTGGAGATCAGAGGGGGCAGGATCACTAGTATCTCGGTAGTGACATGTGTAGCCTTGTGTAGTTGTAAGGTGACTGTTCCATACAGTAGCACAGGAACATGTTTTTACATTAACGTAAATAAAAGTACAAAGTGATATGATAGTTGGAATATATTGTAACGAAGTGTAACTGGCAACAAAGAACTCAACAAATGTAACAGTGACCTAAACTTGAAACACTGAATCAGAAGGTATGTATTGTGAACATCAGCTTATGTAAAATGCTAATATAATATACGATATTATATACAATCTAATATAATAAACAAACCAGAGAAGCACAGAAGTAAGAAGGGGTCAATATGAACGGAGTTGATGTTATTTTAATGCATTGAATTCTATTATACTGTATTAGAAATACATTGAAAGCCAAGACAGAGCACTGCAAGACTAGGAGCCTAGGAAAATTATTATTTGATTATGTCTAGTCTTGCCATGCTCTGTCTTGCAGGTACATTTAACCAGTCTCTGAGAGCCAGAGTGTTGCTTGTATTTTTCACAAATCACAATCTAATTTAGGAATTTATAAAAATTTCCTTTCAAAATCGCCTTTTGCTCTTGGTGCTTTCTTTACACTTTTCACAGGTTTTGGCTAGCAGACTGTCCTCGGACTGCAGAGGCTGTTTCTTTTGCCAACTTGCTGTACCGTGAACTGTCAGCAGTGCCATACATGGCTAAATTTGTGGTATTTGCGAAGATGAATGAGGCGCGAGAAGGTCGATTGCGCTGTTACTGCATGACTGATGACAAGATGGACAAGACCCTAGAGCAGCATGAGAACTTCACCGAAGTGGCCCGCAGCAGAGACATAGAGGTTAGAAGTTTTACCAGTATGTTAATCAGGGAACTTAAACTGATCAAGAGATTTTTGTTTGTTGGTAGACTGGAGAAGGAGGAGTAGGAGGAGTAGAGAAACTCACCAGCCAACAATAAAGAAATCATTAGCACTACTGTAGAGTTGTTACCTGCTACTATACTACTGTACTGTATAATAATAAAGAATAAAAAATAAAACCATGCCGAAAGAAAAACAAATTCAGTTCATTCTCAAGGTTCAGTATAGAAGAAAATGCAGTCTTAGTAATTTGGGTTGTGGCATGAAAATGGACTGGTTTAAGTCAAAAGTTCAAATGTTCCCTTGAGATTTGCATGCACAACAGGCTCTAGGGTTTATGTATAATGGTGTAAAAAACAAAACCAGCTAGTAAACATCAGTTCTGCTAACAGACTCTTGATGAGAAGCATCTTAGAATGCACAACACATTGAACCTTGACTTAGTGGGGATACAACAGAAGGACACCAAATATTGCACATAAGGTTACTTTGAGTACAGGGTAAAGATGGGAGTCAGTAACTATTCCATAATCAATCACCAGTTTGAGTAAACCAATTAATGATCAATTAATAATCGGTTTAACTGCACAGTACAGCGCTTCTTTGATATTCAAGTCAATCAAAAGCATATAAAAATTAGGTGCAAATAATCACATTAAACGTACATGGTGCCACAAATATATCGGGTGCCACAAATTTTCCTGCTTTGCATAACGACCGTGAAGTTTGTCTCCCAGAACAAGATTACAATGTATTATACAATGTAAAGGAATCTGAGATAAAATCCACAACACTCTTTTCATGTAAAGAATGCTTTCCAAAGTTTAGTTGAGACTCATATGAAGCTTCTGCAGTTCCAGTGAGCTTAATCGAGTTGCCATCTGTAAAACATCTGATTTTGAGTCTACAAATCTTACTTTAACGATATGGGTCTTTGGTTGTACTGCTTTGGCCAGAGTGCAAGATTATACTCCTGGCAATGTCTTTCAATGTCAAGCCCCATAAATGAATAAAAATAAAATTGTCTCACCAGGCTTGTGGTACATTCAACGCTATGACCATGGTTGTCATGCAGGCTTTTGTCTGTAAGCACTTGGACAACAAGAGCTTTAACCAAACTTGTTCTTCACCTGGTGTCTGTATTTCATGCTAAGGAACACCACCCCTGTGTTTTATTCGGGCCAACTGCCGTACCAGCTCCTTTATTATTTTACAAGCAGTGCCCGGTTGCTTTGTTGGCGGGTTTTCTTTCTCACAGAGATACAAAAATGTACCGATTACTGGATCTCTAACATGAAGAGCCATTACGTCAGCTTTGGGTGATTATGGAAAGGCTGCTATAGCTTTGCAGCAGTAAGTGAATTAGAAAATCAATGTATGTCTTGTGTCTTGTGGATTTCCAGTGGCACTTTTAAGCCTGGGCATAGATAAGATATAGCCTCTAAATGTAACTGGTGTGACAAGGTTTCATACGCTACAGTTAGATGGTCTTGGTCTATACTTTATTTTGAAGTCAAAAACTGCCAGTACAGATTCTTACCATTGCTCTATAGCCCCAAGCTTAACAGCCTGCAAAAAGATTTTGTCTGTAAAAACCAAAAAATTTGTTTCCTAAAGATGCTCTCTGAATTTTGGGGTCATAGCCTATTTCAACTACAAGAACTCAAGTTCCTAGAACTATTGGACATGGCTATGTTCCTTTGAGTGGGTCTAAGTTCACTGCTTGCAAAAGTTATTGGCTGTTGTTTTCCATACTGGTCTTGGGATACCACCGCAACAAGTCTGGCTTGACTGGCATCAATTTTGAAAATGAATGTTTGGTGAAATCTGTGAGTCTGGATCCGTAGCATCACCAGATTCATGACCATGACCCCGCTATTTGACCTTAGATTGTAAGTAGCTTAAATTTTTGTAGCTTAAACCTCAGTTTGTGTTCCTAAAGATGGGTCAATGCCAAGTCAAGCTGTCGGAGATGCTGAAAAAAATTACTATATCATCTAAAAAAAAAGCATCAAACACTGAAATCTCTGGCAACATATTACTGTACAATTTATTATATGTGATGCACACTACAGTTACTATTGTGCACATCTCTTTATGTACATTTCATGTACATTTGTAACTTACTCTGTGTATACTTTCTGTGTATAGTGTCTTGTCTATAACAAATGTACAGTGTTTTATCTTGTCTGTACTGTGAGAGCTACAAAGAGCCAGAATCAAAATCCTTGTGTGTGTCAACATTCTTGGCAAATAAAACCGGAATTTGATTCTGATTCTGATTCATGCATTACCAATTAAGTATATCACAGGTCTCCATTACCTTGACTGAACACAGAGCTATGCTTCTGCGAAAGTCATATTGATTGTCACTTTTGGTTTGACCAGGAAAGGCTGGCTAGATCGAGAGCTGTGTGCAACACTCACCTATTTAAATTCCTACTACCTCTGTTTCATTGACCACGACTAAGTTTCCACCTGTCATTGAGTACATTGGAAAAGCTATAAATTTTCTGCTACATAAAACAAGAACACATATATTTTTACACTTAAGATGACATAAGATGGTTAAAACTTTCCCTGGTGGATCTTGATCTTGAGAAATATTTAATATATATATAATTCTTTTTTTTATATATATATAAAAAATAGGACAAAAAAATAAAAATTCAGCTTTTACTGAATTGAGCCATGGATTGTTGAGCTATTAACATATAGGGTCTAGGCCTACAACCATCTATGCACCTTATCAATCCATTGCTGTTAACATCAGACATTTTTCCAATAAACTTGGGGTATTTCTGTTCAATAGGTACACACTCATAAGTTTGTAGTTTCATTTGCCAGTAGTAGAATCAGGTACCTGGGATTATGCTTGCAGCTGCTCTCAACTGTTCATTGGATGCCTTAAGCTGTTGTAACTGTTTCATGAGGGCAGTTGAAGTGGTTGAAGCAGTAGCGCTAGCTTGTTGTTCCCTTATTGGCAATGACCTGTCACCATTTTTTCCACCAAACAACACTTATCAGGGCCAACAGTACAAAAATACATAACCGTGAGATGTTTGGAAAGTTACTTGAAAACCTTTATTTGTGCCCTTCTGTGATACTGTGATTCCATGCCATTACTCACAGGTAATGGAGGGCATGCCATTACACTTGGAGTGCTCAGGGAACTTGGTCCCCATAAGGAAAGCTACTCAACAGCCACGTTGCTTCAGCTTTCAAGCCTTCAGAGACAACAGACTTCCTGTCTCTGTTAAGGTACCCCCTTTCCTTAAATGCATCTACAAAATTACACACCACTGGCCTCATTTATTGTTTACTAAAACCTTTTATATTTACTTCTACTCACACTTCAGTGTGAGCAATGAAATCACAGTATCTCTGAGTAATTCACAAAATTTTCTCTTTTTCAGGTAAGAGACAGTAGTAAGGACCCCTCTGGATTCTTGTCCTTCCTACGCAAGTCTACCAAGTATGAGGACAGTCAGCAAGTGCTCTGCAACCTCAATATTACCATGCCACCATGCATAAAGGTCATCAAACTCATCCACAAAACACGTTTAAATGCATGTATAAAATTTATAAAATATACGCATGTACAGTGACATACACAAATATCTGATCATGTAGTACATATTCTGTGGCAATATCAGATTGGAGGGGGTGAAGACCGAAGGAGGACACTTACCCCTTTGGCCCTTAGAGAGAGATATAGTGCACTTAATGAACCAACAGTAGGTAGGAAAAGTCCTGCACACAGCTATCACACATACTGCCCATACATACCCATGTACACTCTAGCATTAGACTGCAGATGGTCTAAGCCAATGATGGTCTGATTTCTGCAGCATCAATGACCGCCATGGAAAGGATGGAGTTAAAGATGGCTTTAATAGCCGAACAATTGGGGTTGAGCTGGGCTGGTGAGTGAGTACATGAATGAGTGTTTTATTTTTTAATGACGATTAAAGTATGTCTTAACTATGGCTGCACAATTTGATCAAAAAATTACATTGTGATTGCAATGTACCCTTTTGAATCAGACATATTTATCTAGGCTAACAGCAAATAATGGCACAAATTATCTCATTAAGAGGATGTTTGCCTATATTAATTTATCACCTCAAAAGTATTTAAATTTTTTAAAAATATTACTTAAATATTTTTTATAAATACTAATTTTTAGTACTATAATACTAAAAATTCAATTAATGATAAACTATACATAAATTACCTTAAACTAATTTAACCTTATATTACATACAATACCAACTATGTGTATATTGCATGTAGTAAATTGAGGTCTTTAGCAATTAAATAATTGCCCTGGTCCATTTTACGATTTTAATATTTACGCAATTAATTGTGCATCACTAGTCTTAACAAAACATATCTGAAGCCTTATAGTTTCTTTAAACACTGACCACAAAATTGAGAAAATGTTTTGGCCAAAACTTTCCACTTTAAAATAAAATAATATCGTAAGATAAATGATTTCCAGTGAAGACTAAAACTGTTGATGTGTGCATGTTTTTTTAGTCTTTATTTCTCTATTTCTCTAATCCCTATGTAGAGCTGGCCCGAGAACTCCAGTTCAATGTTGATGAAATTAATAGAATTCGGGTGGAGAACCCTAATTCACTCCTGGAACAGAGTTCAACACTGCTCAATTTATGGATTAGCCGTGAAGGCAAGAGGGCCAAAAGTAAGTGACTCATCAACAGTGTTGGGTGTAACGTTAGAGTACTTGGATTACTTTTTTGAAGTAACGAGTAATCTAACACGTTAGGTCCGCCATTTAAGTACTCAGTTATTTAGTTATATTTTCAAAAATGTAGTCCATTATTCAGACAATTTATGTAATCTGTGAGCCAGACAGCAGTCATTCCCAATCCGTTAGCGTGTGTGTGAAAGTCGTCCTATAAGCCCTGCCCCCGATAACCCGCCCCCCTCTGTTATTCCTGCTGTTATACCCCTATCTCACTTATGCGGTTTGACTATGTGAGGACCGACGCGCGGAAAGATGGAAACCTAATCACAGCG
>JAOVVA010000029.1:14741933-14773724 GCA_028565275.1 Leiocassis micropogon | reverse complement strand
ACCCGTTTTACTCTGATTTTCAGAGAGAAATGCACAGGACAACCTTTTCTGCATTTATCCTTAAATAAGGGGAACTTTTTTGACACCTGTTTTTCACAGAATAATTTCCCTCTCTAAATGAACTCCACACTGCTATTATTTTGAACAGACTAACATTTGATTTTCTTCACTTACATTAAACTAATAATCCATTTAGCACATTTTTCTTTATGTTGTGATTCAGAATAGAATGTGCAGGGTGTCCAATACATTTATGTGATTTAAATTAAAAGTTATTATATGGTTTTTTCAACACACTGCTATTATTTTGAACACCACTGTATGTCCAAATTTTGTCATAGTCAAAGCCTCTTACCTTATTAAACCTCTTAACTACGTCTGATTCTTCATTTGCTTTTGTACTTAAAATGGAAAAGCAAGCCTTTTGATTCCCAAAATCTCAATTTATAAAAGTCCCGTAGTGCAAAAGCAAGAGAAGAGTTTGTGCTTAAAAAACACACACACACACTGAATGATAAGATACCTTTGTGAAATTAAAAACATGCAATTTGGCAAAACAGTTAAAGGCATACCGCAAGTCCAAACAATGTGTCGTCCCTCTTCCCTTTGACCCCTCTCTTTGTGATCACTGGACATATCATCTGCAGCCTAGCCTCTTCCTCCTTCACCTTCTCCTCCTCCTCCACAACTCTCTGACCTTTGACCTCATAGGGACATCATGTTGACCTCTGGCCCTCACCTTTTTATCCTTAGGCCTGCATTTTGCCTTTTCCTTTTTCATAAAACCACACCAACAATCTTACTGTTTTTTTTCTGAGATCAAAATTCCCTTCTCATTAGCTGTACACTCAGTGTCCCCTGCAGGAGGGAGGTGTTTCTGACCCTGTCACCTTCTCTGTCTGTCCCCTGTTCCCTCTCTCTGTTGTCTTCTGCTGTCCTCTCTCTTTGTATTTCTCTGTTACTTTTCACCTACACACCCCTGCTCTCCTCTCTTCTTTCCCTGATGCATGTATGCATGCACTTGAGGCTCACTGCTGTTTTGAATTCATCACTGCTTGTGCATGTAGAGGTTGAATTCCAAACTATGGAGTTTTTGTATTATTTTTGAAGGGCTTTCCTTGGGGACTTAATGACATATTTAGTATCCTCATACCCCAACAGGATTGACTGACATGCTTACAGATTATGTAAACACTGTATTTAGGCCTTTAGATGGGTGACAAATAAAAGGGAAACCCTAATAACTGGGTGCCTAAACATTAAGACTGCAGACGCTTCAACACAAGTGTATGTTATGATAAAATTAAGCAATTCATTTAACACCATGCTTCGTGCATTGAAGTTCGATCAACATAGCAAAGATGAAAAAAATAAATATGAATGTGCACATTCAGTGGTCATCAGTGTAATATGTAAAGAAAAATACAACAAGTTTTTTTTCAGGTGACTGAGAACGTAAATGTGAATCATGATAAAAAAAAAAAATAAATAAATAAAAAAAACACTTTTAACATTTAAGGTGTTTTTCCACTATTTTGTCACCTGTCTTACTGTTATTTGTAATGGAGCATGTTTTGCTGTGTAGTCTGTGAAGACATGTATAAAAATATTCACCATAGTGTTCTATCCTCATCAAAACTGCTCTTCATGTCGTCTGTATGTTGCCCTTCAAATAATGTGCACCATGGCATGCTGTATCTTTTGCATGAGGGTCTGAGCTAAGTTTGATCAGCATAGCATGTGTTAGAAACTCAATCTCTTCCCACTTCTTCTTTCAGAAGAGAAAACAAAGTGGTGTTGTGGATTTAATTAAAGCTTTTTGGTCACTGTACTGTACTGTGAAGTCCTTTGTTCTTGTGTGTCCTCTATATGTTACTTGTCCATCACCAAAGCCTTAATTATGTTCTTTTCTGTTTCTGTTTTCGTACGAAAATCTCTGCTACCTTTTAATCATGGCTACTCCATTAGTAATTTGTTTTGTTTTTTTTGCATCAGTGTCTGTTCTATATTCACGTGTATATATCTGTGCTCAGCAAAGAACCTTCCTGAATGTGGCTGTGTTTTATGGATTCCAGTCTATTTTTATGTCGCTTTTGTGTTTGTATGTTTGTGTCAATGTGTATATCTATGTTTATGCACAAGAAGTTTAAATGTCCTCACTGTCACTACAGTCCTACATATAAGAATATTAGTATATATTAAAATATTAGAATGTTGCATACACAATGTTCCCAGTTAGACAAAGACCAGGTCTAAAGAACTGACAGACGCAGTGTAGATCACATACAGTAGTCTCTCTGGAGTGAGAATGTAGCCAGCTGGTGACATTGATATCTTCTGCACACTCAGCATATTCCTAACTACCAAGTGTGTTACACTCATGTTCTGCTTTCAGATACTAACCTACAGACCCCAACCATCCCGGACCTCTTTTCCAAATCCCTTAAAACACACACACACATTCACTTTAACAAATAAAAAGTTTACTTTTTAAATAAACTTAAATATGCAGACTCACTGTTAACAGTGTCCACTCACAGACCCAAACTTCCTTCCAACCCGCATATTTTGTCAGAGAGCATAATAACTTTTTCTGGCTTTAAGTATATGTTCTCTTTCACAGTATTTCATAATACAGAACAATAGTGGCTGTGCTTAGACACAGAGGTCCCGTGAGGAAGTGTATTCTTCCACAGAATTCACATTACAGGGCCATGTGGTAAATGAAACCTTGTGTTGTGTATTGAACAAAGTTTTATCAGCACAAGGCTGTAAAACAGGTCAGGGGTTACAGACTGGTCAAACAGTTCAATCGCTTTTTTTCCAGGATAACAGCATGGCATCGCCCAATACACAAGATACTCTCAGTATCTTGAAAGTGGATCTTTGTTTTGTGATGTCTTTTAGAGAGATTGAGTTTAGAGTATAAAAACTTTCCAAGATGTACGTCATCTGCTACAGTATAACATAGCTCATTTCAGTGCAGGCAAAGCCAGTTTAAGGTTTTTCCTGTAAAATATGGATGTCATAATAAATATCTGTCATATTCATGTATTTTCTATTGCTTATTTAATGTATTATTAAAACCACATATTTTAAAGGTTAAATCTAGCAGACAGCTGTATTTTTGTATTTTTGGGGTTTTTTGTTTGTTTGTTGATGGTGGTTAGTTTTTGCCTAGAAGAGTTGCTCTTTGTCATTACATTTGCCATTGGGGTTTGGGCATTGGAGCATCCAATGTCAGAAAAATGTTACTAAAGTGAAAAAACTTTATTTCCTAAAATTGTGACCTTGCATTTAAGCAGTTTTAATATATGATGTGAATGAACAGACATGTGAACCCGACTATATGACTGCTTGCATGCATGCTCTGCAGCATGTGATTAATAAAAAATAATTTGACTTGGAGAAACGCATGACAGCATTATGCACGTATGTCTATGAGCAGGTGGTGTGTCCCAGATCTGAAAGGTCTGTAGGGGTGTCTTTTCTTCCTGGTTGTTAATAAACAATAATTGATTCTCTGCCCTTTTCTCTGGTGGCAGTAACCAATAAAGTGTCAGACAGTGAAACAGTCTCAGTATTTATTAGATAATAACCTGTATATTAGACACTATCCCCCACTGCTTGTACTTCTGCTGTTGGCTGGTATGGCTTGCAAGAACCTTCCCATCCCATCCTTTCCTCCCAAAAGTTCAGGTTATCCATATCTTTCTCTGCTTGCGATGCTTCCTACCCCCCTTTTCCTGGTTCAGAGCACACCCCTCCTGGGACCCTAAGGAGGGGATAGGGTGGGGAGGCGCATGTCAGTGTGCCTCTCTCTTTGTCACTTCAGGTTATGGACTGGTGGTTCAGGACGCGTTGGTCTCACCAGCTTCTGGGCAGCACAGCCTGGCCTCACCAATGGGGCTTGAGCCCTACTGGCAGGAAGTTTCTAGCATGGAGGGTGCTCCCATAGCCACCACTGAAGAAGATACGCTTATGGAGATGTCCGAGGTGCAGGTGTGGCCATCAGGCAAAAGTCCATGTCTGGTGGCCGTGGAGGACTCCTCACTGGAGTGTAGCAACGCTGAGGACTCAGAAGGTCTGTCCTACGGGAGTATGGGCAGACCAGGCAGTGCGACACCAGGTACAGGACGTGGCCCTATTGGCCTGAGCGGGTCCATCGAGCTGCTAGAGGACCAGTCCATTGGGGCAGACTCAGAATACAGCACCACCACTCCTGGAACAGGGGTCAACATTAATGGGCTGGACGGAGGTCAAGGGTTGGAGTCGGATGAGAAAGCAGAGGAGGTTGCGGTTGGTGCAGGCAGGAATGCTTCAGAAGGAGACACTGAAGGTTTGGGAGTAAGAAATGACACAGGCTTAGTGGAAGGCTTGTCTATCATTGCAGGGCAGCAGAGGGTTTATGCTCGAATGTGTGAGTCTCCTGGGCTTAGCCGATTAGCTGATCGCAACAGTGACAGGTGAGTTTTCTTTATTATTGTTATTTACTTTCTACTAATATTTAAAAAAGCTCTCATGATGGGAAAATTTACAAATTGACATTTATCATTTAAACAAATTATTTAATTAGAAAAAGTGAAAAAACTTTTGTAAAGATTTTTTTTAAATAAAGCAAAAATATTTGACTATTTCTTTTATTAATTCTTTATTTTTCCTCTCAGATCAAGTGGTAGTTCTTTCCTGTCCTACCTCCAAGACCAGACTGGCCCTGGATGGCATCCCATTCCAGATCCCATGCAAAACTGGGCCGGAACCTCGCAGCCAGGGAATTTTAGACAGGCCAAGGAGTCCATGATGTCATCAGTGAGGGCAGCAGTAGATGGAGATTTGAGTCAGTCCCATCTGTCTCAGGAAGCTTTGCTCCAACCTGTACGAGACATGGGGCACTCAGAGATCCTACGCGGGCATTTTTGGGGAACCCAGCCTTTTGAAAAGGGCCTAGGCTTCCCCCACAGAGTACCTGACCTTCGAGGATGGGAAGATATGCGCCTCAGAGGACAAGTAAGAGCTTGGGAATTTGTTGGGTTTGCAGAGCTTACCAATATGTTGTGATGCAACAATTGAGTTTAAACATGAAACATCCATAAAGAGATTTGGTAGCTCATTTGCACCCTTTGGGTTTAGCTAGACCAGAAAGTCATTCCAAGAAGAAAGAAAATGATATGTTGTGCTCCACTACCTGAGCCTGTAAGTGATTTTAAACTCCTGCTGTCGGTAGAGCATAAAGTGCATGGATATGTTATTTGGATCAACATTGATGCTTTTGTTCAGTACCCGCTTGAATTTGAGGTAAAGCAAGTGTAATGCTGCATTCGTGGTGCCTTGAAAGTGGTACTTTGCAAGTTGCAATAACATCATCACGTCAGCATGTTTACATGCAAATTGGATGTCAATACAACAGTGGACACTAGTCAGTAGCATTATCAACAAGTTGCTGGCAGAAACAGAAACACTCAGGGGTTCATGAAATGTAGCCAGAGGTTCATGATTTTGTTTGTTACAGTAATGTAAATAACAACCATGATCAGTCACTCACTCATCGTCTACATTGCTTCTGTATACAGGGTCGGGGGGCCTGGATCATATACCAGGAGACTTATTACACAAGGCGGGGTACATCCTGGACGGGGTTCCAATCCTTTGCAGGGCACACACACATACACACACTCTCATTCACACACTACAGGCAATTTGAGAAAAGCAATAAGTCTAATCTGCATGTTTTTGGAATGTGGGAGGAAACCAGAGTAGCCAGAGGAAACCCAGCAAGCACAGGGAGAACTTTCAAACTCCATGCACCTAGACCCAGGACGGAAATCAAACCTGGACCCTGGAGATGCAAGGCGACAGTGCTAACCACTAAGCCACCATGCTAACTTAAAATGCTATCTGTTGGTGGAAAGTCCAGGAATATAAAAGGCTCTAAATAATATACAGGACATTATTGGACACATTTCAATAATGAGCCTATTTCTATTTTAAGATAAAGCTGTACTAAGGGGTCAGAGGAAAAAAAAATTATAGTTGTTCACCAAACCACTCATGCATGCACACACACACGCACATGCACACAGACAACCCAAGAAGGACACAAGCAGTTAGTGCCAGATATAGCACCTGTCGTTTTTCCCCTCTCTCACCCTCACTATGGCTACTGTTGGTACATTTGCTGTTGGGGGAGGGACTATATAAGATATATTTGGATTGAAATAAATAGACAATAAGGTCATTGCGTACAGTTACATACGAAGAGTGGATAAATCTTTTATTACATTTACATATTATTTCTCCTTATGTTCAAAACAAAGAGTTTTACTGAGCCATTTAGACATAGTTTTAAAAGTATAACTGCTACAAAGAGAGAGAGGGGGGGAGTGAGAGAGAGAGAGAGAGAGAGAGATTGGTTAGACACTTTCCACACCCAGCTGAGGGAGCTCATCAGAGGAAAAGAAAGCGACATTAGACCCCAGGAGGTAGAGCGGGAATGGACTCTGACAAATGACTGCCATATCCCTTTAGATAAGGACAGTAATGGGGAAACGAAAAAGTTAAGTAAACCCTGTGACAACTCCTGGAGTGGGACTTGAGGAACTCCAAGTTTACCTGGCTGTGACTGTGCAAGACGTGATGTGGACTTTGTTTACAGAGCTCCTTTTCAGCTTTGTGGTGCTGGCTTTCCTGGTGCTTAGCTGCCAAAGTGTGTTGCACATTGCCAGTGGCACCGTGAGATCAGTGCTCACTTACATTCATGCACAGCTCGACCGGGAGCTGGGGGAGGATGAGAGCATGCCAGACCAAGAGGAGAATGTCACCACTCGAGTGGTGCGCCGCAGAGTTATTCTGAAGGTATCCAAAAATGTGTGTAGAGGGAACATAGGTGCAAGGGGAGTACAAGGGGAGCTTGTTGTCTGTTCTAAGAAAATATATCAGCTAAGAGCTAACAGTGAATGAAAGCTCTGTATGGAGGTGTAATAGCAGGAGCTGAAATCAGATCTTGCCAATAATCGACTGAAAATCAAATTAAAACTTTTTGTCACATACACAGTCATACACAGTACGATATGCAGTGACACAGTCATACACAGTACAATTTGCTTATATGACCGCCTGTGACCTTAGATAACAAGATTATCAATAAGATATAAATTATGAAATAAAATAAGAATAAAATATAGAAAAACTAGCCAGGGGACAGAGCCTGATGACATATCAGCATACTTCAAACAAGCCACTACTGTCTGCTTTTGTTAAGGCTTCACTTTAGAAATCACAAAAGAATTAATCAATTACTTCAGCAGTAATGTTGTTGCAAGTCTCTCATATGTACATTTAGTAAAATGAGAATACAGAAGATTTCATTGCTTGACATTCTCTGTGTATATCAATATACTGAATATGAATATGTTTACTGAATATGTTTACTTTCAGGCATGCATGCATAGGCAAATGAACCAGCACAATGACAACATGTATTTGGTTATACTATTTGATTGTTGGTGTTAGACACACTGTAGCTTTTGCCGAACGTTTTAAAACAACCATGTTCCATAGCATGGAAGTTAATGGCAGATTGCAATGTTTTGAGCATACAAATATGGCTCCTGCTATTCTATCTCCATGATTTGGTCCAATGTTCTGGTTATGGTTTGTGGTATTTAAAAAAAACAGTTCACCCTGTAACATGTTAAATGTTCTGAAATATTATATTGAAGATGTGTTTGGAGCAACTGTCATCACTACGTTGGGGGTGGGGGCGGGGGTGGTGAAGTAGCACAATAGTGTGTTATGTCCTAAAAATAAATGAGCAAGAGTTGCTCCATTTTCCAGCTATGTTCAATATTTTAATAATGAGAAATCCCGTATAAGATTAGGGGAGACAATCACAGGGTTCATCCTACTCACAGAGTTATGACATCTGGCAGGGTTAGTTTGGGTTGAGTTAGTATTAGTGTGAAAGTTGAAGCTCTGGAAGCAGAATCTTAAATATTTGAGCAGTGTGTGCAAATGAGAAGGTGAGAGAGCTGGGCGCGCATAAAGATTAAAATTCTGCTACATCCCTCTTAATAGAGGTGATGCATGAGCTTGCCACCAATGAGGTGAAAGGACATTGTAAGAAATCGTTAACCTAAGTAAAAACAGTCCAACATCTAAAGGAAATGTGGTTTACCAGAACTGTCAATTCCACCCGTATGCTCTCCAGGATCATAGTATCAGGTGTCATGTCATAAGACCTCATTCAGTTTGAAATAATTTTGGTCTCCACCAGCTGCAATAGCATTGCACTAGAGTCAAATTTACCCTGTCACTCACGTATATCTGGTTTTACACTTTGTGTCTATTTTTTCCATTTGTGTAATCAAGTAAAGTATAAGCAGAAAACCCAGTGAAATAAAATCTGACAAAAAAATCCTAATCCTTTCAATATTAATTGTATAAATGTCTTGTAGTATATTGCATAATTCAATTGTATAAAATGTGAATTACAAATTGAGGGACATTCTACAGAATACTGTAGGAATAATGACCAACAATTCATTAGTACAGTGTTTTCCACCATAGGTCTATAGAACTCTTGTTGCCTGTGGCATAATTAGTATATGTAGTAAGTACATACATTTCAAAGTACATTAAGTACAAGTCTCACTAAAAAGTGGTTTTCTTATGGCCACACATATTTTTAGTCCCAGTCCAGTGGGTTCTCATTGTATTATGTGTGTGGAAATGCTCTTACTTTCACTATTAAACATATTAAACTTCACCAAGTGTTTAAGAGATATCCAAAGGCAGATCACTTTCCTTGCTGATGATTCAGCACTATCCTTTCAGTTTTCAGTTGAAGGGTTCTTAACCCAATTCCAGTAGTTTCAGAGATGTCATTAGGTGTTTTCTTTGCTTGATGCAGGCAAATAATTTGACCCTTCTGGAACATGACGTTTTAGGCCAATTAAATTTCAGAAACATCACAGACTTACTCTTTTTTTTTAGTTAACCTATATGCTTAGTCATGCACATTCATACCTCTATCACTATTTTATCTTGGCCTGCTCAAACTGGAGTCCACTTGATCTATGTTTACTGTGGCACTGTTAGTACAAGGTCTGCTTTGTGTTAGTGATGGGTCGTTCATGAACGATTCTTTCTTTTTGAACGAACCTTTAACGTGACTCAGAAGAAGTGAGTGATTCGTTCATATTCTACTGGGCGCGCATGCGCAAATCATCGCAAAACATCCACAGATTATGTAAAGGAAACAGAATTGAGCGATTCTTTCTTAATGACTCTTCTACTCTGAGACGTTCGTTCTTTTGTCACGTGACTCCCATACACGCTCTATGCAGTGCAGTACACAGAACTGAACAGTTCTCCTCAATGAGTCTTCAAGTCCCGAGTCGTTTGTTCTTTTGTCACATTTATGTACAAAAGTGTCACTGTTTATGTTAAATCAATGTGAATAGCAGGCACTACAGTATATCAAGTTAAATAAGGAATGTTTTCCTAAAAACTATAATAAAATAGATTATAGAGAAATTTATAGGATGCAATTAGGAAGAATTCTTTTCTCTTTTTTTAATCTAGGATGTGATCATCATAAATTAGAAAAATTAACATACAAGTGATTTTTCAAGGGTTTTTTAAAAACATATAAGCATGGGTTTTTCATTTATGTCTAACAATTAAATAGAAGAACATGTGCATTTCACTAAAGCTGCTTATTGAACATGCACATTATATTAAGTAAGGTTAAATATATAAATATTTGAGAAAATAAAGCTCTTAAATTAGTCTGCTGTAGTGATTTCTCCTAGTAAGAAAATGATTTTTTTAATTGATTAATTTGGGGGAAAGGTTGAGGGCCCATACTGGAGCTCCTAATGTAGAGTAGATATAATTCTACCAATTGTAAATTTACCAAAAAAAAAAAGTTCAACCAAAATGTGTGCAAAACATTTTAAGAAAATGCATTTAATAGTTCTTGTTTGTCGCACTGCTTTTATCATTGAGTTCTCACCACTTTGTGCTGAAAAAAAAAGCCGTTTAATGTGTTTGACCTGCCATGTTTTCTCTCATGGCAAATGTTTGCTGTTCTGGATGAATCCAGTGACTGGGGAACATGATGTGAATATGGCTCAGTGGCTTTACCAAATAAGCATGACATGTAATTACATCTGACAAAAATACACTTTCTAACTATAACGTGTTTATAGTCTTGGACATGTACTGGCTTTTGCACGTTCATTATATTATATTCATCTTAAAATGACATAACTCATCAGCTGTGCTACCTTAAGCAAGACAGCATTGCATTTGGCAGTAAGCTTGCTTGGAAATTAAACTTTTCAGTAGCTTTACTCTCAGTTTTGATCTACTTCTCGTGGGTTTTTATTTTATTTATTTATTTATTTATTTATTTATTTTGGGCTTTTCTCACTGCTTTTATGCTGTCATATATTACATAGGGTGATGAAGCTGTGGATCTTCCTGGAGAGCAAGTGAGTGAGGAGCAGTTTACAGATGAGCATGGCAACATCGTCACCAAAAAGGTCAGCTTTTCCATCCTACTGCCTATTGCTTGCAGCAAAGTCACTTAAGCATTCATCAACTCAAATTAAATAATCAACATTGAACAGCTGTGACAAAATGATAATTGCAGAAATAATCATTTTGTTCACTGTTAGTCTATTCTCTTCATCCTTGATTGAGTGACATTTCATTATGTCCTAATGTTGATGTCTGTCCCGAGTGGCTTAATTACATAACAAATGCCTGGTCCACACTACTGTAAATTTCTTTAAATAATGTTAGCACTCCCAATTACAATGACGGACGATTGGCCCTGGGCATGTATTCTTTGTCAAACCCCTCATTAAAAATTCCACCCACTTTCATATTATGCTTGTTCTGGTCAGCAATCCTTGTTCCATCTGGCAGAATTTCTCATAAAAAGAAGTGCCTTTTGATTAAAATAAACACACCTCAGTTCAGTGTGGCTTACTTTTATATTCCTTTTCATGTGGAACACCAAGATTGTGTTTTTATATGACTGGAATATCATCAGGATAAAAATGTTAACCTAGGATTTTTTTACACCGCATGATACTGTACAGTTTGTAGCTTAAGACTTTGAAAGAATTGAGCCCAAACTTGAATGATTTAATGATCTGAGAAGCAGCTTTTAAGACCACACTTAAAATGATAAGGGGCGAGGTATGAAAATGATCTCAGTTATCTCACTAGTGTGGCACAGGCATTGAACAGCCTCCCCTGTGTAGGACTGACACTGATTTATTTTCATGTTTCAAATGTTTTGTTCCATTTGCTTATTTCTCTTTGCAAATGTTTGTCTAATCAAATATTGCAAAGATCAAGAATGATCAACTATTGCAACGCAGCACTTGGTAAATCTTGCTCTCCATTTTTCAGTGCAGAACTAATTAGAACAAGAGAGAAGAAGAGTAGAGAATGGGAATGTGGTGTTGCAAAGGCATTAAAGAAATTATATTTTTAAATCATTTGAAAGTATGCAAGAAAGGAACAGGGGATTCATGGTTAAAGTCCTCACATCCACTCGATTGCCACAAAACGCTGTTTTAGATTATTCCTGTTTCCAGTCCCTTTCATTAATGCTTACATCCAACATAACCTCTTTTCTCATGGTTGTCCTTTTTTCACTTTTATTATTTTTGTTTTTCATTGTTTGTCATTTCATCTATTTCTCTTGTTTGCTCCCTTTGTTTTCACCTATCCGACTCCATGACTCTCATCGGATGATGTAGGTCGTGAGGAAGGTGGTTCGGAGAGGAAAAGGTGAGGGTGAGGGTCAGGAGTTCATTATAGATGGGCAACAGGAAGCTGATGAGTTGGATGCTGATGCAGAGCAGTTCATGGGCTACGCCATCCTTGGCCGTGAAAGCAAGGTGGGATTCTGAGCAGGCCTGGAGCTAGGCTTCACATTATGGACGAAGTTTTACTGCCGCATTTTAGTTAGGGTGTAGATTAGCTGGGCATGTTGAAAAGCAGCACAATGAATTTATTCTTTATTCATCTTTTGCTTTCAACAGCACAATATTTGGGTTAGTTTATAAAATTAATAATGTCCATGGTAATGTTGTGGGTTTTTATTTATTTACTTATTTATTTGTATTAAAATACGCTTTGTGCTGTAAAACATGCAAATAGAAACATTAAAATATTTCTCTCACTGTACACTTTATTTGGAACAACTGTACATCTGCACATGCACTTGCAGTTTAGCACTCTCACACACATACACACACTCACACACTACGGGCAATTTTTTGGGAACGCCAATTAGCCTAACCTGCATATCTTTGGACTGTGGGAGAAAACCAGAGTACCCGGAGGAAACCCACCAAGTTTCTAACAGGATGACTAACAGGATGATTGACAGGATTGGTTAATGGTGTAAAAAATACAAAGTGATATTACTGCAGGCAGAAACACATTATTGATGAGAAACGAGAGGGAATGGTTTGATTTGACAAGAAGTCTTTTGTATATCAAATAAACACTCTGTACTACTGTAGTACGCTGAGCAGAAAAGCAGCTCTGTTTGCTCAGAATGTAAAACGTGGACTCAAAATGACCCATAACATTAGAAGACCACATCAGCCTCCAAGATTACAACGGGTGTCTCAACAAAGTTTGTAGACTGACGAATAAATAAATGAATAATCAGCCTTCAGTTATGGAGATCTTGCACCATCTTAGCTTCAGGTTCTTGTTTTTCTCTAGTGTTTGATGTGAACAAAAATAAGTTCTTGGCCTGTTTCTGCATGATTTTCTGCATTGGCCGATTGGACAGCTGTGTGATTGTGCAGACGTACAAGTGTTCCTTATACAGTTCCTAATAAAAGCTAGTCTGACATGAAAGAAATTTGATGTTCACTGTGGTTGTAATGTTATTTGGTCAAACAGTGGAACTAAAGCTAATAACAACTATTTAATTTGAAAGAAACATTACAGAATGACTTTCCCGTTAGACTGATGCTAAAGCTAACTTATTAACAAAGCATGTGATACCCTACAACACTGAGCAACTCAGTTGCAACTTGTAAACAACTTGTAAACAAGTTTAACACTATAAAAGGATTGAGGCCAAATAGAGTGATTTAATGATCTTGAACTCATTGCCACCCATCATTAACAGATGATAAAATTCTACCAATCATTAAGGTTCTATTAAGGATTCTCTAAATTCTAAGATCCATAACACAAGCATTAATGTAGGTTTGTTAATATGATTGAATTAACATATGATTTGATTTCCCCAAACATCTTAAATGAATCATGTTTATATTTTTCCTGCATGCACACACCATTTATTTTTTCATGACCTCATTTTCATTCTGTCCCAAAAGGAGGAACCAATTACAGTGAAAGCGCTTAAAGACCAATTTTCCAGTGCACAGATATTATGTTAGAATATGGATTCAAAAAACCATGAATTTAAATTATAAGTAATTATACAGGCAAGACAGTTGCTTTATAAAAGTTAAATTCATCATATGACATTTATCATAATTAAATCATGCCTCCATAAAAGACAATGAATCTGAGGTAATGACAAGCAACAACCTATACATAACTCAACATACCTGCTGTGTATCAGTGGTCTGATTTGTGTTTCCTGGTAAATTGTAATAGTTTTAGTCAGTTAATATGTTCTGGTTCCTCTTTGTGGGGTTTTGTTTTCACCGTTTTCATGTATGCTTCATTAAAACTCTTTTTTCTGTAAACTATAAATGTGTTTGTCCTTCTGCGTGAAGCACTGCTTTTTACCTGTACACATTTCTGATGCTTCTCCTTTCTGTCTCTATTTCCATGTCTTTCTCCCCCACACTTTCCACCTCATTATGGACTACACTATCTCTCCATCTCTCGCATTTCTCCCTCTGACTTTAACTGATCCTTATCTTTTGGCTTCACCTGATACCTCTCCCTCCTTTCTCTTTCCGATTCACACACTTCTCTATCACCTATCCTTTCTGCATATATGCCACTTTTATTTCACCCTCCAACTTTCTGGACTGTCCCATCTGCTGCTGTGCTGTGCTGTGCTGCACTCCGCTGCTCGTCACCCCACCTTCTCCTCCTCCTCGCACTTTATAGCCGGATGTTGTGGATGTGAAGAAGGGAGGGGCTCAGATAGTGAAATGTGCCACTTTGCGGAGAGTAAAGCAGTGAGCGGCACTTGTTCAGCCGTCCAGGTACAAGTTAACGGCATGCCACTGGCTCACTTAATCCTGCTAACCACGGGGATTAATTGGCCTTTTAAGTACAACTTGAGAAATAAGCTTTCAAATTTTTCTTTAAAGTGGCTCCAAGGGAACGGTTAGTGAGGAACAACTAAAGTCACATGCAAACTATATGACAATATCACATTTGAAACACTTGTGATCTGGTGTTCGGTGGATCTAGGGAGTGTACACTACATGATTGAAAATGCATGTGCTAAACAATCTTTCAAAAACTTTATTGTTGTTTACTATTAACCATTCCCACCAATCGCCTTATATTAAATCTGCACTCTCACTAAAGTAGGGTAAATGCCTCCCTCCAATCTCATAAACATAAACATAGAATCTATCAGTTATATGATGTTGTCACATGATTTTGTATGAAAACAAAAAAGAGGAATGTGTAGGTGATGGTAGCTGTGGGCACAATGTCAGTTCTGCAAAGATAAGCAAATGTATCAGAAAGGATATGCAGAGATAATGTATATTTTGTAAAACTGGGAATTATGGCCTTTAAGTATTTGCTCATTTTAATAACCATTTAGGTATGATAGTTACCAAGCCACAAAATAGTCAGTGACTGGCACTAAAATCATGTAGCGTGCACTATGCTTTTTACGGGCCTGACCAAAAACAGTGACGTGAAATGATGCTAATACATTTACATGTACGGTAAACCACAGAAACTAATGCTAATAATAAAATGAATGTTTTTTTTTTATTTCTTGAACAAGTCTCCAATGTAAATCAGTATCAATATACAATAAGAGGAGAGGTTAACATGCTTAATAAGAAGGGTAAGTGCTGTTGCTGCATGATTTAAAGGGGAACGAAGAGTGCACTATTGTACAGGAAGAGTACACCACTTCCTGTTAATGCGTTGGTTTTTGGAGGTTTGCTGTTCATATACTGGATATAATATACTTTAAATGCAAAATCTGATTAACTACAAAAATAAGAATACTTTTACAGAATTAACTGAAATACAAAATTAGCAAGCAAGCACACATATAGAAACAGCACACAGTCGTATCTATCTATAATTATTGGAAATTTTCTAATATGCAAAAAAGTTGTTTTTAAACTTTTTTTTTTTATGGTTTTACGATGTTTCCCAACATTTCCAACATGCAAATGGAAACTTCCGTAGATTTTAGTTATTGATTGCTTATTCTTGTTTTTAGTGAATCTTAATTACAGACTTTATTACTGACAACAACCAGTAAAAAACAGAATCTGTGAAATGTTTACAAGAATTTGGTATTTGGTTTGTCACTATTTTCTTTAAAGACATTGTGCACATGAGCTGGTATGGGCTCCAAATACAAATATTATTATTATTATTATTATTATCTTTTTATTTTATTTATAAAATTTTTATTTCAATACAGAACCACACAAAAATCAATCCATATTTCTAGTCTTAGACTTTTGGACCCCAATGTATAGTATATACACATTATTTAATCTTAACCTGCAATGCATGTGGATTTTTTTTTAAATAATGCATACTCCAAGAAAACAATGATTGTTTGCAGTCAAACCAGAACAAAATATTCCAAAAGGATGTTAAAATGATATGCAAATATGCAGTGCTCATGGGTGAGTGAATGTGATTACTAATAAAAGCAAAATAGAAATGAGCTGCAAGCCTAACAATACAATATCTAACAGGAATCATGAGGAGTAGTGTTAATGTTTGTGCTTTGTCTGAAATTAATCTTTCTCTCTTCACTTTAGGACTTGTCCCCTGCGCCCAAACCTTCTCTCATAGACACATGATGAGCATCAAGAACTGAAAGAAAGTGGAAAACCAGGCAAAGGACATCAGTGACAATAGATGGCTTTTAGGTTTCTTTTTAAAGCAAACCTACAGTGAGAACTAGGCTAAAAGCATGATTTCATATAAAAGTGAAAAATGAAACCTAGGAGAAAAAACTTCCAAAAAAAAAAAAGCATCCAAAAGTGCTTCCTGTAATCCCTGTATCAGCATGCGAGAGTGCTGTCGCATGGCCTGCCTTTACATGCACCACAGAAAGCAAAGGATTATGGGGCTCCTGGTGATTTAAGGGGATTGAACCGAGGGAAGATTTGGTGGATGTGGGGTATAATTGAACCTAGAGCTTAGCCCCAAATACTGTGTTTCAGAAAAGAGTGGTTAATAACATATATGCAAAAGCCGACACACATGTGTAGTCAACAGTTCCCCTCCAACTCTCACAAGTTTTGAGTCTTCCAATATATTGTATGTTACAGTTTAATCCAAAATTTTAAACAAGGTCTCACTACACACCAGTTTTTTCGTCCACAAGTGTTTTGTGCATAATACTGTGTACGCACTGAGATATTAGGTGTGTGTGTATGTTATGTCTATAGTTGTGGTTTATGTTACAGCCCAAAACAGGAAAATGAAAAAAGTAATGTATGCAAAGATACTGCTGCTGACTTACTTCTTTGCCTGTGCTTTTAATTGAGTCCGATGCAACAACATTTATGATGTCACTCTCAAAACATCAGTGTTACAGCTAGATGGGTTTGCTTTTTCCTGTAATTGAAGCATGATTTATTTTCTTTGCTTTTTTCACATTGTTGTCTCTTAACTCATGGAAAAGAAGTAGAGCTTTTAGCCTTTAATAGATATTTATTTTTGGACAGAGTATTGCTTCTTCTAACTATTAGATTTGTGACTTATGACTTACTGAGGTACTAGTAATTGCTCATGGCATAATGAATGTGACAAAATGCCAGCCATTAACCATTGAGTGCACACACACACACACACACACACATGAATTTTACACTTGTGTTAAGTGCAAATGTAGCAACCAAGTCTTCCATTTCAAATGATATTAGTAGCTCAGGTTTAGTTTTGCTGTAAAAGATGCTGTGGCTTATTACCAGCGACAGTAAAGAAAAGCTGTTACAGTAGTCAAGAGGCTGGAGTTAGTTTTTGCTTTCCTTACTCATCTTTTCATAATTTATTATTTAATATGGAACCAAATTGAAATATTTTAATCTTATCAGCGAATCTATCACCTCAAATCTGATGCATTGGAATATTCCATATGAACACCAGAATGTTGGAATGACTCAAGAGCATTATTACATTTCATCATGAACATCATGATCTAGTCCAGAAACCAGATCCCACATAAATGCCGCAATAAGCAACACTATGAAAGCAATAGACAGCTGTTTGCAGGTGTACTACTTATGCACATTTTTAGTTTTTTTTTATTTAACTTTTACTACTTGTGCAGGAATGGACATTATTGTAAGAGAGTACATTGTCAGTGGATTAAGAAATGGAGTTTTTCTTAAATTCCTTGGCTGGTGTGAAAAGCTTTAACTGTGACAAGAATGGAAACTGACTTGCAAGCAGACCAGTGTTACTATTATTCAAACTTATGATGCATTTAATGTTTTTGTTTGTTTGTTTGTTTGTTTAGTTTTTGCTGTTTTTTTGTAGACAAATTTCCAGATGTTGTGTTGCTGAATTGATATTAGAGGGAAACGATTGTCATTAAAGGCCCATTTACTTTTATCACACTTGATAAGCAATAGACACATGACAAAACTCATATTTTCTTCTACATTTTTTTATTAGCCTTTCCTTTTTTGTATTTTGTTTTGCCATTTAGTTTGACCAGCTGTTATTAAGAAGTTTAAAGCCTGATGAGTGACTTTGCAACAGAATACCTGCAGATATTATGGAATCCTCTTTAGAGCTCAACAAAGACACTTTACAACACTGTGATTAGACTGTAGCACTGTCTAAGCAACTCTCCCAAGTACACACAAACACACATTACTGTTCTCTTAGGCACAGTCATTTTTTGTATGGTTCAAGCCTAAAATATAACATTCATTTATTTGTTTAAATTTGGTTAAAACACCTAAACTTCAGACAATTTTTTTTTACTTTCTCCACAATGCCATACGTCTCACTGGCTGGACATTTAAGGTATCAGTATGAACATGGCTGTTTCTATATGTTCTGTAGCTACACACTTGCCATGCCACTGCAAATACACTGAACATTGTTGTTAATTTTAACAATAATGCCAGGATCTTATGATGTAACAAAAACAGTGTTTAACCATTTTTAAGCCCCATGATACAGATGTAGTTTAGATCATTGGTCCTAAACTCAATGTTTCTCAGCCAAGTGTTTATATGTTTGTGTTAATTCACTGATCATCATCTACACAAGTTAGATTCATTAGAGACAGTGTACAGTATATGGGGAAAACAGGCATGTCAAGATACAGAATGTTACTAAGTGTTATTAAACCAAAATACACCAGAGTTCTTTGTTAAATATTTTAAAATATATAAAATTATACTTTCTATGATATCTAACACTAAAAGCAAAGAAAAATACTGTTGACTAATATTTATTCAAATATATGCCTAAAATAAATTTATCCACACAGTTGATTTATTTTACATTTGAAAACTCAAATACCAAACAACAAATCCAAAATGTTAGGGAAACAGTGAAAACGGTGCTCAGAGTACATCATTCTTTTTATACCATTGTTACAGTCACATGCAGCAAGACACACTCAATCTATTTAATTGTTACAATGTTTTATTTTATTTACATTTTTATTTTCAAAGATGAATTGATGTCTCAGCTGAATAGGTCATGAACCAGCAATGTGCAAAAATATGAGCCACTTTTGAGATTATTTACATTGTCATTTTTTAATGTGGTAATGTGGTATTTATTCTTGTCGTACCGGCCTATGGGCCTCTGTAGAGGGCAAGATGTAGTTTTAATGGCAATTTGGTGTTCAGCTGTTTTGATTAGGAGCTAGAGAATTTTACATCACCAGAAGTAACTCATAAATGGTGCTTGCTTTGTTTTCTTGATGGATTTGAGGATGTTTGTGGGACATTGATCTGCGGTTTGAAACTAGCCGATGTGGCTGTGTAGTATTTGAAATATTTACTTCTTTTGTTCATACAAGATTTCTCCTTTACAGAAATTCATTTCCCTGTAATTTAAAAAGAAAGAAAAAAAACATTTTGCATGTGAGAAAAGTAGGACTTAGGAAAGTCCACTCCAGTGTAAGAGAGAGGGATTCCGAATAAACGACACAGTTGTTTGATGTCATTACAGCGATAAAAACCAATTAAATACAAAATATAAACTTTGCAAAAACTAGAAACACATATAATCTTAACTTTTAGGGAACGGATTAAAATTAGTCACTCAGTAGCATATTAACCTTGAAAGGAATGCGGACTGCACACATGCACAGAAAATGTTTTTTGATATACACAAAGAAATATATATAAAATAATATATCCGTATATCTATATTTAATTAGAATGCTTTGCAATTGCTAATGGGAATTTATAACCTACTATTGGGGATTACAGTTCTATTATGGATGCACTTATAGCAACTGAGACTTCAGACGTATGCTTGCAACTTGGGAAATAAAGAGGCCTTGTGGGTCTTTTGATTTATTTTATCTTATTTTTATTGCTGTTGAGATGGGAAAATAATGAACTGATACCTATACACAGGTCTGTGATCTGACCTAGGATATATGTATAGACAACTCACCCTGTACACCAGCTAAAAAAGTGAATATTTACAGGATTAATAAAGAAATGATTACTCAAAAATTGCTTGGTATTGTTATTTTTTGTTTCACTTAAATATCACTTCTTATTGTTTAACAGTTCATTCATTCAATCTTCTCCTTGGTGGAGTTGTTTTAGCAGCAGGTTAAGAAACTCAATCCAGACTTAATCATGTTGTTACTTCATGTAACAACATGATTAGGTTGTTACACAGCTGGACAGGCTTCAGCTGTGTAACAACCTAATCATGTTGTTCACCTTTATATGATTCTTTAATATCATCCTCTAATGTTATAATATCTAATTCTTTATAATTTCTCTCTTCAAAAAGAAACTTGGAACACAAATTCAGATAACATACTGGAGTTCATGGGGTAGGCTTTATGCCTGAATGTGTTTATTCTGTAAAAATCACTTTGTAAATGATACTACTGTATGTCAACCATAGTAATTTCACAAATTACTTTCAACATGGAACACGTTTGAAATGTATGCATGAAATTACTAAATACTGATATAAATGCAATAAGTAAAATAGACCAACCAAGCATGACCATCTATCGAGTTTCTATCAAATCAAGTTTTCTGTCTCTAAATATTGGGCTAGTTTTTATCATTTTGGGGTGGAAAATGTTTCTAGGGCAGGAATGAATAAATAATTGGTGGCCAGGTATTAAGAATGACATTCTCACAACCAAATTCTCAATCACAAGAGAATTGTTTTTTGTGGTCTCAAAACGTTCTAATGCAGGCAAAATTATATTTTTAAAAAATCCAAGTTTTACTTCAGATGCTCCATAATAGTGTATTTTTCAATGTGAAGGCTACAAATTAAGAGTTCTTCTAATCAGTTCTTTATCATTAGATTTATGTTTTTACATAAGCATACATTTTTCCAGATATAGATTTAGATTCAAACCTAATGAGCACAGCAGAGGTGACATTGGCAATAAAAAGCTCTCTGAGACAATATGAGGAAGATACTTTGAAGGAAACGAGACTTTTGCAAAACCATCCTCTGCTAGGTGACACCAGACAGTGTGGTTATGAGACATTTTTCTTTCAAACTATTCACTATAGAATCAGACCTCAATTCAAGATGATTTCAGGGTGTTGAAAGGATCTTGAATATGGGCATCATGGGTGAATGAAATCAGATAGTCTGCAAGTATTTGTAATTTTAATAAATTAAACTGATAAAGTGCCCCTAGTCTTACACAAAGACTATCACTGCACAGAGTAGCTCCTGTTTGTCACTTTCTGTAACAACCTTCCTTCAGACCACCCAACTGAAATAGTAACTACTTTCTACAATGTGATAATTCGCACACCTCAAGATACCACCCACTCTTCAGATGCTCCTAACACCCATCCCCCAATCCCACCCCCAAACAAACGTCCCCACCTCCATTGTCTCGAGCCTCTGAGTCAGTTTGTCAGGATTTGCACTTGGCCCTGCAATCCTAAACACTGAAACTGTGCAAATGGGACCAACAACTTTCCAAAAGCTTCAGCAGCAGAGTAAACCTTAAACCATGAAATGGTAGTCTTGACACTCTTAACTACATAGATGTAAAAAATAAAAAAAAATAAAAAAATGTACAGACATGTGCTGTGGAATTTAAATAGCTAAACTGTGAGTTTTTCTGTAATGTCTGTGTATACTTCAGATAAGCTGCCATGAATTTATTCCTTTTTTTTCTCCTTTTCTTAGTTTCTTATTTCTTTGTCACTTTGTTAATTGACTGGCATGGCATTCAGATTCCTTTGGAAGCTGTTCACGACACATCTGTTTGTAATATCTTTCAGAGTACAGGGTTGACTGGAGTTAAACATGTCTACAGCTGACTGCATCTGAAGGGCCAATCAACATGTGATAATCATGCATTCTTGACAGATTTATAGCCAGAGTCTAGCATAGCAAGCACTCATGTCTTGTTGATTCCAAAATTTCAACATCTGATTTTTACCCCAGTTGTTTAAGGTACATCTATGATGTAGATTTATACATTCATCTCAAATGTTTACATTTAACATTTCTCTTTGAAGTAAAGTTGTTCTATCCTTCTATTATATCCTATTGCTCTTTATTAGGTAATGAGCAGTCGTATAAGCAGCATATCATACTATATGGTTGCTTATGTGACAAATAAAATTTTAACTTGAGTTTAATGGAAGGAGAATGCTGCTGTGTGAAGTGATTAAAAAGTTTTTTTTATGTAAAAACACTGATACATGTACACTATATTAAACAAAGGTACAGGAAAAGTCAGGCATTCATTTGTGTATTTGGGATGTTGATTGATCTTTATGCTCTCATATGTCTTAAATGGAGTCTGAGACAGATGTTTTTGGTCAAACTTGTCTGTTGGACTGATAAAGTGGCTGTAACTGCTGTCTGGGAGGGGCAGTGGCCTCCCGGACTTTGTGTATCTGCTCCAGTTTGGGACCTGTTTTCGGCAGGCTTTTCCACCCTGTCACTGTGGGAAGCTCTTCTCTCTGTAATGTGATTTCTAAAGGCCACTTACAGGTCAGCGTCAGATGGGACACATAAAGTCATTTTGATAATTTATTTCAGTAATGCAAGTGAGACCTGTGGCCAGCTCATAGAGGGAAGTGGAAAAACTCCCCACTTTTAAAATCAACCATTCAATAAATTCAAATCCTTACTCACAGCTCCATATATTTTTAATTGACTCCAAAATGCCTAAACTTAAATGTAAATATATCTTAAAACACACTGTCCAGTGCTCTAGATAGGAGCAGTTGACAAGACAGGTAATTGCCAGGTTGCCAGATTGGGGTAGTTTAACAAGACCTCATGGCTGCCAAGATTAAGATTCAATTATTAAAACACACTGATTTTTTATTTTTTTTTACATACTCTTGTCAGGTTCAGAGTGCATGGACAGCAGTTGGGTGACACGCGTTAGAGTACTTGAATTACTTTTTTGATGTGTCAAGTAATCTAACGTGTTTGGTCCGGCATTTAAGTATACAGTTATTTAGTTTTTTTTTCAAAAATGTAATCCGTTATTTAGACAATTTATGCCAGACAGCAGTCATTCCCAATCCGTTACTGTGTGTGTGTGAAAGTTGTCCTACAAGCCCCGCCCCAATAACCCTACCTTTGTTATTCCTGCTGTTATACTCCTATCTCACCTATGCGGTTTGACTATGAGAGTACCGATGCACGGAAAGATGGAAACCTAATTCACCAAAACTCGTGGTGAATCATGATGAACCGTACTTACGGCCACCGTGCAAAACCGCATAGGTAACCTATCGTGAGATCTGGTGTTAGGCACCATGAGCCGCCGCGATTGCCCGCCGACGTTCCGCAAAGTTCTGTAAGATCCGCAAGGTTCCGCGAGGGCCGCCAAAAAAATTCAACATGTTTAATTTTTCACGCGGAAAGATGGAAACAAAGGAGTTTTCATTTTCTGCATTGGAAAATACTCTAACTAGTTACTTTTATCAGAAAGTAATGCTGTAATGTAACATATTACTTTTTAAAGACAGTAATTTTGCAATTTTTACTTTAAAAAGTAACGTCCCCCAACACTGATCAGGATACAGCACCCTTGGAGCAGATAGGGTTGAGGCCTTGCTCAAGTGCTTAGCAGTGGCAGCTTAGCAGCAGTGCTGAGGCTTGAACCCTCAACCAATCAGTAACCAAGAGCCTTAATCATTTGAGGTACCACTGAGATCATAGCAAATAATAGGAAGTAAAATTCCCAAAATGACAAAGTGCACATGCAGACAGTGTGTCTATGATGTGCGGATCAACAACTTGGAGAAAAAATGTGATTATGGAATGTATACTGGCTATATTGACCAAAAAAGTATCTAAACACAAGGTCTTTTGTGTGGCTTTTGACATGTTGTTGTAGCCTGGCAACCCAGGTGTTTTTATACTTTAAATACAGTAACAGAACAAATGGATGTTAAAACATGCTCAAAGTAAAATCCTACATAAATGTATGTTGTCTGGTTCTTCTCAAGGTTTCGTCCTATTGTCATCTCAGTTTTTCCTTGCCACGGTCCCCCTCTGTCTGCTGATAATCTGATCATTTTGATTATAGATATTTTCTCACACACTTCATACTCATTTCCCTAATTTACTTTTGATTCTGTAAAGCTGCTTTGCAACAATGACGACTGTTAAAAGTGCTATATTAAAAAAAATTAATTGAATAAGTTGTAGATGCTTAAGTGCATTTTATTGGGTTATTCTAAGAAGATATTAGATGGGATGATTATAATAACCTCTCTTGCTGTTATAAATGGCAGAACTTAAATTTATGGGTATGACCACTGTGAGACACAGCCTACATTTACTGGAATGTGTCATGAAAAGGACAGAAACATAAAAAATGTAAATAACCAGTTAATGAATGAGCTGCACAGCCAAAGATAAAACCTACTTATGAGTGACATTGGTTCCATACAGTCATTTCATAGACATTCTAAATGTTTGAGTTCATATCAAGTTTCATTGTGCATTGATCTGCACTTTTGAGCTCTGTATTGATTTGTGAATTGACACCTTTTTTTTAGAAATATATTTTGATTAATTCACAAACAAACATGATCTTGCATTGTACAGACAGTAGACTATATATAATAGATTTTGATAATAAAAATATAAAAGATCAGTAACATTTACAAAACAAATATTTTGTATTAAAATATATATTTTAATCACAAACTGTCCATATATACATTTTATACACATAAAAAATTATTAGAAATGATTCCACTTCAAAATGACATATTAAACAGTCTTTTTAAATATTAAATATTTAAATTCTCTCAGTAGACCAGTGTTCTTTCATCATCCACTGAATTTATTCCATTCAGTTGCTCTCAAAGATATAGTTAGAATATAGAATTTTCTTATCAGAGACGAAGTGTGCAAGGTAAGAAGAGTAAGTAAGTAAAAAAGTGTCCTCATAATCCAAGAGAACTACAGTTTCACTGGCAGCCGCACTCTTCCACGATCATGTCCTCGTGGTGACGCAGCACTACGTCATCGCCCTCGTAATACAGCATGGACAGCGCGCTGAGGCGCGTGGGCGCGCACGACGCGCAGGTAACGCGCTCGGGATGATGAAACTTCAGCAAACTCTGTTGTGCAAGAATAAGGGGAAAAGCCACAAATCAGCATTCAGTGAAATGAAATGAAATGAAAACGTTAAAGTTGCTTAATGAATAAAAAAAATCAAGTCTCTCTTTGCCACGCAAACAGTAAACTGGTAATGCATGCCTTAGTGCAAGTGCATTACAATACAAACAATTAGCTGACTCATGATTTACCTGCATGTAGGCGTGATTCGTAGGCTTGAGAGACTCATCGAGCGGAACCGGACACTCTCCTTCACATCTGTACGCGTTGTAGCGCTTTGGATGCACAATCCACTCATTCCATCCAATCTGGTCAAAATCCACCCACATGTCCACTCGCCTGCACAGCGGTCTTTGCGCGGATTCTGTGCCTGCGCCAGACAGGGTGACGTTTTCACTCGCCACCTCCCGAACGTGTCCCGACTCCGCCCGGTTCCTCTTGCGTCGCCTCGCGTTACTAGGTCGGTCCAGGAGCACGTATTTGGAGTGCTGTACTGTTTGCATTAAAGTTGCGCTGCTTTGGTGACCTTGGGTCGATACGCTCTTCAAGAACACCACAATCATCACTCGGTCTGTGGTGAGGTGCTGCATTTTGCGGCGTGAAGGCGGTTCGGTCTCTTCATTACCACTGCCCTCTTCCACAACGTTCTGTTCATCCTCCGACTCGTTTGTAGGCCACTGCTGCTCGGCCACTTTGCGCTGCCAGTGCGTGAGGAGATCAGTTACGTTGAAGACTTTCCAGAGAGAGGAGGCGATGCTCGGCGTGACCTTGATGCTGCCGAGGAAGACGCGTGCATCGGGTGCACTGTTGCGTGCGTGATAGAGATCCAGCACAGATGCGGAAAAGGCAGGGACGCGCAAGCGGAGCTCGGAAAGCCGGATTTCTTGAGTGCCAGAAAGCGAGGACATGTCGAAAGTGACCTTCCACCTCTCTCCGACCTGATGGCAATCTGGCAGTGGGGGGAAATCGTGTAGCCGTTAAAGTCAAAGCAATCAAACCATTAACTCAGAGAAACCAAGATGCAAGTGCAATAAACACAAGTGCAGCCTACAGCTTCAACGGGAGCAAAGAACCCCAGCCAAATGTGACCAAGGGAGGGTGGAGGGCGAGCCGGAGCTGGATGTGTATTGAACGTCTGTTGGGCTAATACACACACCCGTGCACATAAAACAGAGCAGCTCTTTAAAGTCGAATAAGCACTGACACTAGTGAGTTGTTAAAAGGGGAGGATCAGACAACAGCCGATAAGATGTGAGCGAGAAGCTCCATGATACGCGCCAGGAGTATCTGCTATGGACTTTTGCTTTTAAATGAATGCCTTAAATGAGACTACACGTTAATTTGACATTAGCTTAACCCTGATTATTTCCACAAACGAAACCCTGAGTTTGGCTCAGAGCCAGTAATTTAGCCCGGATAAAGACAAATGAAGCACAGAGAACACAGAATATAAAACACTAAAGGTGTTAATACAGTTCAGGAGATCGATCATCGTGTTTATACAGCATGGGAAGAATTTATCCATCACTGAATTACAACCAGTCAATAAATGCATCAACAGCGACGTCACATTATTCATAGTGGTATGACATTATATTAAAAAAAAACGCTCCTACCTTTGGCCACCAAACTCAGTATGGAGTCAGTCTGATGCAGATCATCACCGTTCACACTGGCAGCTGTCGTCCTCGTGTCCACTGCTCTGTAGTCTCGATAGAGTTGCATCATGTACAGTGGGTATCTGTGAGTATGGTACACTCCTGCACTGTGCTCGTGTCCACTGTAATGCTCTACATGGTGCCCGGAGTTTTGATGGCTGTGTTGTTTCATCCCCAGGCAGCTCAGACTCGCTATAGCAAGCACCAAGGCGACTGGAAGTGGTCTCATCCTTTATATCGGCTTAAATAAAAGTCGATTTTTTGCAAAGCGAAAGTTTGCTGCTGTCTGAACAGAGTCGCGATGAGCTCTCCTCAGGACTACGCGTTTTGTGTGAGTCCAGGACTTACACGGAGCTTTTAAAGGGTCCAGGTGGCCTTTGATGACCCCTGTCATTCTGCAGCCTCCGAGGAATCCCTCTGATCCTTGAAGCAGATCTGAAGAGGAACAAGAGACGAGCTGTCAAGTTCACTGTCTCTCGAAACCGTGCGGGCTTTAATATGCGCCAGGCGCGAAGCTCCACTCATGCACTGCGCTTCCTTTGATACGCGGCCACCCAAACACAAAGCAGAGCACTTCTGCACACAACTTCACCAGAAGTGTGGTTCAACAAACAGGACAAATTGTTTAGCGTGTAAAGGCCAGAAAAGCTGAATAGATTTAGATTTTTAGATTCATTTACTACAATAGGTTAAAAAAAAACCCTTATAAAATGTTTAATAGAATATGCAATAAATTAACAGAATTAAAAATGAACAAAATTGAAACAAATAAACAAACAAAAAAACATCTATAAATATTACATTCCCCATGGTATAACCTATTAAATCTATTGTATTGTAGTGTATTGTATACACACACACACACACACACACACACATATATATACAGCATATATAATTTGCACGCATACACCTATCGGCCATAACATTAACACCACCACCCGGTGAATTGCCTTCAAGCCCTATCTATATCCACAGTGACCACTGGGCTAGCTCGCCTGGCCCAATCCCAGAGAAAAGCCAATCTACCAAAAATTATTTTAAAAATCTAAATAAAAGTCTACGTTGGCCATGACAGAAAGGTATCAGAACATGTACAGCAGGCAAAGAGTTAAAGGAGGTTGACCTGGCATCCAAATCTCAATCCAATTGGGCACCCATGTGATACAATTAGACCCCAGCTCACAGCACCGAAAGGATCCACTGTTAATATTCTCGTGCCAGAAATCACAGAACACCCTAGTGTATTTATTCTTCATTTTATCCCAGCTATGTTAGGAGGCTGGGATACAATACAATACAACATATTTTAGTGCAATCCTTCTATATTATAACAATATTTATTATCACTTGGACATTAGTTTTTATTATACAATCTCCAAAAATCATGATCTTTGGCTTTTTCAGATTTAATGATAAATTGTTTATGTAAAACCACTTTAGCTAGGGTGAATACAGAAATATTGGTAGTTACAGTTATTAACACTGTTGTATAACAATAATGTAATTGTACATTATTAACACTAAATTGTAAATGGGTAAAGCCTGGCAAAAGTAAAAAATTGGTGGAAGGGAAAACATGACTTTGTTGTGATGTAATGTGATATGTAAGGCAGTATTTCTTAACCCAGGTCCTGAAGGACCTTCTGTCCTATACCTGTCCTGCTCATTTGTGTTTTTTTTTTTTATCATTTTTTTTAGTACATGTAATTTAACTAATCAGCTAAAAATAGTCTTTCTGAATTGAAGTGGGTGTGTTAAAGCAGGGCAGGATGCGTGGCCTGGAGTACAGGACATCTGTAGCACAGGTCCTGAAGGATCCTCAATATTATGAGTAGTTATGAACAACTGATATAAGGGGTGTGGTTAGCATTAAACAGTAAGTTGATCCCAAATATTATGGTTATAAAACTGTAAAATTATAAAATGCCACAAGTTTCTGTTGTAACACAATGAGTTTGTTGAGGTAAAAAAAAATTTTTTAATTATGTGTGTAAGACAAACATTTCTAATGTGGAACACATTTTTGTCCCACACTTTTCCTGACACTTCTCAGGACACCTTTTAAAGAGCTCAAGATGTTCCCTATACTGTCTCAATGAAAAAAATCACTGATGTCCAGTATATAGAAGTGAAGAAACTGAGGATTCAATGTCTAACCTTAAAAATATACATGATAATAATTTATGAAGTGATAGATGTTTTGGTAAATTACCCCAGCATGGTTCAGGTTGAATCAAATTAAAATATACTCAGTAGAAAGAAGAAAAAATTTAACGAATGCATGATTGGATGAATGAAACAGGTCATAGAATAAATTATGAATTGATAGATTTAAAGTGCATTATACTGGTTTATGGAGCAGATGAAAGTAGCAGGCAAATATAGCAGACATAAGGCCTACAGATTTCATTCAGTTCTGACAAAAGTGTAATGCATGTGTTTTTGGAAAATTATAGAGATATGATAGTAGAATGATAGTAGATCATTTGGTTTGTTTGGTTACCATATTGGGGCAGTCAAAAGTCAAGAGGTGACAGTCAATTAGGCTTAGAAAAATGCTGCAAGCCTGTGCTGCATTTGGCTGTACAAAGAAGAAGATCCTTTCAAAACAGCCATTGCTGGATAACTATTCTCAAGTTCTCAAGGCAATTTCACTATATTTTATGTCAGTTTAATATCACTATAGATATTAGCCTAATCGGCATGTCTTTGGACTATAGGAAAAAACCAGAGTACCTGGAGGAAACCCACAAAGCACAGGGAGAACATGCAAACTCTACACACAAAGACCAAAGGTGGGAATTGACCCCTTGACCCTAGAGGTGCAAGGTGACAGTGCTAACCACTAAGCCACCATGCCGGAAATTGGTTGTTGTTGTTGGCCTTCAGCTACAAGGGGTGGCCAAAGCAAACCATCTGGTCCGCACACAAGCTTGGCACAGGTTTTTCCGCTGGATGCCCTTCCCAACACAACCCTCCCAATTGGTAAAGCATTCCAATTATGTGATTAGGACAAAATGTTAACTTCACTCATCCTTTGTTTGTACAATTTATTATTATTTTTTTTTAATTATGGTAAGTGTGTGTTTGTGTTCATAAAAGAAGTAACAGAGTAACCGAGTTTAACGTGGACACCAAATGTAATCAATTACAATTAAGCGAATTACAATCGATTTTTACAAAGGAGTCTGCATCTCTCAATCACAGTGAAACAGTTTCCCCGCAGGTCTTGACCGCTCCAACATGGCGGACGCGCACCCGCACAGGGGCGGAGAGTGAGGGCTCTAGGCTGCTCGTGATTGGCTAGAATGAAGTCATGAGACATAAACAGCTCTGTTTCCTCTTCCGCCTTATTCTCGTCACTGAGAGCTGCAGCTCGGCTTAAAGACTGCAGAGCTCAGATCAGCGCTTAGAGCCGCTCTCAGCCTCACACCCGACACCTTCATCATGTCTGCAGCATCGGCTGTCTCCCTCCTCATCCTCACCTGCGCCCTGACAGCCGGTAAGACTGAGCATCTCTCTCTCTCTCTCTCTCTCTCTGCTCATGGTTTGTTATTATGATGATCACTGACGCCTAAAAACAAACAACCAATAATAGTAATATCTGTCAAAAAAAAAAAAAACGCATTTGTGGGTATCAGTGTTAAATAAAATCACAGCAAATATTCCACAAAAATACAACCTTAACTGGTCGTCTTTAGTTTTTATTTGTCTCTCTTGTTATTTGATTCCTCTGGACCCCTCCCTGTGCTCATGCTGCACTAAACATTCAGCTTATATATTTCCTAAACAGCTTTTATATACAGTCTGTTTGATGAGTTAAAAAAATCATTAAAAAATATAGAGATAATAATAATAAAGGCTCTAGTCCATAGTCTAATCCATCTTCTATTCTCAGTTTTGGAGCCATCTCTGGTCTAAGGGGAAAAATCAAGATCAAATTTCATACAAGATAAAATACATATGAATCCAGATCACTTCAATTCTATTCAGTTTTATTAAATATTACTTTTAACAATGGTAATTGTTGCAAAGCAGCTTTACAGAATCAAAAGAAATTCATGGAAATTAGTTTAAAAAGTGCGAGAGAATATGTCTAAATCAGATCACACTGTGGAAAGTGATTTTATGTAGTAACTACATACATGTTTACATGTTACATATGTGTTTACAGATTCAATTTTACATTGAAATCATGCTTATAAATGTATATATTTTTGTTTTGTGAGTTTTATGTAAACTTGACATTTATCTATTTAAATAGATTAAAATCAACAACAAATTTTGTGAACATAGGTTCTTTACAGAAAAACAAATTTAGGGTAACTGAATAAATGATAAATATAAGAAGAAAATGAATGTCATAATTTAATAAAATAAAAACTCAAATTGTTTATTTATAACTTTATCAGTTTGAGCAAGCCAATGGAACAATGTCAAGGACAAAGCCCCTGAGAAGACACGCGGAAGAAACTTTGAGAGGAACTTTAAAAGGGAACCTGTCCTTATTTGGGTGATAAGTGGACATAAATAAATACCCTCGATATATGGTCGAATGTGTTTTTTTATACGCTGATTTGAATGCAGACACTTTGCGGTTTTGCATTCCAATATTCCATGATTCATTCCTATCTACTTTTATTTTTTGTTGTTAAATGACACCCGGAGAGCTATTTCATTGATATAAAATCCATTCAAAACTGCTTACAGAGGTTTTCTTTCTTTACAGGACATGCAAGAATCATCAGGCCTTACAGTCCACTCTTTGAAACCTCCAGCCTTTCAATGGTAAGTGATTTTTGTTGTTTCAGCTCTCTTGTTAGTAAGTAGCTAGTATTAAATAAGTAATAAATAAACCATTGTGTGTTGAATAAGGTATGGTATATAAAGATAAAATGCCTTATCGGTGTATGTTTTAATGTAATTATATATTTGGTATAAAAGGGTGAAGTAACTTTTTTATTACGATAAAAAGAATTGGCTATTCGTTATATGTGTTACATCGTTCATCTAATCTTTCAGAAATAACCAGAAAAGGTTTCTGTTTAAAACAACTAATTCAGATTCCAGATAAATCTACATATGTGTCAATCAAATAGAGCAAAACTTAAAGACGTTTTTTTAAATACATAAATAG
>JAOVVA010000029.1:14720260-14734595 GCA_028565275.1 Leiocassis micropogon | reverse complement strand
TGCTGAAAATTGTAGACCCCTCCGTGATTTCTAAGTAAGAGAACTTGCAAAATCACAGGGTGATCAAATACTTATTGACCTCACTTTATATACTGTCGTGCTGCAATATGATTGGATGATTGGCCCCAATGTGCAGGCAAAACGTACTCGCTGAATGTAACAGTAGGCTACTTTTATGTCAAATGTATGGTTCAGTAAGCAGCATCATAATTAACTTTAACAGTATGTCACTACTTTATGACATACTGTGAGCGCATCACAGGCGTCCCTCACTGAATGCAAGAGTAGCGAAAACGGACGTTACTTCAGGCCTAGCTCATGGCTCCAAGTCCGAATCAGACGCAGAGCATCTTCAGCGATAGCGCATACAGCAGGCAGAAGTAAGGGCTACCGAAACATTGAAGCGGCTTGAGGAGCAGCAGAGAGTTGACCGCACACTCCATTCGCAGGGAATGGTAGCACACAGGTACCTGCTAGTGCATTTAATATATAATTTTATAGCTGGTACCTTTTCAGTGATGCCATTGAACTTTGCCAGAATGTTGAAGAGCGGAACCTGAGGGATGATCAGCTGCTCTTTCTCATCTTTGTACAGTGGGGCTGTGGGTAGGTCAAGGGTGAGGTACAGAAAGCTGGACTCCAGCATCTCCTCTTGATAGTCCTCCTTCTGCAGCAGCGCCTCTTTCTCCTCGGCAGGCTGTAATGGAAAGAAACAGTGAACAGTAGTGTTTATTAAACTATATGTCTCAATTTTGCCTTGTACACCATATTAATCAGATACAGTATGAGTGCAAAAAAAAAAAAAAAAATTAGGAAACAGCATTTTTCTAAGAATATACCCAATCTACCCCAATATGAAACCCATGTGCAAATCAAGCACCGCTCTGTCAATGGTACCCGCGAAAAAAGAAAAGAAAAAAAAAGGATATTTATTAGTACTAGTCTGAATGAAATGGGACAGGGGAGTGCAGAAAGCAAACATCAAGTAAGCAAGGGGAAACGGTTCCTAATTGTACCCCTGCTATCAGAAGAGAGAGGATCCATAAACATAGTAAATGCAGGTAAAAAAACAAAACAAAAAAAACACGAGTTGTACCAACCTTACGACAAATACATAAGAGTACTTATGCCGGTGATATAAGCACAGTGTAAGCAAAAGCTACAGGTACCATTTAGGAGAAAAAGTAGGTCTAAAATAATAAAGTAGCCTGTGTGTGTGTGTGTGTGTGTGTGTGTGTGTGTGTGTGTGTGTGTGTGTGTGTGTGTGTGTGTGTGAGAGAGAGAGAGAGAGAGAGTGAGAGAGAGGACAGACAATAACAGAAAGAGGGGGAAAAAGAACGTAGAAAGTAATTTTGTTCTGAACATTTATTAATTACGCTGACTCTGAATATACATTGTTAGCCATGGATCCGCCCATCCACAAAATATTCTATAAAGATCATCTGAACCCGCCCAACCCAATGGCATGTTTGCGGGCCTGGCATATTTTACTTATTAAATTTTTTTTTTTAAAAAGAGACAATCATCTTCAATGTTATGAATGCGTCAAACCTAGCAACAGGGTCGGCCCTGCCTCCTCACTGAGATATGAGTTTTTGGCATTTCCTTACTCTGAGATTTGTCTCAAATCACTCTTAAGCTAAAACTCCTAACTTAAAGCTTTTAGGCAAAGTTAGGAGCTCTCTAAGAGGATTCTTAGAATTTTCATAACTACGGACTCCCCTACAACTCTATGGTCATCTTTGTTCCTGGATAACTCTGAAGCACAAGTTTATAATGAAATTGAGTGACATCTAAATATTCATTAAAAAATTAAATGGCTGACATTAAAAAGCCAAGACAGTATTTAGCATATACTGTAGATAGCATAATAGCCAAGCAAACAACCCAAAATGGTGCTCAAGCAGTTTTTCTGCATGGCAGTACTTGGACAATATTCAATATCTGTTTTTGTTTTGTTGCTTTTCTATTGGACAATTCACAATAACTTAAATGAAGAAATTTCTGTAAATACATTTAAACTATAACCATCTACATATCGAACATCTGTAAAAAATTAGTGGTGCAACGGATCACAAAAATCACACTTCGCACATTACGTTCACATTACATTTTTTGGGTCACTGATTGAATAGTTTTTTGTATCAGCAAAAAAAGAAAAAGCAAGGAACAAGAAAAAAAACAGCTGAATAAATAACATTTTAAAATAAATAATTCAATACTTAGCTGTTAAGGTGCAGCATGTAAAAAAAAAAAAAAAAAAAAAAAGGAGACCTGAAAACTGACCAAATATTATAATCTGAATTTTGTGTCTCAGAGAATGTCCACATGCTTTGAGGAGAGAGTAGAGAACCCCCTCTCACTAGGAACTGAAGTGGCAGGCACAGAAAGGTGGAGTCTTGCCATTTTTGCAATGTGAGGGTATTTACATTGGCATGCTAAATTTATCACACGTGCAAAGCAAGTCCCAGTCCAGCTTCTGTCACTGCATTTATATGGTTTCTGGCATTATCTGTAGTGACTGGGCTAATGCTACATGCATTGTGCTTCTTTAACAAAAAAAATTGTGTTTGTGTGACTCTCGTAGAGGGGACGTGTCAATAGCGCCGGACTTCGCATCTCCCACTCCACTGTGATGTAGTGAGCAGTCACAATTATGTAGCTTTCTGTAGACCTTGATGTCCACCCGTCTGTGGTGATCACAATAGAAGATGCATCTGATAATCTGCAGGAATTTAGTTTTTATCCTGTTCGTATAGTTCAGCTATGATCTTTATGCTGAAGTGGTTATTTCGTAGCATGGCTCAAGCACTTTCAACATGTTTTTAAATCCTTTGTTTTCCACAACAGAGTATAGCCTCATGTCTGCTGAGATAAACATCCCAATAGATTTGGTCATCTCTTTAGCCAGCTCTGATTCTGGTGCAAAGGGCTGCTTAAATGCAGTGGTGAGCAGCTGTTGCTGTGGTTGTAAAGGTTTGCATCCTGACAGCACACCAGGGTGATGTCACTTCAGATGCGTGGGCATGCTCGATGTATTGTCGCTTTTATGCGGCTTTCTCGTACCACAGTGCCTACACACTAACCGTTTTGTCCACCACTCTACTTACGTCATCATTATATTTTACGGGGAAGCCAATCATACATGCAATTTGGGTAAATTAAATGCTGTTGTTTTTCTTTATAATAGTGACAAAAGTCTTTATATAAGCCTAGTCTTTGTACCTATGAAATGATCTACTGCATGACTGAGAAACTATTTATATGTTACTCACCAAATCAGGATGAGGAAGTTTCTTTGAGAAGATACGCATGGTCCCCTGGAAGACTTTTGTGACAATAGCTGGAAAGTTGCAAAAAAGGAGCAAAAATTAGAACACTGCTCCCCGCCCCCTCCAAAAATCTCAAAGGAATGTTTTCCCCACAATATATGCCATGTAGAAGTAGTTTTAAAAGAAGGGGGGGGGGGGGGGTTCAACCCAGTAATAGCATGGTGTACCTAATGTAGTGGTCTTACGTTCCCTGGTGTACTTGTTTGTTTTTGGTATTGTTTTGTTTCTTTCTCTATCTATTTCTTTGTCTTCTCTCTCTTTAAAAGTGTAGGCTCACCGTATTGTTTGTCCGGGGTTCGCTAATCCTCCAATGGCCTTGGACCTGTCGTCATAAAAGGGGCTGGGCTCCCTTGGCTTTGCTCAGCCGTCCTGCTTTCCGGCCAGCGGGCGACTGTCCATTTTGTGCTGATCGCGTTTTTTTGTTGTTGGTTGATTTAAATTTTGTTGTGTTTAGTCTGTTTTGTTTCGTTGGTTATTTGTTAGCCTGATTTTGCCTTCGTTTGTTCAAACTTTGAACACTCTTGAAATATAAACACCTGCTATTGAACGATGTTTGTAATGAGCATAAAGCACTGCTTTGCTTGGTCTAATCTAGCTTCGATTGTCACTTAAGTCTTGCTAAAATTACCAAGAGAAAGGAGACAGGTAAACTTGTAATTTAAACTTAGTTTTCTTTTGTTAATAATAGGTAGGGAGTGACAACCACCTTTGTACTTTGTTTTTATTAGTTAGAGTAGTTTAGTTCGGATGCGCCGAAGCTTTCAGTTTTATTTCTACATTTTTCGTTTGGTAGTTAAGATTATTTGGGTTGGGGTTTAGTTATTAGAATTCCTTTTGCTTTTGATAATTTCTTTCTTTTGGTGTCACTCAGCTTACAACTCAAATCTTTTGTTTTACATTTTAAAATTGGTTAAAATAAAATACTTTTGCTGAACTTACTAACTTGCCTCACGGATCTTCTTCATGGTTTACCCCAGTGGCAAAAACATCTCACTTAAATGTTACAGAACATCCCCAATAACATCTAACACGTAACAAGTGGCCAGTGACTGTACATCTCTTTTACATAAAAAAATAATCCTGTAACATACTGAGATGGCAGGTTTACAAAGCATTATTAATTATATTAATAAGTCTTTTAAACAAAAAGCCATACTGAAACTCACATGGCTTTTTCTTGGTTCCACCCAGAGCTCCATGCAGTGCATTTAGGAACCAAGAAAGAAAGTCCACAGCATCCCCTGCAGGACAAAAAGAGAATGACAGCTAGCTATTAACCTTACTTTCTACCTCTCCTTTCCCATTTGAATAGAATTAAACTGATTTGTAATCACTCTGTGTTTAGTACCTTGTTTGGTGATCTGGAAGGTCTTCTTACTGCAAAGCACTACAGCCTGCAGCATTTCATGTGGCGAGACGTGGGCCTTAAAGTTGCGTGGGTTCCAGAGCTTACGCATTAGCTCACCAAAGCGCTGCACCAGCAAGAACATGATGTCGCCAGGAGGCCGCCGAATCCCACGATAGTTCTCCTCCTCCAAGAAGTAATTTCGAAGTGGAGGCACGTTGCACAGAGCCTTTAGGAAAATGATGAGGCAAAGGAATTCACTGCATTTGCTATAGATACAGGTTTGTGTAAATGTTCACAAGGGCAAATGCTTATATATAAGCATATTTAAGCTTGCTTATATATAAGCATTTATATTTAAAAATATTACAAAATATTTAAATAATGATTTAATAAAGTTCAGGCCATGAAACAAAAACTTTATAATCATTTTATTTATATATATATATATTATATACACACACACACACACACACACACACACACACACACACACACACACACCCCACCACACACACACACACTGCATTTAAACACCATTAAAGCCTGTGCAACACAATTTTAAAATAACTGTCAGGTGAGAAAGTTGTGTCTGCTTTTTTAAATATTTTTTTTTAAAACCCATTTACTCTGTCGTAACAGTTTCTTCTGGATTATAATCTGGATTATATATTTACTTGCTCCAGCCCTTACTCCAATGAATGGGGAGTATGAATGGGGATGAATGAAGAAATGACAGCATGGTCAGTGTGGACTGAATAAAGAAGTTACATTCAACAAGCACTGAAAAGCTTGCTTTACTCTTAATGCTGTCAGAACTATAATTAAAACATTAATCTATACGAAAACTGTATAAATGCAAGGCAGAGCTGAGGAGCCCTCAGTGTCCATTTATTATAATCCATATATCTCAGGTTTTTATTTTTGCCTTGGGAAAAAAAATCTTCTCATCTTTCTTTGTTTTAGAAAATTTTCCCAAATTTTCAGCAACAAAAGCTAAACCAAACCCTATTTGTATAGGATGAGAATTACATGGGAATATGGAGTAATTTCTGTATTTGAAGGTGCCGTCTCAGAAGTCTGTCTGGATTTTGGTGTTTTCCTTCCTCTTCCCTGGTCTCCTGTCTTCATATACTGGGATCGCATTAAGGGAAGAAATCTCTCATCTCTCGAGCCTATCCAAATAAGGCTGATGAAGTCAAATTCATACCTGTAGAACTACGTTGGCGTAGTCATTGGCCTTGATGTTGTTGAGGCCCACAATACCAGGCAGGTAGGTTGTGCCATCGTACGCCCTGTACAGTTTCCCCTGCTTTTCTAAATTAGCAATGTGCAGTTTGGTGAAAGTTGGCTTCAGCACATACTGCAGAAAGAAAAGGTTTGTTAAGACTTCAAAACACACTCACATAACATTTAAACTAATCTACCACTGAAGGGAGGGTTGACTGGGTAAAGATATAGATTATTCCAGGCAAATGGGGCCGGTAATTAAGTGCCGTACAGACTGAAACAGCATAAAGTTCTTTATAGTCACAGGATAGCTGTCTATTGCAGCGTTCCTGATTACTCACAGTGATGTCCTCAAGAGATGAGTCAATGATCTCGTAGTTATCCGGGAGACAGTAGAATTTAAGGGTGTGAAGATTTAAGAAGACATGATGTGTGAATTGAACACTGTGTGTGTAGGCATGAGACTTCAACCCTCTCCCTGAAACACATTAGCACAGAGCATCATTTCGTTAGTAGATAATCTCTGGAAACTATAAACTTGTACCTCAAAAGATGATTACGATTCCATAGTCCATGAGGCCATACACATTTTTTTTTCAAGACACTTAGTCTAGTCTGTCTACCCTCCTACACCAGTATACCGTAACGGTTCATTCTGAATGAGAGCAGGTTTGTTTAAAGTCTACTACCTTACAAAATTTTATCCTCATGTCGTCTCAGTGAGCATTGCTTTAAGCAACATTGTCTAAGAGTTGCTCATACAATACCTAAACTTACAAGGTTTCAGGAAAGCTGCTTTGTGATACAGTTTGTATTAACATTAATATTTTCATTAGTGGAGCTAACTCCCCAGACCTTGGGGTTCTAGCTTTCTCATGTGGTCCAGACCCATTGCAGATTATTAATAAGTGCATGGATACTTCTGCAGATAGACCTGCATTGCTTTGGTCTTCTAACCTCTCTACTGGTGTACGTTTACATGAAACAATAATTGCACCGAGAATAACCCTTAACATTGCATTTTTTTTTAATGGTGTATAATCTCTTACCTTGAAAATATTTTCCACAGATGAGACAGGCGTAGACGTTAATGTGAGAGAGAGAGATTGAGCACAGTTTCTCAAAGTCAAAGTCCAAGACACTTCTAAAAACAGAAAGTGGGAAAAGGTATTTGTATGAACATTGCATGTATGAAGGTATGTATTATAAGTATATTCATACTTGATAATAATGATTAAACATTTTATACTCAAACCTGTTGATCGTGTCAAGGTAGGGACAGTGTCGGCTTCTTTTGTCTTCAGTGTCATGAGATCTGGGAACTTTCACTCGCACCTCTGACAATCACAACACACAAATACAGCGGTTAGTGAAGCGAGGGTGTGCTGCACTGATCATCGCTTAACAGCAGCGACAATTAAGAGAAACACTGTTAGAGAAATCGAGCTTAGACACAGAACTTGGACTTCCAGAATGCAATGCAGCTGACAGTGGGGTCTTGGTACAGCAGTGTGAGTTTTCAGATTATTACAATTCTAAACCAATTTAGGAATAATTCACTTCTACCACACAGGATATTTTGCTGCCTGCCAATATGTGAAGAGTTTAGTGTGCCACCTGCAGGCTTATAAATGATTTGCACAATTTTACCACCTCAAACGCTAATACTGTAGATATTAATAAAGACAAGGAAGCTGAGAAGAGAGAGATCTATTGGTGCTGATGATGCAACTTTTTGCTCCAATTAAAGATGCAGAGTGGTACTGAAAGAAAACGTGTCGAGAGTGTATGGAAGTGCCAGATAAATCAGACAAAGAGTTCAAAACACAAAACAAGATTAGGAAAGGAAGCATTAGTAGTTTTTTAAGGAAGGCTGAACCGACAAATTGGCTTTAAGTTGCCAGAAAGCTTTTTTTGAGTGAAGAGGTTGTCTTCCACAGAAAGATTGCTGAACTTACACGACACATTCACGTTACTAGAGAGTGTATGAGTATTGATGTACAAATATCTGCAAGTTTATTTCCTGCAAGTACTGCTGTGGAAGACCTTCTTTGATCAATTTCCTACAGCATGGTTTTATGTTGAGATATAAAATTATACATTAACTTAATCAAATTGGTCACATTTTAGAGACAGCTGAGTGTCTGACGTTAGTCTTCAGCACTTACGCACAGAACCATTGGGAAGACTACACATTTAATTCCAAATCTAAACAAAAACAGTAAGAAAAATTTATCAATTTTTCAATCAAAACTTTCTAGAAAGGAAAAAAAAGGCTGTTTAAAAAATAGCAGTGTCCGCATTTTTCTTTACAAACTCAAACATTAACTGTATAAATTGAAAAATGCTTAAAAAATTGAGCTTTCTTGTGTGAACTGAACTAATATTTAGTTGTATAACCGCTGCTTCTCATCTGTGTTGCATCGAGTGAACAGGTATTCCAGCCCAGTCAATTATTTGCCTTGTAGAAACATAATTTCTACTAAACTATTTAATTAATTACATTCAGTTAATATCAATGTATTATTGTTTCTGCACATTACACCATGACAGCGTTTTGTGAAAACTGGACGATGTTTTTATTAAATTGGCAAAACAAAAATACTACTCATACACTGTATAATAAATAATAAAATACTCCAAGTAATTTTTTTTGCATGTTCATGACGCAGTACTGTTTTTTTTTTTTTTATAAAGGATAATTATCAGCTGTAGTTTATATATACTATAAACTAGCCACAGCTATAACCTTAAACAGGCTGCATGCTGGTTACTTAGCATGCTAGCCACATTTACTTGCCTGGAAAAATGAAAATGGCCTACATAGGAATAAAAACCTGCGTATATTACCTTCCTCTTCTTCATTATCGATATCCCTCTCCCGTTTAATGTTCGCCATTGCTTTCCCTTGTTTTTAAGAGCAAATAAACAATACAAACTTGAGAACACTGAATTAGCGCCGCCGGATTTTCCCACCCATATTTCGATAAGCCTGCCTCCTGCGCTGCGCAGGTTTAGTATCCAGTAGTATCCGGTTTTCACAAGATTGGCTTAGCTGAGAAAACCAATCTCACCGTCCAATTGATGCCCGGACCGAGGAAACGTCTTGACCAATCCTGGCACAGGAGGCGGGATTTTTTCTTAATACGGGTGTGGATTAAACGTCAGTACTGCGTTCACTTCGAACGCGCTAGAATTTCCCGGTTACCCCAGCTAGACACAAAAAAAGATGGCCGATAGTACACTTACCCTGAATATTATAACGTAAATCAATTTGTTAAAATCTGTATTTTTGACAGGTAGGGTTAGAGCATTGCTTAAATTGTTGATTCACTTTATATTAATATCTTAAGGTATAAAAAGGCATATTTAATGAAGAGAGATATTTTTATTGCTTTGTCTTAGCCCTTGTAAAACTCCGAGTGAGTTTTATCTGGTCAACACATTTAACCCCAGTGACTGAAGATGCTCTGGAGTGTTTTGCCCAGTCTGTTTCTTTTTGTTTGACGCTGTAGGATATGGAAGTTTTGCAGAATCGCGATGGAGAAACTCATAAATATAAGCCAGGGGGGCGTTTGGACATGAATCACGGTTTTCTCCACCATATCCGGAGAAACCAGATAGCCAGGTAACTGATGAGTCAGTAACATTTACTGAACGGGAAGGTAGCTAGCTGGCTAACATTAGCATTGTTAATGAGGTTCATCAGACTTTTAGATTTATAACTTTCTCACTGCAGTACCTGAGACAAATAATAAGTGCAGACTGAAGTCGTTTATCCTAATCCATTATGCATTACCCAAAGTCATTAATCCGTGATTGTGCTTTTGACCATTCTCTAATCAGTGTGTGTGTTTGAAGGGATGATTATGACCGGGAAGTGAAACAGGCCAAAGAGCAGCAGAAGCGCAGACACACAGCGGCCCCGCGGCGACCCCGCAGACCGGATCGGGAGGTGTACCATCCCCGCCACCGCAGTAACAGCCTCACTTACTACCACTCCATAATAGAGAAACTTTCAGCGCTCACTTTACTGTCTGCTGCTGTGTGGGTCACTTTGTAGGTGTACAGTTACTGAGTTGGATCTCTACCTTCTTCTGTGTGTCAGAGGAAATGGACCAGTGTAGAACCACTGACCAGATTTATCTGTGTTACAGATCATCCTCACACTGATACTGATGGTTTAAACACCCATCTACACCGCCTGGTCAAAAAAAGGTTGCACACACTAAGATTTCATTCAGACACCTTTAGCTTTGATTAAAGCACACCATGGGGTGTGCAGTTCATGTGTGAAAATGAGTCCACTCTCAGGGAAGAAAACCATAGCCATGATAACCTGGTTATTCAGTACATCCAGATCATAATCTGACTTCATTTTATTGCCACATAATGTTGTTGCTAAGTCTAGACCGGACCAACTGAGGATCATAGAGGCTTGTACAGTGGCCACTATGCATGATGGGTGCATGGCTTCCTGCTCTGTCCTTCTTACCCTGACGCGCTGATCGCTCTGGAAAAGGGTCAATCTAAAGTCATCAGAGCACATGACCTTTTTTCCTTTGCTCCAAAGTCCAATCTATATAATTTGAGCATTTTTTTTATTAGTCTCAATAACAAGTGGTTTTCTTATGGCAAAACAGCTGTTTAATCCCAATTCTGTAAGTTTTTATCCCATTGTGTGTGTATGGAAATGCTCTTACTTTTATTATTTTTACAGCTTTGATTTTTACTGTCCATTTTTTTCCAAACAAAATAACAGTTCAGCAATGGACCTCCAGCGTATAATAATGCGTTGGACAATTCTTAACCAGTCATTTTAATGTTTTCTTTGGTTAATGCAGGCGAATAATTTGACCCTTCTGAAACAGTGCCTTTTTTTGGCCCGGCAGTGTATCTATCAGTTCACTAATCAGTCCACAAAAAACAGATGCCACTATAACCTTTGGAGGTTTTTAGCCCATTTTTCTCATGTGCTGTACTCTACCAGTCAAAAGTTTGGTCACACCTCTAATTCCATGGTCTTGCTGAGACCTACATTGTTGAAGATGTCCAAAGTATGCCATAATCTCCTTTGAACAGTTGATATTGATATGTGTCTGCTACTTATGCTCTGTGAAGTCTTTATAATTACTCTGAGGTGCTGTAAATAAAACTAAAATTCTAAAAAAAAATAATAATAATAAAAATAAATAAATCACAAAACAAAAAGCATTGAATTAAAGGTGTGTCCAAACCCCTGACTTGTACTGTACATTCATAACCTGCGATTACATTTTTCAGTCTGCATATCTATCACAATAAGAGACTACTACAATCATTGGATTGGTGTACCTAAAGGAGCAAAAGTTAATATAATAATGAAGCTTTCTCCCCTCTTATCGTGTAGACTGATTAGCCTCTAAGCAGTAAAAGGTAACTTTTATCACCAGTCAGTTGAACTTCAGCATGGAATTTTATCTGAACTGACCTTCACACTCCTGATGTAGACCATCAGAAAGTGTCAGTTTCTGACCTTAGCATGGCTACAGGTTGAATATTTGAAGTTGGTGAATTGTTTTAAGAAATCCTGGTAGAGTTGGTGCTTAACAGACCTGCTGTCAGTGCTGTGCTGAGACTGATCCACCTACAAAGTCCACTTGTATAATCTGCTTACAGTGTCTAGTGTAAGTGTGCTATGTGCACACTGAGTTTAGATGTCTTGACCAGTGCCAGTGCTTCTGGTAGAAGAAACATCTTTTTTTCCCACATAGGGGTCAGATTGGACAGTGTTCAATGATTACTTCCAGAGTAGTTGTAGTTCTATACCATGTTAAGTCTATCACAGAAAGAGATTGTTGCTTATTTGTTTTAAAAGTTAAAATCAATAAATTGTCTGTGTGAATGCTGTACTTCAGGTGGCTCAGAGGCTGGGGCCGGTGGTGAGGTGGAGGAGTGGAATGAGAGCGGCTCAAGCACAGAGCAGGAGAACACTGGCACTGAACTCTTTTGGCTCGATTACCAGGCTGACAGTGGGAACGTAACGTCCTTCCTCGTCTATAAGGCAGGTATTTGTAGTACTGAAGAAACGCCATGTCTATCCAATATCACCCAAACGAGGATGGGTTCCCTTTTGAGTTCTCTCTGGGATTTTTTTCTTGCCACTGTTGCCCCCATTTGCTTATCAAGGGCGAACTGATAATTATAATTTTTATTTTTTCCTTACATTTTTCTAATTGTTTAATAATAATTTCATTGAACTGTACCATGCACTATGAGAAGGAGGGATGGAGCAAAAACACTTTGAACAGAAGGATTGTCTAGTATGGGTATGTACTAATGCAGTTTGCATAAGTGAATAAGAGCGCTTTTCTTCGGATACTAATAATTGACTTGAAAATTGGGACAAAATCAGCAAATACAAAACAAAAAGTGAGACTTGCCATCTCTCTGTTTTCTAAATTAAAAAAATGTTTTAAAATAGGACAAATACAGAAAATTATTTATAATATTGGATATAAGTGTATTAGGTATTAGCTAATTAAGTAACAACAACAGTCAGCTGTTATTTTAAGACACGAAGGTCAGCTGTTCTGGAATAGTTCTTGCAAGAACAGTATTGTCAAGTGCATTTGCAAAAGTCTTCAAGCCCCATGATGAAACTGGCTCTCAAGAAGACCTTTCCAGGAAAGCAAGACCAAAACGTCTGCTGCAGAGAAGTTCATTTCGAGTTACCAGCCTTAGAAATCATCAATTAACAACCAGCACCTCAAATTAGAGCCGTTGTGAAGGCTTTACAGATGAGTAAAATTAAGTAGCAGACACATAGGAAAGGAATATCAATAATCCTTTTGAAAAAATTAATAAATAAATATAAACCCCAAAAGAACTGAGTTCCTTTTATATTGGTCAACTGAATCTGGTAAAAAGGAGTATTGTGGAAATGTCTTGATTCCCCCAATTAATCTTTCCCCAAAAAATTTAACTTGAAGCATAAACCCGGGAGAAACAGATGCAGATGATGACAGATGATCAGGCTGATGATTAGTATACTGGTGATGCTGAATGCTGAGTGGTTGGAACAGATGAAAGGGGAAATGAGGTCGCTGCTGAAGCTGTTGCATAAACCACAAATTTTAAAAGTGTAACTTTTTTGATGCTTTGCAGCCTGTCACAGTAAAACATTTGTTCCAATTTGTTTAAATTTAATCTACATAATTTAATTGAATATGAAGAAAGATAGTTCATGACCTTTGCACAGTATTTTATGTGCAAAAATCCTTAAGTTCTAGTGAAAGCAAACTGTAATGCTACAGCATACAGAGACATTCTCTAACAAATGTTTGCTTTCAACTTTGTGGCATCAGACCCACATGGCTGAACCAGTAAATCAATTATCTTTATCATGTAATGTAACTTTTTTTTTTTTTTTGCTGATTTTCTCAGGAGGATGAGCCAGAAAGTGTAGTAGAACGGGTGGAGCAGAAGAATGCTCTGGATACGGCTATGAGGGCGGTGCTGTTGGCACGAATCAGCCGAGAAATGGATAAGCGGCGAGACAAGCGCTGAGGTTTAAAGGAAAATCGATGATGGATGGCCTTCTGCAACAATAACGACGTGTAATGTGTGAGATACAAACATACATTACTGAGGCTGCCCCAAACTGATAAGAACTACTGGAGCACTAAGAAAGCAATTCATGCAGATGTTCTTTGTACACAGATATGAAGAGAAGGAGGGAGCACCACTTTCCACAATATAGGAATATCTGGAATCATACGTGATGGTATAGGTGGTGGAATGTACACACACTGAAAAACATGAAGCAGAGTGAACAGCATTAAAGCTCTAAGTGGTCAGAGTGATCCGAGCTCATCCAGTTACATCTGGAGTTCTATCTTATGCAGTGACTGCACATCATTTCACATTGAATGAATCATTTCACATTGCGGATTTATTATAAAACCTTTATGCAGTCTTATGATGTTTAGAAACAAACAATTTCAGAAACTAAACAGTTATAGTTTTTCAATTTTAGTAGTTTCGCAGAGTAGACCACAAATCGCGTCATGTTTCAGGAAGACACAGGTGGCGTTAAGAGGTTATTTCAGCATTTTTCATACACAGGTGTCTTATTAATGTTTATTTATGATGATCATGTTGTTTGTGGAAAAATCATGTCTTATTGATTTATAGCATTGAACTGTGTGAATTTTCTTAATTTTAGCTATTCATTATCATTTTGTTAGAGAAAGAGATTTTTATTTTTGTAACCATGTCCTCTGTGCTTAAACATATAAAGCATGCTAAAGAATCAAGTTGTTATTTTACTTGTGTGGGGGGTGGTTGTATTCAATTCAATTCAATTTTATTTGTATAGCACTTTTAACATTTGGCATTGTCCCAAAGCAGCTTTACACAATCAAAAGAATTATTTAAGTTTGTATGG